>OZ024832.1:66910236-67510236 GCA_964016985.1 Anodontia alba
GTCTTCTCTCCTTCAGAATGAGGTACAGATCCTCAATGCCAAGCCACACAAGTAGCTCATTGGACCTGGTGGTGACAATGTCTTGCGGCCTGACATTGCAGATCTGTCTGATCATTGCCCTGTCATTTCGCTGCAGACGCTGGAGGTTTGGCTTTGTCAATGGCCAAGTCTCGCTGGCATGGAGCATTGCGCTCCGCACACAAGAGCTGTACACATGGCCACATGTTTTGAAAGAGAGGTGGTGTGAAGAGAGGACTGGTAGCAGATCCTTGAACTTCTTCCAGGCAGTTTTCACACGTGTTATGGTTGAAAGTTCACAGCCACCTGCTGCTGAGAGCATGTCTCCTAGGTAGCAAAAGGAAGCTACCACCTCAAGCTTGTCAGGTCCGACCTGGACTTCCTTCTGTGGTCTGCCATCCAAGGGGTGTGCAGTTCCCTGGCACCATGTACATCTATAGTCAGGGTCCTTTTTCAAGCGCTTGAGCCCACTGAATTTCTTGTGCACCCAGTGCTTGCAGCCATTGCAGAAGATGCTGTTGCTGCCTTCTCCAGTGTGACAGACAGCGCATGGAAACTCACCCGAACTCTGCAGGGTGTCCAGTCCCATACTGCAGATCATGATCTTTGTCTTTCCTGCATTTGCTCTCAGTCCTTTCTTCTCCATTGCTTCTTTCCAAGTCAAGAGCCTTCTGACACATTCCTCAAGTGATTCAGTGTTAGACTTTTTTTAAGCCCTAATACTACAGAAATGTATAGGGAGTATGTACCTTGTACGCGCAACTCCTCCTATATTTTCAGGCTGATCCTTTTGAAACTTTACACACGCTTTTAAGATGGTCTGAAGATATGCATATTGTTTTTTTCAGAATCCTGAAATTATTTTTTATCACTTTTTATTGCATTTTTAACTTAGACCTTTTGGTGTTCTTTTTTTTTTTTTTTTGGAGGTATGAAATAACTGTTTATTGCTTCTCTTCATGTTTAACTAAGATTGTTTTCAGTCCTTATACTAGAGAAGTGCATAGGGAATATGTCCCTGCGGCGGGGCATGGTGCATGGCTTGCAGTTTTATTTTTATATTATTTTGTATTAAAGGTAAACTGTGTATTTCTGGACTTTACAAGAAATACAACATTGTGTGTTCTTTTGCTTTTCTGCACACTATGTCCCTTCTGAAAGGGGTTCACTCTAAAAGGAAAGCATATGCTCCTCAGGGGAGAAAATGTTTTCTTTCCATAACAGACCTTCTCAGAAGGGAGCTGATGAAGTTGCATCCCTTGAAGGTGTATCCATTCTCCTTAACAGGTAAACCTGAAATGAGACCTTACACTGAAGCCGAAATGCAGATTACGAAGTGTACATACCAGGATGTCAACCACTACGTCACTTCCATCCTCATGGAGCTCTCCAACAATGAGCCCAATCTTTCCACAGACAATCCCATGATGAGCCAACTTCTTAAAACCACATTATTAACCCTTGTCCTGCTGAACCCGGATATACCCTGCCTTTGCAAACAGTGTAGATCCAGATCAACTGATCTGGATCTGCACTGTTTGCCATTCAGTATGTGAATCTATGTCAACAACCTTGATCAAGTAATCTGATTGGCTGAAAATTAGAAATTGGTGTGGCTTCTTAATTTATTCAGCAGGACAAGGGTTAAAAGAGGAAAAGTTTGTTTCATGGATTTTCAAACTGTTCAGAAGAAACAAAACTGGAGACATTCATGCAAGAAAACAGATGTTTCCAAAAAGCAAGATATCCTTTGAAAAACAAGATGTAAAAGATTCCTCAGCCATTCTCGATGTTCTCTGTGTTGCAGTTTGAGAACAACTCTTGAAAGAACAATGAATATAAGTGAGGAAAATGCAGATGTCTTTGGAGGGCCAAAGGACTGGGCTGAAGCTTTGCATTCACCACTATGGAAGAAAGGTCAGCTAAAACAGACTGTAGATCCACTAGCAAGAAAAAGAGTTGCATGAGTTGCAGAAACAAAGATCATTGGAGTCCAAAACAAAAAAGTATATGGAGCTAAAGACCTAAAGCTATATGGTCACCACTAACAGAGAAAATAGATGTACGAGAAAAAGATAGAGCTATTGAATTACAATCAGCAAAATGCCGATTGAAGATCCATACTAGTAATCTTATAAACTTCCTGATAGATTATAGTTTGCAACATTGCTCCAGTGACAACCTCACATAGGGATCATGCAAAAGATAGAAATGTGCAGTATGCCATGGTTAAGGCGAACTGAATGTATTCTACAATGTCTTTTGCAATAGGAGGGGAAGTTTTTACACATACAGTCTTCATGCATGTGACAGCTATAGAGCCATTCTGGAGATTAGTACAAAGTCTGCTCATCAGTTTCAAATTATGCAGACAGGCAAGCTAAAGATTAGAATATTGAAGCAGCACTGATGCTATTGTTCAACATAGACCAAACGAGTGGGTGACAAACATTACAGTAGATCTTCCAGAGATGGGAAGTTTGACTATTATATCAGTTCCAATTTCAGTATTAAAAACTACTCTTTCACATATTCACTCGAAGTTCTACAGCTGTCTGTTTTCCAAGTGTCGTCTTTGGTAGATATCCAGTTTCAGAGTTTTGTAGATACTGATCAGTTCCAATCAATACCGAAACTACTGCACCTGAGAAATGAAAATCAACAAATCTATGATGAAACTCTTAAGTGCTGCCTTGCACCAAAAAAGTAGCTTCTTATTGTGACAACAATGTCCTAGCTCAAGAGACAATCATATAGTTTTGAAAAGTAACACAGCTGCTGTAGATAATGACATAGCTGCAGTAAAGAAGGAAGATTCCAAGATTACACATAAAATACACACTGAATGATATAAACACAACTATAAACCTTACCTCAATGATGGATGATATAGCTTATTTGAGCATCCGACTAAGATTGTTGAAGCTAACTGAAGATATGCATACTAATATAGATACCGAAGTGCAGAGAACTGGGAGTTATGACGCCGTAGCTAACAATGTACATACACGTTTGGTGGAAAGAGAGGCTAATGGAAGTGAAAGTAATGAAGCTACCAGTAAAGATGTCTAGCTAGATACACTAGAATTAAGATAAGGGGGCTGCAGCATGCAGATCATTTGCTGAAGAATACAATGCATTTTACATGCGTGTATATGCTTGAGCCTTTCAATAAACATGAAGCTAATCAATGGGTTCATTTAAACAGTGATAAATGTAAGGATTGCCAAATCTTCGATGATCAGGTTCCTGTCAGCTTGCTCCATATATAGATTCCATCTATTGATAATAACTGAGCTTATATAACTAGTGTTTAGACCAAATGAGCTTGATTTTGAAACAGATTTGAATGGTAATAGAGTGATCTTCATTTCAGGTGGGTTAGATGACATATGGCAGGCCCATCTGTCAGCTATGGAAGAGGAAGTGATTGTGAAGATTGTCAAAAACATGACATTTGAGGATGTTTTACAAGAGACCAGAATACAGACATATCTAATAACAAGCACCTGTGCTCCCAAGCTACGAGGGCCTGAGAAGCCAGAAATCATGATTGTTCAACAGATGTGTGCTAAAGGTAAACAAGTTTCACTCATTTATAACAATTGTCATCTGCTTTGTCATCTGCTTGTGATTTTAAAAAAAATATTTTTACAAACAATGAGCAGTCTGATCAGGGTCCACACTGTTTGCCTGTATGCAAAAATAGGTTTGAAAAGTTTGCAAGAATACATGTATTCAACAGACGAAATAAACAGACGGCATTTTCAGATGCAGGTTTACTTGGTATTTTAAGAGTTAACCCTTAAAGCGCCAAGAAAAACTGCATCTGAAAATGTCGTTTGTTTATGTCGTCTGCTGAATATTCTTGCAAACTTTTCAAACCTATTTTTGCATACAGGCAAACAGTGTGGACAAAGAAGCAGTCTGATCTGGTCGAGACTGTTTGCAAAAATGACTTTTAAAATCAAAAGCAGATGACAAAGCAGACGACAATAGTTGTGACTGGCGCTTTAAGGGTTAACTGATTGCTGAGATATTGAAAGTTATAAGACATTATTTTCTGGTTCTTTGTGTTAGTTGAGCCCATTCAGGGATTTTTGAAAATTCATATGAGTGTGTCACTGATGAGGCCTAATTGACCGTAACTAGCTGTATAGCACAGAAAACTCACCACTTCAGCTGTTTCAGGTTTGTGATTGTGTTCGTTGCTCTCAAGCTTTAAATTATTTGAATATTGTAATACTAGCAGCCTTAAGGAATGGTATATAATTTATGAAGCGGTATTATAGGCAGACCTCAGCATACTGTAGGTTTCTATCCAATTTTTGAATGACGGTTCTTCCAAAACAAGGCACTAACAGTAGACTGTAAATCAAACTGCCTGAGATACAGTGGTTTTCTCTAATATTATTATCGCCTGACATTATGACTTTAATTTATAACTTTACTAGATCCATTTTTGTTTTCTTTTACCAGACTTCATAGCAACTAGTTAAGGCGCTTTTCAAAAGTATTGATATTTTTCTTATTTTTCCACGAAAACATGTTGTGGTACTCATTAGAAACGCTCGCTGAGGCACTTCTAATACCCACAACATATGTTTTCGTGGAGAAATAAGAAAAATATTTACCAGATACCCTCCCTTATCTAGACCTATGAACTGTCGACAGGATTTATACAAAATATATATACATTGGTTTGTCTGTGAAAAGAGCTGTATTTATAAGACGTGCTTTTGTTTTGTTTCAGGAAGAGATTAATATGACCTCGTCGAAGCTTGTCTGGCTGAATCAGTTGTCCTAATCAACAAACGCTGGCTCAAGTTGTGCTATCAGCTCGCCATCAGTCTAGAGAATATGCACTACAAAAGCATCCTGCATAAAGATATTAAAACAGACAACATCCTAGTCAAAATCAAACTGAAAGATGTCTGTATTTATTTTATTGACTTCGGCCAGGCAACTTTTCGATCTGGGGGCGTTCTGCAGTTTGATGAAGGTGACGACTCTGAAGACTACTTGAGACCTGAAGTAACATATTCGACCTAATTACCGCTTTGTGCGCTAAGGTTTTTCACAATTACTGGGAAAACGTTTAAAATATGCATATATCTACTAAGGGTACAATTTAAAAAATATCAGTACTTTTTTGATGATGTTTAGGCGATTTTTATCTCATTTTCTTTATAAAAGCATATATTGTGGGTACCTACTTGAATTGCATCGACAAGTCGATGCAATTCAAATGGGTACCAACAACATATGCTGTTATAAAGAAGTAGGCAAAAAGTACATTGGCTATAATCTGAAGACTACGAAATTGCCTGACTGTGCGCTTATAGGGGTATGTGCGGTAATTAGGTCGAATACGGTATGCAGTGGTTTGCAATCCTCTCCAAGAAGTGGCATATACTCTTTAGGTGTGATCTTTGCTGATATTGCAGACGAATGTATAGGATAGTTGGTGGATGGTATGTGTAAACGGAAGCCAGAAAAGCGCCCAACTCTAGAGGAAGTAACAGAAATAGAAGACCTTACTCTGGAGAATGAATATTCTTAGCCCTTAAAGCGCCAGTCACAACTATTGTCGTCTGCTTTGTCATCTGCTTGTGATTTTAAAAGTCATTTCTGCAAACAGTGTGGACCCAGATCAGACTGCTCCTTTAGGAGCAGTCTGATCTGGGTCCACACTGTTTGCTGGTATGCAAAAAATAGCTTTGAGAAGTTTGCAAGAATATTCAGCAGACAACATAAACAGACGACATTTTCAGATGCAGTTTTTCTTGGAGCTTTAAGGGTTAAACTCAATTCATTCATTTCTCAACTGTGATTTTCTCGCGATTATTCTCAAATACATTATTTACTATTTTAAAGAACATTAAATAACCCTTGTTCTGCTGAACCAGGATATACAATGTACGCTGCCTTTGCAAACAGTGTAGATCAAGATCAGTTGGCTTCCAAAGCCAACTGATCTGGATCTGCACTGTTTGCCATTCGGTATGTGAATTTATATCAACAATCTAGATCAAGGAATCTGATTGGCTGACAGTTAGAAGTGGGCCTGGCATTTTAATTTAATCAGCTTGACAAGGGTTAAGGTGAATTAATACACAGAAACATGAACACTCCGTCCAGACAGTATTTGCCTCCCATCTCAAGGAAACGGCACTTAAAAGATAGAACTTGCTCTCCAATGGATTAGAATTATTTTCTCTTACCTAATAAGGAAAAAAGGAGATTAAACTTTTCAGTTCAGCAGACCAACCTAATTTCTAATGCACTCGCGTATGTAACGCGACGTCTGATTGGATAACGTCAAAAATTTGCGACGGTATATTCTGCGATATACTGTCGCAAATCCAACGTCATCACATAACGTTGCTTCTCATTGGTTGGCATTTGGTTTTACGCAGCTCACAGCACTTGTCGTTTTGTCCAAATAGTACATTTTTTCAATAGAAAAAATGAATAAATGCATTAGAATGGGGATAACTGCATCAAATTTGTCATTTGAGGAGGTAAATCGGCGGTTTTACGGTCGCAAATTACGTTTTATGGCTCCGCTGACGCGTCGCCGTACAACGAAATTTCCGACCGTAAAACCACCGATTTACCTCCCCAAATGCCAAATTTGAATGCAGTTATCCCCTAAACCTCTGCAAATATTGTGGATCAAGATGAAACATTCCATCATCTTGATCAACTCTGTTTGCCTGTCTGATCTGTTCTCAAGTTTGTCATAACACCCACTTTTTGCAACAATGGACATTTCAAAATTCATAGATTCTCAAGCTTAGAGGAGAAAGGGATGCCAGAGAAGCAAATTATTTTCTGCTGGAGTAGTCTCCCTTTGAAAAGGCCAACACTTTTGGTTTGTAAATTTTTTAGACTTTTTAAGCGTTAAAATTAGATTTTTTTCTTCTTGGAACTGGATGAAGAAGTATGATGAAAACTTTAATCCTTGTCATGCTGAAATAAATTAAGATGCCACTTTTTTTTGGACAGGTTTTTCAAAAAATCCGTCCTTCAAAATAGGGATGTCCAGGTGGGTGGGCTTCTGGCATTGTTCAAGGTTAGCCTTTTGGTTAACCTTTTTCAGTTACATGTTACTTTTATTCTTCAGTGGATTGCTTCCATTGTTGGAAGGGATGAAGAGGAGGACCAGTAAGCATTTCACATGCAAGAGACAACTCTCACTTTCTTCATTATTTAAACAAGAATTCGCTGAAGGTGTCGACGCACCTGCTGGGGCAAAAGTCACAGGAGCCACAATCGGAAGTGGTTATTAAATAAGTTTATTTCATTCTTAGCAGTGCTTAGTTGAAAAACTGGGTTGAAAAAAAATGTAGACAAAGTGCCTAGTGGGGTTATTAAATAAGTTTATTTCATTCTTAGCAGTGCTTAGTTAAAAAACTGGGTTGAAAAAAATGTAGACAAAGTGGCTAGTGGGGCACATTTATTCCAGGCCAGTGCCATTCCCTCTAATGGATATATCTTCAGCACTGACTATTCGTATTATACAGTGCAATGATAATGGAAAGTCGACGTAAAATGTGTAAAAGTCACTGAAGCATGAAATATAGGTCACCGGGTCAAGGTACCTGCCATCAGTACATCATGGAGAAGCACTATGCAAGATATGGTGGTTGTAGGCCTAATAGTTGAGGAGTTATCGAACATCAATCTAAAATGTGTCAAATATAGGTCAAGGTCACCAGGTCAAGGTACTTGATGAGTCAGTACATCAAGAAGAAGCACTATACAAGGTTTGGATGTTGAAGGCCTTGTAGTTGAGGACATATGGAAGGGTGACGCAAAAGGTGTAAAAGTCAATGGAGTGCAAAATATAGGTCAAGGTCACTGAGTCTAGGTACCTGCAGATGTAAAATGTGTAAAAGGCACTAGAGCACAAAATATAGGTCAAGGTCACCGGGTCAAGATACTTGCAGAGTCAGTACATCTAGGAGAAGCACTATGCAAGGTTTGGTCTGGTTAGAGGTCTTACACTTGAGGAGATCTGGAACATTGACTACATTATGTCAAAGTCACTCCAGCCAAAATATAGGTCAAGGTCACCAGGTCAAGGTATCTGCTGAGTCAGTACATTGAGAAGAAACACTTTGCAAGGTTTGACGGTTGTAGGCCTTATAGTTGTGGAGATATCGAACGTCGACGCAAAATGTGTCAGTCACTGGAGCGCAAAATATAGGTCAAGGCCATTGGATCAGGATACCTGCCGAGTCAGTACATCTAGGAGAAGCACTATGCAAGGTTTGGTAGTTGTAGGCCTTATAGTCAAGAAGATCTGGAACCTCAATGTAAATTGTGTCAAAGTCACCGGAGTGTGAAATATAGGTCAAGGTCACCAGGTCAATGTACCTGACAAGTCAGGAGGTCAGGGAGATGTGTTATACAAGGTATGATGGTTGTTGTAGAATTGTAGTTGATTAGAATAAATGTTGACAGACGGACAAACGGACGGAGGAACGGAAAAGCAGATGCCTTTGTTACAAAATCAGGAGGTCAGAGGGATGTTTCATGCAAGGTTTGATGGTTGTTTAGTCTTGTAGTTGATTAGAATACTAGCTTTGACATAAATGTCGAACTTCCACATAACAGAACTGTTGACAGATGGAAAGACAGACGGACAGATGGACGAATGGAAAAGCGGATGCCTATGTCATAAAGTCAGAAGGTCAGGGAGATGTTTCATGCAAGATTTGATGGTTGTTCAGTCTTGTAGTTGATTAGAATACTAACTTTGACATAAATGTTGAACTTCGACATAAATGTTGACAGACGGACAGATGAACGGACAGATGAACAGAAAAGTGGACGCCTATGTCGCAAAGTCAGGAGGTCAGGGAGAAGTTTCATGCAAAGTTTGATGGTTGTTTAGTCTTGTATTTGATTAGAATACTAACACTGACATAAATGTCAAACTTTGACATAAATGTTAACGGACGGACGGACGGAAACTTGGATGCCTATATTGCACCCTGCTACTAGCAGGTGCCACAAAAACCCGTCCACAATGCTTAAGACGTTTTTCTTGTTCCAGAAAATTGTGATAAAACTGATGAAGTGGCTGCTGAAATTTCTGACAGCTTTAAATTTGGTATACTTGGTCTTTATTAGCGTAAGTAAAATCCAGTACCTGACTTTCTAATGAAGAGCGGTATGTTTGTATGAAAGTTGGTTCCATACTGTATGGGAACACTTGCTCTGAATGGCTGCATCTGGTGTATAATACATAGGTCAGGTTTGGCATATCCCTCAAAAATGACATGCTGTGCCCTGTATTTTAACTCTTATCCTGCTGAATAATTTAATTAGCCACACCCATTTCTGACTATCAGCCAATCAGATTACATATAATGTTTTTGTTCGAATTCACAAACTGAATGACAGTGTAGATCCTGATCATATGACTTCAGAAGCCATCTGATCAGGATCTACACTGTTTGCAAAGGTATGAGTTGTCGTGAACTGCAGGATAAGGATTAAGAGTTAAATTAATACAGTTTAAATATATACTACTCGAAGTTTGCTAAGGATCACATTTTATAATGTCTACTACTTTTAATAGAATGAAACGACATGAGAAATTAGATCATTTTTGGAAGCGTTATTCATTTAAGAATTCATTTTTAATATAGTAATGGCCAAGTAAGTGTTCATTGATGCGTGAATATGGCAGATGGAACATAAGGGTCGAAAATCAACATTTCTAGGATTGCTGGCGGAAATCTGAAAATCAGGAAAATCGCTAGTCTGTGAGTTTTAGCTTAGTTAATAGCATGTATGGTGCCCGTGGGCATTGATTACGGCCTGACATCCCCGTCAAATGCTACCGATAAGTCTATGGAGCTTATCCTGAGGAAGCTGGGCCCATTCCTCAATGAGAGTCTCTCTGAGCTACCGGACAGTTGCTGGTTGGATCTGGCGAGAAGAAATGGCTTTCTGCAGCACATCCCATGCATGTTCTATGGGATTTAAATCAGGGGATCTTGCTGGCCAATCCAATCGCACAATTGCAGCTTGCTCAAGGTACCAGTTGGTGATGCCTATGTGCATGGGCATTATCATCCATCAGAATGAAATCAGGACCTATAGCACCTGCATATGGGCGAACATGAACATCCAAAATTTCATTGATGTACCTCTCTGCCGTCAGTGTGCCGTTATTGATGACGTGCAGGTCCGTTTTCCCCGAGCGCTAATTCCCGCCCACACCATAACTGAACCCCTGCCATAGCAATCATACTCTGCAATACAAACTTCAGCAAAACGTTCATGTTGCATCCTCTAGACCCTAGCCTGACTGTCAGTGAAGTCCTTACAAAACCTGGACTCATCAGTGAAAAGAATGGGGGTCCAGTCATTAAGGGCCACGTAACATGATCTCGTGCCCATTCTAAATGCTCCTGAACATGGTGTCGTGTCAATGGGATGCATATTGCAGGTCGTCGTGATCTCAAGCCAGCTTCATGCAACCGATTTCAAATGGTCTGCGTACTTAAACAAACACCGGTAGCACTCTGCAATTCGCTACGTAACATTGTTGTGTTGTTGAACCGGTGACGTCGGGCTTGTAGAGCGATAAATCTTGAGCTCCAGTTGTTGAGCGTTCACAACCTCCGGCGAGCTGATGCATTACGTTTCAAGTCAAATGGAATCGACTCCACATTCTTCAGACAATGCTCTGGGACACCCTAAGAACACGAGCAACCCAGCCTCAAGCATCCCAATGCCCCTATTCATCTCTTCTTCGCTTAGACGACACCTAACTTGTTGGTCTGCCATAACTCGCATTAAACTTGATCAAAATTTGACGATAACACAAGCAAAATCTTGTCTCAGGTACACATGTATATGAAGCCAAATGGCCATAAATCAACGGTTTTCACGTGTAGGCCTCTTCCCATGCTTCTCTTGCAAAAAGTACATGTCAAATCAATAACTGCGTTACACATTTATAAGGCCCGAACATCGATTTATCTTTAGTAGCAATTTGATTATATATGGGGATAATATGAACAAAATATCTGACGTCAAAAAAGTGATCCTTAGCAACTTTTGAGTAGTATATAATCTATACATTTTTAACTGATACGTGTTTTTGCTTTAGGGTCCATCTTTAAGCCATCTTATATCAAAAACCCTGCTATAATGAAATAAAGAGGCTGGTGTGTATATGTTTGTATACTCTCAATCGGTATCTCGGTTTCAACATCTTTTATGTAAAATTATTCAGCTAAAACAGCATCCCAACTATCAGGTATAGGGACAGATTATACTTAGTATATATATTTAAACTAATTATTACAGCATGCGTAACACAAGAAAAGGGCTCTTACGCAGATTGGAGACAACGCAAGCCCTGATCAGCCTGTGTATTTGCACAGGCTAATCTGGGCCTTCGTTGTCCACTTACAGAATCAGCAGATACTGTAGTTTATGTCGCCAAACAGATAATGTCCAGATCAGATTTCACCGATGCGCAAGCTCATCTGGACCTTCGCTGTTCAGAAATGGCATATGGGCCTTTTTCCCATACAGTTGGATGCGCCGTCCGACTGGAGACCAGGAGGTCGCGGGTACAACCCCCGCAAAGGTCGGCAACATTCTTTCGTGGAGATTGATCATGAAATATTTTCTACGGTCATTCTCTCCCTTCCGCTGATTCAAGAAGGGCAGTTGTCAGTTTCTGGCAAAAGAATGTGCACAATGCTGGTTAACTGCTTAGAGGACTAAACCTGCCCAGTAAACGTGTGGTTAGGTAAACTGACCATGCCGTAAAACCTCAACACAACAAACATCACATATAATGTGGCACTACCTGGACACTATACAATAAACAGAAAGGCTGTAAAATGAAAACAAATTTCTTTTTATTAAAATATTTTATTTCCAAGTTGGAACTTTGATCTCTTTTTTTTATTTTAAACCCTTAGTATGCTGAAAGTGAAAGTAGCATTATGACAACCAAGTAACATTCTTTGTATTTTTCACAGAAAATAGGGCTTGACATTTCAAGTGCATCATCTTATTAAAGTGTTAACCATATCTCTTGATAAGAAGATGCTTTTTTTAATCAAAAATAATATTTTGTGGGCACTCATTAGAAACGCCTTGTGGAGGCTTCTAATGAGTACCCACAACATGTTTTTGTGGAAAAATATTTACCTGATACCCACTCTTATCATTCCTATAGTTACCCTTTAACCCTTAAAACGCCAAGAAAACCTGCATCTGAAACTGTTGTCTGTTTATGTCATCTGCTGAACATTCTTGCAAACTTTTCAAACCCTATTTTTGCATACAGGCAAACAGTGTGGACACAGATAGACTGCTCAGGAGCAGTGTGATCTGGGTCCACACTGTTTGCAGAATTGACTTTTAAAATCACAAGCAGATGACAAAGCAGACAACAATTGTTGTGACTGGCGGTTTGAGTACTCTTCTACCACAACTCTTTGGACCGGTCTATTTCCAACAGCAGGGTGTCTGCTTAGACATTCCTGTTGTTAAAGCAAGTGGAGTAAACACGAACCTGATTACCCTTTTTGGGGTTCCCACCCCTCCCCGAGTAAAATGGGTTAAGTGTGAAGCCATATTTTCTGTTAAAATTAAGACAAATCTATTAAAATGTCATTTGCTAATATTTAAAATCAGCTGTTAAAGGGCTAATATTTGATACAGACTGCAAGAAAATTGACCCGGACAACTTCAGCAAACACCAGACTTGCTTCAGTTTTACTTCTGAACATTTTGGAAATGGTGCAAAATCAATGTGTTTTCTTATCTCTTTGACAAATAGTTTTCAATACTCATTTGGTTCCAGACATGATGGAACTTGATTACCAACAGTTTATCAGGAAGATTTCTCACTATTACTACAGAATCTTGTCATGAATTGTCTCACAGATCATCATCAATTTGCACAAGTTCAAGTTCGGACTTAGGACTGTAATGACTAACACTTAGCATGCTGGGTAAAAATTTCAGCAGATGACATTTTGAAATATTTTTCTTTCTTTTTTTCTGAGAAGATAGGGTTTGACATTTCATGCAAATTGTCTCCTAAAGAGATACTTTGCATGGAATGCCAAAGCCCATTTCCTGGGAAAAATAATAAATATTTCAAAATGTCGTCTGCTGAAATTTTTACCCAGCATGCTGAGCATTAAAGTTCTGCCTAAGAAGAGTAAGTTTTAATTTATCTACACATATGGAACTTTGCTGATCTTTCCTGGTTGAGTTGGTCGAGATCAATCTTCTTGCAGTTTGGCTCATTTCAGAATAATAACAATATTTGAGAAAACTTCAAAACTCTTGTCGACAATCTGCTTTGACTAGTTTTTAAACCTTTAGTTGCTCTGAGCAAAATCAGCAGACTACAAATAAGTAACATTTTTCATATCCACCCCTTTGCCCTCCAACCGCCTGCAGAAAATAGTGCTTGGCATTTCATTAATTTTACCTCCTTTGGAAATGGTGCTAATCAAATGTCAAAAGTTCTTTTACTAAAATAAAAATGTTTTAAATGTCATCTGCTGACAGTGAATTTAGCCTACTAAAGGTCAAGGTCACAGTGTTAGTCGTAATGTACTGTGTGGAAAAACACGGATAAATGAACAATGTGAGCCTCGGAAAGCATACCTTCTTCAATTACGAAAACATGCCTATTAAAAAATATTGAAAAGTTTTACAAAAAAAGGAAATATTTCAGATAAAAAATTCTAATACTTTTTCTTATTCCTGCTCAAAACAAAGATTGTGGGTACTTGTTAGAAGCGCCTTAGCGAGGCAATTCTAAGGAGTACCCACAATCTATGTTTTCCAGCAAAATAAGAAAAATAATGTGTACCCCTGTAAACCCCAGTTTTACTATATAAAAGTGGGTTGAAGGGGGTCAAAATTATATAGGTGTGTTTTCGTGATGTCAAAGGTCTAGATAAGAGGGGGCATCAAGTAAATAGTCTTCTTATTTCTCGACAAAAATAAATGTTCGGGCTACCCATTAGAAGTGCCTCGCTGAGGCACTTCTTCTAAAGAGTACCAACAACATATACTTTCGTCGAGAAGTAGCTACTTTTTGGTTGAAAAAAAAAAAGCACCTTATCATGAGCTTACATCTGCCCCCAACGAAGGCTTAGATTAACATGTGCATCTGTGCGTCCGATCTGGCCCCGAGCTTGTAAAACTTTTTTCATGCCCAACTCAGCTGAGCATGAAACTTTTTGTGCTAATAAATCTCAGATTTCTATCAATTGCCAATTCTTTCTTGCTAAACCTAGCTGAGCATGAAAATTTCTCTGCTAATAAATATG
Organism: Anodontia alba; assembly: GCA_964016985.1. Classification (NCBI taxonomy): domain Eukaryota; kingdom Metazoa; phylum Mollusca; class Bivalvia; order Lucinida; family Lucinidae; genus Anodontia; species Anodontia alba. The sequence continues at coordinate 66,924,597 of OZ024832.1, forward strand.
AAAATGCCAACTATTGCTCAGCTGAGTTGAGCAGGAAAAAAGTTTTATAACCTCGGGGCCAGAGTCTTTGGTGTCCGTATGGAGACTTTGCATCTTTGGCAATCCAAAATGCATCCAGTGAAGATTCTGATCAGACCACAAATGTTCAGGCTGATCCAAATCTTTGCTGGGTGCACATGTCCGATGTGTCTCACATTGAGGCTTAACAGTATTTCATAATTTAATCCTTCTCTTGTTGAACACTACATGCCCTGTCTTAGCAAACAGTGTAGATCCAGATCAGTTGACTTCTGAAGAAGCCAACTGATCTGTTGGCTTCTGAAGAAGCCAACTGATCCTGAATCTGCACTGTTTGTCATTAAATATGTGAATTTCTATCAAAAACCCAGATCAAGTAATCTGATTGGCTGGAAATTAGAAGTGGGCGTGGCATCTTCATTTATTCAGCATGACAAGGGTTAAGGGGTCATTCCTTTTAGAATCTGTTTACATGACATCTTTAGTAGACTGTGGTCTTTTGTCTCTGGTCACTCCAATAAATGAGCCAGAGCTAAAATGATTGTTTAAAAAACAAGAGCTGTCGGAGGACAGCGAGCTCGCCTGCTGGGTACATTTTATATTGTAACATTTTTATCATTAAGCCAATATTATAGGTCACACTGACCTAGATGTATTTGTATGTAAATCATTTTGTCACTTAGATATAATAATCCAGGTATGACAATTCTCCATGAAATAGTAATAAAAATAAAAGGCAAAATCACTGAAGCATGAAATATAGGTCACAATGACCTAGATATAGTAAGTGGTCATTCATTGGGTCACATGGAACTAATATCCCAGGTGTGACATTTATCCAACAAATATTCAAGATATAAGGCAAAATCACTGAACCATGAAATATAGGTCACACCAATAGAGATATATTTTGACGTCAATAATCGGGTCACAAGGAACTAATATCCCAGGTGTGACATTTATCCAACAAATAGTATTCAAGATATAAGGCAAAATCACTGAACCATGAAATATAGGTCATAATGACCTAGATATAGTAAGTGGTCATTCATTGGGTCACATGGAAGTAATATCCCAGGTGTGACATTTATCCAACAAATAGTATTCAAGATATAAGGCAAAATCACTGAACCATGAAATATAGGTCACACCAACAGAGATATATTTTGACATCAATAATCGGGTCACAAGGAACTAATATCCCAGGTGTGACATTTATCCAACAAATAGTATTCAAGATATAAGGCAAAATCACTGAACCATGAAATATAGGTCACACCAACAGATATATTTTGACGTCAATAATCGGGTCACAAGGAACTAATATCCCAGGTGTGACATTTATCCAACAAATAGTATTCAAGATATAAGGCAAAATCACTGAACCATGAAATATAGGTCACAATGACCTAGATATAGTAAGTGGTCATTCATTGGGTCACATGGAAGTAATATCCCAGGTGTGACATTTATCCAACAAATAGTATTCAAGATATAAGGCAAAATCACTGAACCATGAAATATAGGTCACACCAACAGAGATATATTTTGACGTCAATAATCGGGTCACAAGGAACTAATATCCCAGGTGTGACATTTATCCAACAAATAGTATTCAAGCTATAAGGCAAAATCACTGAACCATGAAATATAGGTCACAATGACCTAGATATAGTAAGTGGTCATTCATTGGGTCACATGGAAGTAATATCCCAGGTGTGACATTTATCCAACAAATAGTATTCAAGATATAAGGCAAAATCACTGAACCATGAAATATAGGTCACACCAACAGAGATATATTTTGACGTCAATAATCGGGTCACAAGGAACTAATATCCCAGGTGTGACATTTATCCAACAAATAGTATTCAAGATATAAGGCAAAATCACTGAACCATGAAATATAGGTCACACCAACAGATATATTTTGACGTCAATAATCGGGTCACAAGGAACTAATATCCCAGGTGTGACATTTATCCAACAAATAGTATTCAAGATATAAGGCAAAATCACTATACCATGAAATATAGGTCACAATGACCTAGATATAGTAAGTGGTCATTCATTGGGTCACATGGAAGTAATATCCCAGGTGTGACATTTATCCAACAAATAGTATTCAAGATATAAGGCAAAATCACTGAACCATGAAATATAGGTCACACCAACAGAGATATATTTTGACGTCAATAATCGGGTCACAAGGAACTAATATCCCAGGTGTGACATTTATCCAACAAATAGTATTCAAGCTATAAGGCAAAATCACTGAACCATGAAATATAGGTCACAATGACCTAGATATAGTAAGTGGTCATTCATTGGGTCACATGGAACTAATATCCCAGGTGTGACATTTATCCAACAAATAGTATTCAAGATATAAGGCAAAATCACTGAACCATGAAATATAGGTCACAATGACCTAGATATAGTAAGTGGTCATTCATTGGGTCACATGGAACTAATATCCCAGGTGTGACATTTATCCAACAAATAGTATTCAAGATATAAGGCAAAATCACTGAACCATGAAATATAGGTCACAATGACCTAGATATAGTAAGTGGTCATTCATTGGGTCACATAGAACTAATATCCCAGGTGTGACATTTATCCAACAAACAGTATTCAAGATATAAGGCAAAATCACTGAACCATGAAATATAGGTCACAATGACCTAGATATAGTAAGTGGTCATTCATTGGGTCACATGGAAGTAATATCCCAGGTGTGACATTTAACCAACAAATAGTATTCAAGATATAAGGCAAAATCACTGAACCATGAAATATAGGTCACAATGACCTAGATATAGTAAGTGGTCATTCATTGGGTCACATGGAAGTAATATCCCAGGTGTGACATTTATCCAACAAATAGTATTCAAGATATAAGGCAAAATCACTGGACCGTGAAATCTAGGTGACCTGGACCGTAAAATGTAGGTCACCATGACCTTCACTCTCTTACACTTAAACTGATGTCACATAGTTAGCTGATGTATAACCAGTTGTGTCTATAACCTGTAGGTATATAAGATTTTACAAATGTGTCCTAGATTTTGACCCCTAGCCCCACCCCAAGGCCCACCCTGAGGTATGAACCCAGGGGTATGTCCTTTTGGAATCTCAGAAGACTCGTCCAGGTACCCAAATTCTAAATATGAATGCTCTATGAGGAGTGAAAGTCAAGATATAAGAATTTGAAAAACTTTAACACAGTATTACAAAGGTGTCCTAGATTCTGACCCCTAGCCCCACCCAGGGGCATGAACCCAGGGGTTTATTCTCTTGGAATCTCAGAAGACCCTCCAAGGTACCTAAGTTCCAAATTTGATGCCTCTGTGAGGAGTGACTGTTGAGATATAAGCATTTGAAAAACTTTAACACAGTGTGACGGGAACGGGAACGCAAACGCAAACGTGGTCTTACTTTTCCACAAAATTGAGGCGCTTCTAATGAGTACCCACAATATACCATATTGACCTAATTACCGCACTGTGCACTTAGGTTTTTTCAAAATTACTGGGAGAACTTGTAGTGAAATATGTATCCATCTACTAAAAGTATGCTTTAAAAACAAGATCGGCAAATGGCTTATCTAATGGTGTTTATGTGATGTTTTTTTTCTTCCTTCTGATCGTCTTTATGAAAGCATATGTTGTATGTACTCATTTGAATTGCATCAACAAGTTGATGCAATTCAAATGAGTACCCACAACATATGCCTTATAAAATAGACAAAAAGTACAATAGCTTAATCTGAAGACTATGGAACTGCTTGACTGTGCGCTTATAGGGGTATGTGCAGCAATTAGGTTGAATATGGTATGTTTTTATGGAGAAACAAGATTGAAGAAAAGATATATTCTGCTACTCCTCTTATCAAGAACTCTGGAAGAATATCTAGACTTTTTTCTTCATTTCTACATTACTGGCTGAGTGGCAGTGTAGACCCTGGACAGACTGCCCCTTAGGAGGAGTCTGATCTGGCTCCACACTGTTTGTCAAGGGATCTTGTTCAAATAAGCAGACTTATACAGTACATAAGCTTGTAGGAATATTGACTGTTTTGAAAGGATGTTAAAAAGTTGCTAAAATATGTCTGCAAAACATATTCAAGAAGCCGACAATATCCACTTCTGACACATAAAACAGGACTATTTTAAGATAAAATTTTAGAAAAGTTAATTTAATGGCGAGTTACATATCGTTGGTCTAGTTTGCAAGTGTGTGGTTGTGAATTTAATCTAACCAAATTGTTCACAAAGATTTAAGATGACACAAAGGAACATTGATTAAAGTTTTCGATTGTGTGTTTTTGTTTTTTGTTCTTTAAAGTTTTGTTTTATTTTATTTACTTATTTTTTTTTATATTTTTTTTTCTTCTTTTTTTCTTTACATCATACATGATTCAAATATGAAATACAGCGTGACTCTTTATATGTCCCTACAACAACAAACAACTGTCCCAACAATTACTGGGGAAAAAAAAAAAAAAATCCTTCATATGATTTACCGTATTCGACTTAATTAACGTACTGTGCACTAAGGTTTTTCAAAATAACTGGGAAAACTTGTGGTAAAATATATATCTGCCTACCAAGGTAACACTTCAACAAAAAAAAAAAAAAAAAAAAGATCAACAAAGGACCTATTTGATGATGTTTATCTGTTTTGTTTTTTTTCTGATTTTCTTTATAAAAGCATATGTTGTGAGTACTCATTTGAATTGCATCAACAAGTCGATGCAATTCAAATAGGTACCCACAATATATGCCTTTATAGAGAAGTAGACAAAATTGCACTGGCTGTAATCTGAAGACTTACAGAGTTGCTTGACTGTAATTGCTTGACTGTGTGCCTATAGGGGTATGTGCAGTAATTAGGTCGAATACGGGAGGTGATTTCAAAACAATAAGGGGTGTTCGAATTATTAGAGTGTTCGAACTAATAGGAAATCTACTGTATGTAATTATCAGAATCTTTCTGACATGAAAACATGCTTTACATCTATAAAGCAAAAATGAAAACTAATCTGAACATGCATGATTCTGTTAACACGTAGCATACTGGGCCCAGTTGTTCAAAGCGTCGTTAGCTTAACGAGCTCGTTAAGGGTCATTTCGTTAACTGTTTTAGCGGATTCAATACACACTATTCTGAAATTTTTTGCTGAAAAAATGTGAGTAGCTTTTGCACTGCAAAAGTTACTCACATTTTTTTCAGCAAAAAATTTTCGCATATTTGCATATCACTCGATGTAAATTTTAACAAATCTACATCGTTAGTTGTGAACAACTGGGCCCTGGGTAAAAATTTCGGCAGATGACATTTTGAAATATTTTTTCTTATTATTCCAAGAAATATTCCAATAAAACAGGATTTGACATTCCATCCAAATGACTCATTTGGAGACTATATGCATGAAATGGCAAATCCTATTTTTTGTGAAAAATATCATCAATTTGTCATTGGCTGAATTAGCCCAGAAAATGGTACCATATCGGTTAAACTGATAAAATAAGTATCATGAATATTCAATGTTCTAGGACCTTGTTACTAGAAAACGCTATATGATATATAGAAACGGGATAGGCAAATGTTCACAAGACGGCACTTCAGTTTCAGCAATGCTACAGATATTAACTTATTCTCCAGGTAAGATAGGGTATCAGGAAAATTTTCTTCTGCATAAAAACATCTTGTTTGTAGAAGCGCCTAGCTGAGGCCCTTCTAACGAGTGCCAATAACGTATGTTTTCATGGAGAAATAAGAAAATATCTTCGTTGAAAACAAGTGCCTAATTCGGAGCTATGTCAAGTACCACTGTAAAACCATTAAAAATGCATTTTAATCTTTAACCTGTGATTTTTTGACATTAGCTGATAAAATTTTGAAATGAATTCATTAACCCACATTAGCTGATAAAATTTTGAAATGAATTCATTAACCCATTGTAGTCGGGAGACTCCTAAAAGGGTAACTGGCAAACAGTGCAGACCCAGATCAGACGCCACAGAATGCGTCTGATCAGGGTCTTCACTGTTTACAAATAGTTTAGCCATTTTTCTCTATGAATATCTAACTTTCATAGCTTGACCTACCTAAAATTGAAATTGGACTATTCCAATATGTAGTGTGGGTGAGTATATTCAGTCTACAATGGGTTAATATATACATGGTCCCAGACAAGTGGGATATCTAAATATATATTTTTATTACTTCTCCCAGAAACGCACCTCGCGGACCTAATGGCAAGTAGTATAGACAATGATCAAACAACTCCTGAGAGCAATCTAATCTCATTACAAAAACATGCCTATTCAAATATACTGAAAATTTTACCATCAAAAAATGAAAAATTTTATCACCAAAAAATGAAAGTTCGGATAAAAATTCTGATATTTTTCATATTTCTGCTCAAAACATAGATTGTGGATACTCGTTAGAATGGCCTCAGACTCGACAAGGCGGTTCTAACGAGTACCCACAATCTATGTTTTTTGAGCCGAAGTAAGAAAAATAATGTGTACTCCTGTAAACCCCAGTTTTACTATATAAAAGTGGAGTTTAAGGGGTCAAAATTATATAGGCATGTTTTCATGATGTAGGCACATAGTAACTGCCCAGGACCATAACAGTACTTGAGGAAAATACATTAAAGCTTACCACTCTGGATAAAAATTACAGCAGATGACATTCTGAAATATTTTTATTTTTTCCAGAAATCAGGTTTAGACATTTCATGCAAATTATCTTACATGAAATGTCAAAACCTATTTTCTGTGAAAATTGATGATTTGGAGACAAACTGCATGAAATGTCAAAGCCTGTTTTCTGAGAAAAAAACTGTCAATTTGCCATCTGCTGAATATGCCCAGAGAGTGGTAAAGGTTAAAGGCATTATTAATTAAAACTGGTTAAGACTGTGACCTAATTGTTTTATTGACAGAAAATTGTGAAGTTTAACTCGGGAAATTTTTTGATAACAATATTGCGTTATAACAAAATTCAATTTAAGCCATATTTACACAATTAAATAAACAGAAATATGGGTATTTTAATATTTAATACTATAAGATTAACCCGGAATAATATTTCAAGAGAAAACTACTGTACATGTGGATATATATGTATTCTTGTTATTGTTTAACCTTAAGAAGTTCTTCGCAAAATTAGCAGACAACATTTTAACTCTTAAAGCTTCATTGCTTTGCAGCAGTAGACAATCTAATTCCGGTCTTATTTTTATTTATTTTTTTTTTAATTATTTTTCTAGCCTTCCAAGTGGCATGAAATGTCAAGTCCCATTTGCTCTGAAAAATAAATAAAAAATAATTTTAATAATTCAAAATGTCGTCTGCTGCTGTTGTGACAGGTGCTTTAAGGGTTAAGCCAAGTTCTTTTTCTTATTTTTCCCCAGATTTTAGGAAACACCTCAAATGAAAGGGAAAAAAAGCCTTTTTATTTAAGATTTTTTTTTTTAATGTCGTCTGCTAATGTTTAAACTCAGAATGTTAATGGTTAAAGAACAAACATTGTTAGCTGTGTCCAGTAAAAATGTATGTTACTGCTTATAGGGAAGCAAACACTGAGAATAACCTGCACAATCCAATCAGGATCCACACTGTTCCCCAACAGAGTCTACAAGCTTTCAAACATACAGACCATAATCAGACTGCACAAGTCCAGTCCAATAATGCAACAAAACTTTGCTGACACAGCTTATAATATCTGCAGGAAAATGATACAGAGAACACAGATGACTATGCCAAGCATGGCTCACCAGAACACTGTCTTGGTTTTTATATGAATTCATAGTAACGTGTTTTTAACCAAAACCCAATTTTTCTTCTTATTTCTTCATAAAAACATAAGTTGTGGTTACTCATTAGAAGTTCCTCACTGAGGTACTTCTAAAGAGTACCCACAACATATGTTTTTGTGGTGAAATAAGAAAAATATTTATCTACTGGTAGCAACCCCTCTTATAAAGAGTTACGACTATCCACTTAGAATTAATTTTATCTATTTTTTTTTTGTTTATTTTCAAGCCAGTAAGACTAAATTTGGACATGCTAAACAGACAGTATTCTTAGAAAACAACAACAAAAGCCAAAAAGGATTTCCAGAAAGAAAACAAATCTGTTCTGTTTATCATTTTCCTGCAGTCAGACTCAAATAATACTGTTTCCATTTTCTATACCCATATACAATTTGCATATATAACCAACTGACTTGCAGTATTAAAAAAATTTCTATTATCTCCCTTTGACTGTTCATGTCAAATTCTCATTCCATTTCTACATCTGCCAACAATTAAAACAACACGCCCAACATACAGATTAATTCTTGAAGCACAAGTCAACTGCAACAGACCACAATTTTGATTATTTTTTCTTTAATTTTCAGAGAAAACAAGACATTTCAAGAAAATCGTCTGCAAGGATGATTCACATGAAATGTCAGGACATTTTCTCTGAAAAATTTAAACGATAAAAATGTTGCTTGCCGCTTTTAGGGTTAAATGACAAGCAATATCGGCTAAGGGTTTCTATTCTGTAAGTGCATTACTGAGACGTATGATCAGGCTGTATAAATATGCAAACTAGCTTGGGACTTTGTTGTGAATGCATGGCATGCCATACAGCCTCTTTTGCAACAGTGTTTGTAAAACATTTACAGAAATTTTAATTTGAGAATTTTATTTCATAAAAGAAGCATGTATTGTTATGAAATGTTGAGCTTCACTGCGGTCTAATGGTATATTTCAGAGGAAATACTCCAATTAACCCATTTTAGTCTGGAGACCCCTAAAAGGGTAATAGGCAAACAGAGCAGACCCAGATCAGACATCGCATAAGACGGCGTCTGATCAAGGTCTCCACTTATTGCAAATAGTGTAGCCATTTTTCTCTAGGAATAGCTAAATATCATAGCCAGATGTATTTAAAATTGAAATTGGACTCTTCCAATATATAGTGCTGGAAGAGTCTAATCAGTCTGCAATGGGTTAAACTTCCTACAGTTACCTTAAACATCCAGACACTTTAACTTCTTGCCATTCTTTTCCCAAACTGTCAACACATTATGAAAACACGCCTATTCAAATATACAGAAAAATTCACCGCCAAAAACAAACTGAAAGTTTTTAGATAAAAATTCTGATATTTTTCTGCTCAAACATAGATTGTGGGTACTCATTAGAACTGCCTCACTGAGGCAGTTCTAATGAGTTCCCACAATCTGTGTTTTTGAGCAGAAATAAGAAAAATAATGTATACCCCTGTAAACCCCGTTTTACTAAATAAAAGTGGGGTTTCAGGGGGTCAGAATTATATAGGTATGTTTTCATGTTGAAGTCCATTTGACTACTTACTGATGTATCTAAAACTGCTAGATGACTCATAAACAGTGCAGTCCCCACAAATAGTGCAGTCCCTAACTAGATGCCACTCTCGTCTGAATTCACAATGCAGCAATCATACACATCATTTAATAAAGAATTTCTGTATTTATAACAATACAATAACTTCACACGAAATATAAAATGATTTATTTCAGTTGAAAAAAGAGCTGAAGACGAATCAATACATCTCAAAGGGACATCACTCTAAGCTGAAAGACTGCCTCTCTTTTCAAAAGGAGACCATTCCAAAAGAAAACTTGGCTTCCTCCAGAAACAAGTTCTTTCTCAAAAGGACTATTAAAACTTTCAGTTTGTTTTTGGTGGTGAATTTTTCTATATATTTGAATAGGCGTGTTTTTGTAATGTGTTGAATGAATTTGCTCTCAGGGAGAGCAAATCTCTCCTTTAAAAGCAGCCCCATTTTGAGCAGGCCTGGGACCAAATTCTCTCCTTTAAGAGCAGTCCCCTTTGAGAAGGCAGGCAAATACCTTCTGGTCAGAATGATCTCCCTTGTAGGTGTATCTCTGCACCTTAGAGTATATGCAAACAGTGAAAGTCGAGGTCAAGGTCCTCATTGTTTATCTGTAGAAGCATTAGTTACTAGACTGACAGTACAGACCAAAAGTTATAACCTTGTTTAACACTTAAAGCGCCAAGCAAAATCTGCAGCAGATGACATTTTGAAAGATATTTTTTTTTATTTATCCGAGAAAATAAGTCTGGACATTTCATGTGAATCATCTGCCAAGAGATCATTCTCATTTTCTTTGAAAAAAAAAAAAAAAAAATCAAAATGTTGTCTGCTGCAGTTGTGAATGGTGCTTAAAGGGTTAAACTGTCACACAGGCTCATCTCTGTTTTTTGCTGTCTGCATACAGTTTAAACTCAATACAATAAGTATGCAACAGTGCTATGGGGAACAGTTGGCTCTCCCCCTGTAGTGCCTAAAAATTTTCAAAGTGCAACTAGACTGCCAAATGTGGTACAAGCAAACACCTCGGTCTCTGACCAACCTGCCTGTCTGCCCAGTCTGGTCAGGGTCTTCTGTTTACAGCACAATATATCACACCGGAGAGTGTACACAAGATGCAGTTAGAACCATGCAAAGACTATTCAAGCATACTGTTTAGGTAATCGAGTCACACACCAAAAACAAAAACCTATCATTTTTTTATTTCTCCGCAAAACTATACCTTATGGGTACTATTAGGAGTTTCCTCATATCACATGCTTTTGTTAAGAAACAAGAAAAATATTTCTGCCCCTCTTAATCAGAGCTATGCACTATGACCTTTTGTCTTAATTGCAAAACTGATTAAGTGTAGTCATATACACTTAGCATCAAAATTAAACAATTGGGACCAGCATGTGAGGGAAGAAGTACAAGTCGTGATATGCAAACATGAAGGACAAGCAGTTTGTGCATGTTTGTACTGTCTTGACAGGATTTTTGTTATTCATTAGCACAGTAAGTTTAAATTTTAACATAGGCCTAGATAAGAGTGGGTATCAGATTAATAATTTTCTTATTTCTCCATGAAAATGTATGTTGTGGGTACTCATTAGAAGTGCCTCGGTGTGGCGCTTCTAATGGGTACCCACAACATATGTACTGTCTTGACAGGATTTTTGTTATTCATTAGCGCAGTAAGTTTAAATTTTACATAGGCCTAGATAAGAGTGGGTATCAGATTAATGATTTTCTTATTTCTCCATGAAAATATATGTTGTGGGTACTCATTAGAAGTGCCTCAGTTCTAATGAGTACCACAACATATGTTTTCGTGGAGAAATAAGAAAAATATCAATACTTTTGGACTGAAAAATGCCTTAACTAGAGCTATTATTTAATTTAGTACCATGCTCAGGTATTGCCAGTATTTGAGTATGATACACCACTACTGTATACACAAATGGCAGTGATCCTAATCAAACTGAAGCTATTCACAGACAAGCCTGTATCTTCATTTTTCTCTTACAGCCAACTTGCACCTTTCCCCCCACGTCAAGCCTCGTCATTAATCTCATAAAATGAGGCCACTTTTCAGGAAACGTTTCTCGTATGAAAAAGTGGAGACCCAGATTAGCCTTAGGTCCAGTATTCAGAAGGTAATTTTTTATTTTTGCACTAAAGCATATCTTGTGGGAACTAATTGGAATTGCCTCATTGAGGCAATTCCAGTTAGTTCCCACATGATATGTTTTGATGTAGAAATAGCAACCCTGCCCCCACACCCATCTGTAGCTCTAATTTAGCTTACATTTGACTAACATCTTCTGTGTCTGCATACATAGTATACAGAACTCAAAAAACCTGATCACTGAAGCGGCAGGGCTGGGTCTTCGTAGATCCAATACTGTTGGTTCCCTTCCTATGATCTCGTATGAAGAAATCCATTCTTTCATCATTATCACATTAAAAGCATGAAAGGCCAAATTAAAACATTTCAACATAACAAATTAGCACAGATCTTAGGTATGTCGATGGCCGTAAGTATATCTTTGACGAAAAAAAATTATAAATATATTACTGTGTTATCATCAAGAGAAACTGTACAAAATTCATTGATAAATATTTTACAATTAGTCTAAATATGCCTTTTTAATCCTTAAAGCTTCAATCACAATTGCAGCAGGCAACAATTTTGAATTTTTTTTTTTCTATTTTTCAGAGGGCATAAGTCTTGACAGTTCATGTGAATTGTCTTTCAAAGAAGACAACTCACATGAGATGTGAAGACTTATTTTCACTGAAAAACAAAAAAATAAATAAAAATTTTAGAATATCATCTGCTACAAATTTTGCTTGGCCCTCTAACCCTTTTCCTGCTGAGTAAATTAAGATGCCATGCCCACTTCTAATTTTCAGCCAATCAGATTACTTGATCTGGATTGTTCCTGTAAATTCATATACATAATGGCAAACAGTGCAGATCCAGATCAGTTGGCTTCTTCTCCAACTGATCTGGATCTACACTGTTTGCAAAGGCAGGGTATATCCGGGTTCAGCAGGACAAGGGTTAAGAGTTAAGATGGTTACCCGTTAAAAGAGGTTTGAATGAGCATGTTCTTGCCTCGGCACTTTCAATGAATATTTACATTTGTGTTCGTGGAGAAATTATGAAAAATATTAATATTTTTCAATGCAATAAAAACCTTTCATCTCGAGCTATTGGAGAAAATAGGCATTGACATTTCATGTGAATTGTCTCCACATTTCATATAAAATGTCAAATCCTATTTTACGAGGCAACAGATATTAACATTACATGGGAATCATGTCTATTCCTATGGAAAGTTAATATCTAGTTTTCATAGGAAATGATTCACATGAAATGTCAAATTCTATTTTCTCCAAAAAATTAGAAAAAATATCACAAATATGCTGTCTATGTGATGACGGACATTTTAAGGATTGACTCTTAATACCATGGTAGTGACAAAATTAGCTTATAACAAATTGATGACAATTTTATTTTTCACACAAAAACACATTTTGACTTTTCTTCTGGCATAATCTAAGCAGATGACCACCCTGTATTTGGGGACAAATGGGACAAAATGGAAAAATATTTCAAATATTGAAACATTTTTAATACACATGTATTCAAATTAAAGTTATCTCTTTAAAGAGGGGCCTTTTCAGAGAAAGGTTCGAGTATAAATCACACTCCATTTTCTGAAAAAAAAAAAATAAAAAAAATTTAAAGAATATTTTTATGGTTTGTTAAATGTCTGCAGCATGCTAAAATTAAAAAGAAAAAAATAAGGAAAATATCATTTTAATACACCTACGGCCACTGACACTGAGTAGCACACAATTTGTATAGTATAATTACTTTAAATATTCGGACACACAAACGTATTACCATACTCATTCTAAAATTTGAACGAATCCATTTGACTACTATTTTACCTATATAAAACATGCTGACTGAAATGGCAAACAGTGCAGAGCCAGATTCCTTTAGGAGCAGTTTGATCTGGGTCTGCAATGTTTGCTCAGGCATGTCTGTCCGATTATTCACGGTAATCACAGTAATCCTCCTATAGTTTGAGCCAAGACAATCAAAAATACCTTGTCGCAATGGCTTGCACGTTGGCAAACAGATCACAGTTGACTAATTTCCAAATAAATTCATTCTACCAGACATACTTTTGTTTGCCAGTGTACAAACCCCATTTAGACTGTGCAAACAGACTGACCTAGCCTGATAAAGTCTGCCAATGAACAGAGGTATTTTCTTTTTGTCGTAAATCGGACTTGCCACGCGGAAATGTGTCTTCAAGCATATGTGGACAGCGAAGGCCCAGATCAGACTGCGTATACATGCAGTCCGATCAGGGCCTTCACTGTCCGCTAACAGAATCACTGGATACTATAGAATGTTTCAATGGAGAGCAAATGCCCAGAGGAGACTTTGCACATGTGTGGGATGAATCTGAAGCAGTGCATTTTGCAATGTTTGAAGACACTTTTTCCTTAGGCACAGCCTATTTGCAAAGCAGGAATCCAAATTGTGGCTATCTGGATAGTCTTGTCCATCATTCCACCACTCTTCAATGAAGCTGTACCCATCTTGAGTTATTCCCTTCATTTCAGATTCCAAATCAAATGTTTTTTTTTTTTTTTCATCCTTCTTCTCCTCCACAATCCTCCTATGCATTACGAGGGGATGGGACGCAAATTCAAAGTTCTCATTTGTCAAGATTTTTCTGCCTTGACACAAACCACGAGTTAACTCCCTTCAAATGAAAACTCTATCTCAACCAATAAAAATGGTTGCAATACCATACCATTCCATTGCCTTTTCTCTCTCTTTTGCTGACTATAATACTCTGGGAATTAGCTTCCTTTACCATGGAATATTTACTTGGAGTTTATTCCCATTTTTTACAATCACTGGAGAGTAACCCGCTATCCAGTGTGCGCACTGTGTCTTGATTAGCTATATTTTATAAACATGAACTGAATTTCATGATGATGATGGGGGAGGCTGTTGCCTAGGCTGAGCGAGCTTTGCCAGTGTTTCTGGGCTCGCTGCAGCTCGTAAAATACTATTTTCATACTCTAACTGATTGTTTCTTTCTATTAATTCGGCAATTTGTTCTTTTAGCACCTCTACCTCCTCCCGTACTGCAAACATCAAGTGACTCTTCACCAGATCCTGAAAAAGAGTAAAAAACTTTAATGCTTAGCTTCCTGGGTAAAAATTTCAGCAGATGACATTTTGAAATATTTTTTTCTTATTTTTCCCAGAAAACAGGATATGACATTTCATGCAATTTGCATGAAATGTCAAAACCTGTTTCTGGGAAAAATAAGAAAAATATCATCAAATATCATCTGTGGTCTGTTGAATCTGCCCGTAAGTGAAAGGCAAATGGATACAACTGGCAGATTTTCTGACATCTTTTTACAAGGGAGACAACTACTGTAACTTCTGTTTGCTTTCTTGTAAACCAATCCAATTATGAAAAAATCTTTTCTAAAAAGAAAAAAAATAATGCTCCTTTCAGAGAAGACCCCTTTTTTGTAGGATGCAAAACAATTTTTGACAGAGTTGTCTCCCAGTGTGTCATTTCCCCATACCACAGAAATATACGACATGTGACAAAGTGACTACACTTATCCCATTGTAGACTGAATGAACTCACCCACACTATGGTAAATGTGCTAAAATTTCGAACACTTTATTCTCTACTATTCTGGCCTAAATTATGCTTCTTATGCACTTGTTTCTTAAAATACTTAGTGGAATGGCAAACAGTGTAGACCCTGATCAGACTGCTCCTTCAGGAGCAGTCTGATCTGGGTCTGCACTGTTTGCATATGTCATTTTATCAGAAACTTTGCTGTTCGAATTTTTAGGACATTTACCGTATATATTTCAAGTTTAGGTAGGTCAGGCTATGAGATTTAGATATTCCTACAGAAAAATGGCTAAGCTATTTGCTAACAGTGAAGACCCTGATCAGACGCGGTGTTCTGTGGCATCTGATCTGGG
This sequence comes from Anodontia alba, assembly GCA_964016985.1. NCBI lineage: Eukaryota > Metazoa > Mollusca > Bivalvia > Lucinida > Lucinidae > Anodontia > Anodontia alba. The sequence goes on from OZ024832.1 coordinate 66,940,044, forward strand.
TCTGCACTGCTTGCAAATTACCCTTTCACGGGTCTCCCAAAAATAATGGGTTATAGAAATATCTACCAATCACAAACTGTTATTACCATGTTAGTTTGAATTGTAATTTAACGGCCCAATCAACATAGTTATGATCATGTTGAGCCAGAATTACAATAATTACCCTAAGATCTGGGACAGATAGGTCTGAGAATCTGGGTCTGCACTGTTTGCTCAGAGTTGTCTTTCACTGTTCTTATTACCATATTTGCCCTAAGAATTGGGACAGACAGGTCTGAGCAAACAGTGCAGACCCAGAGTAAACTCTACAGAATCTAATCAATCATCTGGCAGTGTTTACAAATATCATCAGATAGTCAAAATATAATGGACATGTTCAGATTTGAAGACAAGCATAGCTCTAGTTAAGGTGCTTTTTTCAATCCAAAAGTATTGATATTTTTCTTATTTCTCCACAAAAACATATAGGCGCCTCTAAGGATTACCCATAACATAATTATGTTGTCGACAAGAAGTAAGAAAAATACTGACCTGATACCCACTAGTAGTATAGGACTTCCCATAAGGAGTCCCCATAGTGCCACCCTATACTACTCCCACTCTTATCAAGACCTATGACAAGCATGGTAGGGAGTATTTGTCTGTGTTGAGGTTTTATGGCCCAGTCAACCCAATGGGGACATATCGAGTGTGGTCAGTTTACCTAACCACATGTTTACTGGGCAAGCTAAGTCCTCTAAGCAGTTAACCAGTATTGTGCACATTCTTTTGCCAGAAACTGACAACTGCCTTTCTTGAATCAGCGGAAGGGAGAGAATGACCATATAAAATATTTCATGATCAATCTCCAAGAAAGAATGTTGCCGACCTCGGCAGGGGTTGAACCCGTGACCTCCTGGTCTCCAGTCGGACGGTGCATCCAAATGAGCCACCAAGGCCGGCCATGGTAGGAAGTAAATATGTCAGAATATTTAGGGTAAACAATTGTCATCTGCTTTCTAATCTGCTTCTGATTTTAAAAGTCTTTTTTGCAAACAGTGTGGACCCAGATCAGACTGCTCATCTAGGAGCAGTCTGATCAGGGTCCACACTGTTTGCCTTTATGCAAAAATAAGTTTGAAAAGAGTGCAAGAATATTCAGCACATGACATAAACAGACGACATTTTCAGATGCAATTTTCTTGGCATTTTAAGGGTACTAGTACAATATTCCTGCTGAAGTTCAATGGCAACAGAAAAAAAAGCTTAAGGTGAATGGATACATTTCAAAGGGAGAGCACTCTAGGCTGAAAAATGTTGTCTCCCTTTTCAAAGACCACTCTGGCAGAATAGAATCTGATTCCCCAATGTATACAAACCCCTTCTCAAGGTGGGGCTACACTTAAAGAAAAGAATCTAGGAGCAAATTCTTTTGTTTTGAAGTAGTTTTGAGAAGGGAAACAAATTCTTTCAGCTCAAAGTGATCTCCCTTGTTTTCATTTTCCTTGTAAACAGGGCTCTATCTTTTATTTAAATTCAATATAGCTTCAAACAAGAAGACTATACAGAGAATCAATGTTTTTCTTATTTCGCCACAATATACAGTCATGTGGGTACCCATTTAAAATGCCAAGGAAAGGCACTTCTAATGAATACTCAGAACAGTTTTTATGGAGAAATAAGAAAAATATCAATTTTTCTTTGCTGAAAAAAACAAACAAACAAAAAAAAACCACGATGTATCTAGAGCACAAGTCCCCATAACATATGCTTTTGTGGCATAAAAATAAATAAAAAAAAAAATAAACAAAAACATCAATAATGCTTTGCATTCAATTCACATGAAATGTTAAGCCTTATTTTCTCTGAAAAATAATAATAACAAAAATAAAATCTGAATATTGTCATCAACAATTTTGCAATGGTACTTTTAAGCAAATTATTTCAAATAACTTACAGTTTGCCCGTTGGACTTGCATAAACAGTTAGCAATATCCAAATATGCTTGTCTCACTTCTACACAAGCCATCATTCTTCAACCTCTTTTTCAAATGCTAATACTTGTTAAATGTTAATCTTCACACTGCCTTTTACAAGGAGTATTTGATGGAGTAGTGACAGCTCACTGTTTTATAAGCACCTGTCAAGGGCGTAAACCTTTGGAACGTTTTATCTGCATGTTTACCAATTAAGGTTAACAACCAATCATGCCCGATTGGGTGATAATTTACATCAGCAAAAGCAAAAATAACACCAGAAGGACAAGTTAGTGGTGTGTGCAACCTCAATTGTAGTAAACACCTACATTTTGAACATGTACCTCCAGAAAAACCTAAAAGTGACAATCAAAACTGCAGCAGATGACATTTTTATTTATCTATTATTTTTCTTAGAAAATAAGTCTCGACATTTCATGTGAATCATCTGCCAAGCAGATGATTCACATGAAATATCAAGACTTATTTTCTATGAAAAAATAAAAATAAATTGTCGTCTGCTGCAAATTTTTAAGACTTTAAATATGCTGCTTTTTGAAGCATTTCTCTTATTTCTCCACAAAAAAAAAAAAAAAAAAATAATAAAAAAATTTAGGTACTCAACTAAACTGTCTCAGGGATATGATCCTAGTGAGTACTCACAACCTACAATTGTATCTTTTCTCAAAGACATAAGAACAATACTTATCTGGAGAACTCATTTATCTAGGACCAGGTAAAAATTTGCATTTTCCCACCTATTGGGTTGCATATTGTTTAGCCCTTTTATACCACTCTCTTGGCTAATTCAGCAGGCGACAAATTTGTGATATTTTTCTTATTTTTTCCAGAAAAACAGGATTTGATATTTCACGCAAATCAAATGTCAAATTTTGTTTTCTGGGAAAAATTGTAAAACAATATTTCAATATATCGTCAGCCGAAAATTTTAACCAGAGTGTTAAGCGTTAGAATGTATGGCTGTGGTCTGATATCAACGCTAAAGAATTCGTGTGCACCCACACACACTGAGTAATTATCCTTTAATGCATATTGTTTACAACCTGCTAGACCAGTTCCCTTTACGTCACTGTTTACTTTTTTTAAATGAGAATTAATCAGAATATTGATTGAAAATCATGATCTTGCCTATATTTAGAAATGATGCCTTTCGAATAGGCAGCAATTAGAAGGACCCCTGGCCTTAACATAAAATATAGAAGGACCCCTGGATATAATGTAAAATGTAAAAAACTTGTGTTGTGAATCACGTAATGTGTGTGTACAGTGAAGATTCATTACGAAAACATGCCTATTCAACTATATTGAAAATTTTACCACCAAAAAATGAATATTTTCAGATAAAAAATTCTGATATTTTTCATATTTCTGCACAAAACATAGATTGTGAGTACTCGTTAGAACTGCCTCGATGAGGCAGTTCTAACAAGTACCCACAATCTATGTTTTGAGCAGAAATATGAAAAATAATGAATACCCATGTAAACCCAGGTTTTACTATATAAAAGTGGGGTTTAAGGGGGTTAAAATTATATAGGTGTGTTTTCGTGATGTGTACAGGCCTGTTCAGTGGACTTGTTAACCCTGGTCCTGCTGAACAGTGTAGATTTGGATCAGTTGGCTGGCCTGGATCTACACTGTTTGTCATTCAGTACGTGAATTTATGTCAACAATCTGGATCAAGGAACCTGGTTGGCTGATAATTAGAAGTGAGTGTGGCATCTAAATTTATTCAGCCTGACAAGGGGAAACCCATTTCAGTCTGGAGATCACAAAAAGGGTAATTGGCAAACAGTGCAGAATCAGATCATTGCAGCATCTGATCAGGGTCTCCAATGTTTACATCCAGTTTAGCCATTTTTCACTGGGCATAATGCTAAATCATATAGCCTGACAAACATAAAACTGAAATTTTTTGATTTCCAATATATAGTGTAGTGTTTATTTGGTCTAAAATGACAAGTCTTTTGCAGCTGCTTGTTTATGCAATCTTATCAGGTTTTCCAATTTGCCTTCATAAACTCTAGCATAGTATCATGACCGGCACAGTGGTTCAATTGGTAGAGGGTCCGCTTGGTGATCGCTAGGTTATCAGGCCGGCTCTGAAAAAGTGGTATGGCCATGTGACGCCTTAAATGTCTCATGAGTTCCAAAGGCAAGAGAGGGGGAGAGCACGAGAGGGGTATCTCACTTGCGTAAGGAGGGGGCACTCTATATGCGTTTTTAAAGCATTTCGCGGGACATGTCTGTCAAGTTTTTCCGAAAAATTTTGTTCAAGAGGTTTTCGGATTGTCCTTAAAAAAGAGAGAAAATGTATCTTCTCTTAAGACAGAATGTTTCGTAGGCAGTCACAATTGTCACTTTTTTTCAGCATGTTTAGTCGACAACGTTTCACCTACGTCTTTGGTCGTTTTTGGCAACACTATTACTTCCTGCTCTGGTTCTGTGTGGCACATGGAGGACCCTTGTTTTCTGAATGATACTGAAGCATCTTTCCATTTTGAAACCATTTAAGATGATTAACACTGCACAATTTGCCGTTCCTGTATGCAACCATATACTCATGACAAGACGTAAGCTAGTTTGTTTCATCTTATTGGAACCACGACCTTTCCTTAAAACATTATGCCCGAAAGTTTCTTTTCACTTGACTTTTCACACCAAAACTACACTGGAAAAACTTAAAAGTCTTGGGCAGATTTGGAACATGGAGGGTATTTACGTAATGAAACATACACAATGGGTTTCAGAATTAAGAATGAACGGAAAAGAAATAACAAAAAAGTTTATACATAAAAAAAGCCATTGACAGGTTCTTTGATATACATTAATTATAAATGATTAGGCCATGGAATTAAAGAAATGCTTTTTTATGTACAGAAAAAAACAAACAAACAAAATAGAAAACATTATTTCATTTTTCATATATTTGTTTGCATCAAAATATAAAGGAAAGGCCTTTTTTATTTGCAATGAATAAATGATCAAGCAGGTACACTGAGTCTTTTATTCTTTATTCCCTTATTGTAATGCTTTATTTCAATTGAACAGTTTAATGATTGCATTGTTTGGTTCAATGTGCGACCAGAGCTGTTTTCACACCTCAGGCAGGCTTATTGATGACACTGGCCACTCAATTAAGCACGTGTTACCGATAATTGCATGAGCAAATTTCGGTTCCTTCAATTGTGCCATAAAATGAAAGCAGTGCAAAAAACAAACACAAACGGCCACAAAAAGTGGTACTGCCGATAATATGCTTGACTAAAAAAGTGGCCCGGCCATGGCCCGGCAGGACCATGGATGGCTGCCTTGGTTATAGGCTCAAGCCCTGGCTTAGTCATACTAAAGACTTTAAAAATGGTACTAGCTGCGCTCAGCATTAAGATAAGAGGGCCATGATGGCCCTGTAACGCTCACCTGAGCAACATAGCCCTTTGATAACCTGATCTAGAACTGATCAAGGCAAACATTCTGATCAAAGTTCATAATGATTATATTAAAAAGTAAGACAATGTAGCAAGTCTAATGGACTGTGAAATAAAGGTCAAGGTCAAATATGGATGACTGCACTCAAGAGGCCATGCTAAGATGTATGTATGTACTAAGTTTCACTGGCTGTAGGAGCAATAGTTACTGAGGAACTGACCTGAACACAAACACTTCATAGTACCAAATATCACTGTAGGACCAATAATTACTGAGAAACTCACCTAAACGGAAAAACTTAAGAGAGTCACTGAACAGAAAACTATACATCACCTTGAAATCATCAAGACAAACATTTTGCGCAAGATTCATGATGATCACTTCAAAAATGTGACCTCTAGAGCATCAACAAGGTTCTCCTTTGATTTGGCCAGGTCAACTAGTTTCTGATATCAAGTGACCCAGTTTTAAACTAGACCTAGAAATCATCAAGACAAACATTTTGAGCAATATTTATGATGATTATTACAAAAATGTGACCTCTGGAGTGTTAACAGTTTTCTGCTGATTTGGCCTGGTGACCTCGTTTTTGACTCCAGGTGTTCCAGTTTCGTACTTGACCTAGAAATCATCAAGACAAATATTTTGAGCAAGATTCATGATGATTGCTTCAAAAATGTGACCGCTAGAGAGTTAACAAGGTTTTCTGCTGATTTGACCCGCTGACCTTGTTTTTTACCCCACATGACCAAGTTTCAAACATATCCTAGAACTCATCAAGACAAACATTTTGAGCAAGATTCATGATTATTGCTTCAAAATGTGACCGCTAGAGTGTTAACAAGGTTTTCTGCTGGTTTGGCCTGGTGACCTAGCTTTTGACCCCAGGTGACCCAGTTTCGAACTTGACCTAGAAATCATCAAGACAAACATTTTGAGCAAGATTCATGATGATTGCTTCAAAAATGTGACCGCTAGAGTGTAAACAAGGTTTTCTGCTGATCTGGCTAGTTGACCTAGTTTTTGACCCCAAGTGACCCAGTTTCGAACTCGACCTAGATTAAATAGAGGCAAACATTTTGAGCAATTTTCATCAAGATTGAGTCAAAACTATGACCTCTAGAGTGTTAAGTTTTTCCTTTGATTTGACCTAGTGACCTAGTTTTTGACCCCAAGTAACCCAGTATAGAACTTGACCTAGTTTTTATAGAGGCAAACATTCTGACCTAGTTTCATTAAGATTGGGTCAAAACTGTGACCTCTAGAGTGTTAACAAACTAACTGTTGACGACGAACGACGGAAGACGGACAGAGGGTGATGACAATAGCTCACCCTGAGCTTTTGCGCAGGTGAGCTAAAAATAGAGCTAGAATTGGTCAGCCTGATGTCAGTATAAAGTGACTGGGTGGAATATCATTTCATGAGTCTGGGGCATGATATTTCAGAGAGGCACCACTCTACTAGAGCTGGTGTTTGTAAAACACTATGCCCCCAACTGCCTGACTCTAACACTGTTTGACTCCAACACTGCTTAGCCATGACAGTAACAACAGTACAAATATATGATTTCATTGTTATTTTATCAAAGGGAAATAACTCTAAAATAGGAGATGATTGGGATAAGAAAAAAATACGGATCACCTATTTTTTCAAGAGGAATCAAAACATGAAATTTCAAAACATTAGCATACATGGTTCTAAACTTATGCTATACACAATAAAGCAACGACATTAAATGGCCCGAAATTGCGAAGGGCCATAACTCCAACATTTCATTTAATTGGTTCAGAATTTATTCAGGTGATCTCCTCCTCAATCCCAATCAGTATACCAAATATCATGGCTCTAGCTTAAATACTTTTTGAGATATCTTGCTGAAAAAGTCAAAATGCCTAGAACTACAAAGGGCCATAACTACATCAATTTTTCATGGAATTCCCTAAAAAACAAACCAGGTAATCTCCACATCATTCCCAATCAGCATATAATATTTCAAGACCCTAGCTTAAGTGCTTTTCGAGAAATCTTGCTGACAAGGTCAAAATGAGCAGAACTGCAAAGGGCCATAACTTTATCAATATTTTCATGGAATTCTCTCAAAATATAATCAGGTAATGTACACATCATTCCCACTCACTGTATCGAATTTCAAGAACCCAGCTTAAATACTTTTCAAGATATCTTGCTCACAAGATTTAATTCTGATTTTTTTCAAAGGGGCATAACTTCAAATAAACATGCTAGACAAGAAACAAAATACGGGTCGGCTATTTTTTCATTGGGAACCCAAATATAAAATTTCAAAACCCTAGCGTGCAGGGTTCTTAAGATATGGCATGCACAAAAAAAGCTTGATGAACGGACAAACAGTCGGATGGACAAATGAAGGCAAAATAATATGCCCCATCAATTTCATTCGAAACTGGGGGCATAATCAGGTCATCTACTCATCGCTACCAATCTATTCATCAAGTTTCAAGGCTCCAGCTTCAATAGTTTTTGAGATATTTTGTTCACAAGGGAAACATGCCCAAATTTACAAAGGGCCATTACTTATGAAATATTTTTCAGAATTTACAAAAAAATTAATCAGGTCATCTACTCATCATTACCAATCAATTCACCAAGTTTCAAGTCTCTAGCTCTAATAGTTTTTGAGATATTTTGCTGACAAGATAAAAATGCCCAAAATAACAAAGGGGCATAACTCAAGAAGTATATTTCAAAATTTCTTCAAAAGTTAATCAGGTTGTCTACTCATCACTACCAGTCTATTCATCAAGTGTCAAGGCTCTAGTTCCAACAGTTTTTGAGATATTTTGCTGACAAGGTAAAATTGCCCAAAATTACAAAGGGCCATAACTCATGAAGTATTTTTCAGAATTTCTTCAAAAATTAATCAGGTCATCTACTCATCACTACAAATCCATTTACTAAGTTTCAAGGCTCTAGCTCTAACAGTTTTTGAGATATTTTGCTGACAAGATATAAAAATGCCTAAACTTACAAAGGGTCATAACTCAAGAAGTATATTTCAAAATTTCTTCAAAAGTTTATCAGGTTGTCTACTCATCACTACCAGTCTATTCATCAAGTTTCAAGGCTCTAGCTTCAATAGTTTTTGAGATATTTTGCTGACAAGTTAAAAATGCCCTAAATTACAAAGGGCCATAACTCATGAAGTGTTTTTCAGAATTTCTTCAAAAGTTAAATAGGTCATCTACACATCACTACAAATCCATTTACTAAGTTTCAAGGCTCAAGCTCTAACAGTTTTTGAGATATTTTGCTGACAAGGTAAAAATGCCCAAAATTACAAAGGGCCATAACTCAAAAGGCATTTTTCAAAATTTCTTCAAAAGTTAATCAGGTTGTCTACTCATCACTACCAGTCTATTCATTAAGTTTCAAGGCTCTAGCTCCAACGGTTTTTGAGATATTTTGCTGACAAGATAAAAATGCCCAAAATTACAAAGGGCCATAACTCATGAAGTATTTTTCAGAATTTCTTCAAAAGTTAATCAGGTCATCTACTCATCACTACAAATCCATTTACTAAGTTTCAAGGCTCTAGCTCTAACAGTTTTTGAGATATTTTGCTGACAAGGTAAAATTGCCCAAAATTACAAAGGGCCATAACTCAAGAAGTATTTTTCAAAATTTCTTCAGAAGTTAATCAGGTTGTCTACTCATCACTACCAGTCTATTCATCAAGTTTCAAGGCTCTAGCTTTAATAGTTTTTGAGATATTTTGCTGACAAGATTGCATCCATATTTTTTCAAAGGGCCATAACTCAGAAAAGGGGCATAATCCTGTCAAGAAAAAAAAAACATGTCGGCTATTTTTTCATGAGGAATCCATATATGAAATTTCAAAACAGTAGCATTCACGGTTTTAAAGTTATGCTATGCATCAAAAAGCGTGACAAACGGACGGACGGACGGACGGAAGGACGGATGAACAACCCAGAAGCAATATGCCCCTCCAACTTCTTTGAAGTTGGGGGCATAAAAAGTGAGCACTGAGCTCCCTGCAACATCCAAATGTGGTTTGTTTGTGTTGAGGTTTTACCGCCCAGTCAACCCAATGGGGTCATGTTGAGCACGGTCAGTGTACCTAGCCACACGTTTACTGGGCAGGCTTAGTCCTCTAAGCGGTTAACCAGTATTGTGCACATTCTTTCACCAGAAACTGACAATTGCCCTTCTTGAATCAGCTGATGGGAGAGAATGACCTTAGAAAATATTTCATAATCAATCTCCATGAAAGAATGTTGCCGACCTCGGCGGGGGTTGAACCTGCGACCTCCTGGTCTCCAGTCGGACGGCCCATCCAACTGAGCCACCAAGGCCGGCATCCAAATGTGGTCATGATGTCAAATGTGGTCATGATGTGACTGAAATATTGCTGAAAGAGAAGTAAACCAAACAAACAAAGTTTGATAACCAGCCTTTTTTTTTAACTAAAAATTTTAGCATTGATATTTTTCTTATTTCTTCATAAAATATAGTTAATATGGGTACTTATTGGAAGTGCCTTAGCGGGGGTCATCTAATGACTACCCAAAACATGTTTTGTGGAGAAATTTCTGGACACCCCTCTCACTCCAAATTATCTCTTATGGGTAAACATTTCAGCAGACAACATTTTGATATATTTTGTTTTGATGTTTCCCAGAAAATAGACACTGACATTCCGTACAAATAATCGCCATAGGAGACAATCGATATGAAATGTTAACCTATTTTCTGGGAACAAAGAAGAAAAAATATCATCAATTTGTTCCTGCTGAATTCAACCATGAAGTGGTTAAAGGCTTAAGTACCATGCAAAATTGTAGCTGATAGCATTTTGATTTTTTTATTATTATTATTTATGACAGTTCATTCAAAGGTCTCCTTTTGTTTCCAGAAAAAATGAACAAATACTTTAAAATGACAACCACTGATATTTAAAACTCAGCAGGATTTAAAACTCAGCAGGTTAAAGATTACTAGACATTGGCTGCTCACTTACGCCTGTTACCTGGCAAACATTAATAAGCATGCAAAAGCTAATCTGACAGACCAGGGCAAACATATGTTCTTGACATTAAATGCACATTAATAGACATTCACTGCACATTTGCACATTCATCACATATAAATCAGCTGACTTGACAGAAAATTTGATGAAGCACCTAAAATAGAACTAAAATAGAACAATACAGGGCATTGGTCCCCTTTAACATGCTGCTGGCAACATTAGCGTGACAATTTTTTTTCATCTCTTATTTTTCTTGAAAACAGGTTTGATGTTTCACTCAAATTGTCTCCACTTTGAATGAAATGTCAAGCTATAAAGCCTTGTTTTCAAGAAAAAAAAAATAAATAAAATAAAAATCAATTTTTCTCTACTGAGATTTTAATTCATCAGGTTAAATGCCAACAGGTCCAGGAAATAAGTATAGTGGCAGAAAAATCTGCAAACAAGGAAGACAGTGGTAATACCAATGGCAATCTTATAAAATGCACCTTATAACCTATGAAGTAAATATTTAGATCAGCCTGCCTGACTGTGTAATCTTTGCACTCTGCAGATAGCAAAAGATACAAGGCTTCTTCATGCAACAAGTGTGACAAGAGAATCGGTGAAGCCGAAGAATGCTCCCCGAAGATGCGCAGCAGTGGGAGGGTTATGTTAGTGAAAGAGTAAAATACTTTAAGAGATATGCTAGGGATAAGCTTATTATTGCAATCAAAGTTCTGTAGGCACTGGTGGCCTGGGCATCAGAAGGCCCAATGACAAATGACTAGAGATCCATTTGAAAGCCTGTAAAATGTACAAAAAAAAACAAACAAACAAAAAACAAAACAAAACAAAAAAACAAACAAACTAGAAATGTGTCCATATTACACAAATTCCCAATATAAGGCCCTTTGCCTGCAAGGATAGTAACTCTTAAACCATGAGACTAAGAAACTCAATTTTGTGATCTCTAGTAAAAGATTTTCAACAAAGAATCCAAAAATAATGAGAAATATAAGCCCTTTGCAAGACCTGTAACTCTGAAACCATAAGACTAAGAAACTCAATTTTTGTGTTCCCTAGTAAGTGATTTTCAACGCAGAATGCAAAAATAAGGAGAAATATAAGGCCCTTTCCCTGCAAGGCCTGTAACTCTTAAACCATAAGACTAAGAAAGTCAGTTTTTGTTTCCTTGAAAGTGATTTTCAACAAAGAATGTAAAAATCATGAAAAAAATAATGTGTGCATCCAGAGTATAAGTAAAGGAGATAACTCCAGACGGACAGACAGATGCTCAGGCACCTTTGCCTGCACTCTGCACTTCCTCTGATGGCCTTCTATCAATGTATCAAGTTTCATTAAATTCCCTTCTATTCTCCCAGAGATATGCTCTGGACAAGCTTTTTATTGCAAAAATTAAGAAGGAAAGTAACTCCGTAAATACTGGTGACAGGGTTATGGTTCTTGTATCCTACAATTCCCTCTATCGGTGTATCAAGTTTCATTTATTTATCTTCAGTACGTTTAGAGATGTGCTCCAGACAAGCTTATTATTGCAAAAATAAGAAAGGAAAATAACTCTGTAATTACTTGTGTTAGAGTTATTGTTCTTGCACCCTGCACTTCCTCTAATGGCCAACTACCAATGTATCAAGTTTTGTTTGATTCCCTTCTATACTTTCAGAGATATGCTCCAGACAAGCCTTCCATTGCAAAAAATTAATGAGGGAAGTAACTCCATAAATACTAGTGACAGGGTTATGGTTCTTGCATTCTGCAATTCCCTTCATAGCCCTATATCAATGTATCAAGTTTCATTTATCTATCTTCAATTCTTTTAAAGATATGTTCCAGACAGGCTTTTTATTGCAAAAATTAGAACGTAATTGTGATAGAGTTACAATTCTTGCACTCTGCACTTCCTCTGATGGCTGTCTATCAATGTATCAGGTCATTTAATTCCCTTCTATACTTTCAGAGATATGCTCCGGACAAGCTTTTAACTGAAAAAATTAAGAAGAGAAATACTAGTGACAGGGTTATGGTTCTTGCATTCTGCAATTCCCTTCATGGCCCTCTATCAGTGTATCAAGTTTCATTAAATTACATTCAACACTTTTAGAGATATGCTCCGGACAAAAGTGTGACGAATGGATGGACGGTCAAAGGGGCAAAAAGGCGACTATATGCACTCCCTTAGGGGGAGCATAAAAAGATGGTCAAGGTCAGTGATGGAAGATGGCAGAGGGCAGGGTGCATGAAGGCAGATGTGTTTATGAAGTTCCAATAGCCTAGAAACCTTGGTGTTTGCGAGTTTGAAAACTACTCATTGACAGCAAACTGCATAGACCTTGATCAGACACCACCTTCTGCAGCATCTGATCAGTGTCTACACCTGTCTGTCCAAATGCTTGGGTTTAAATACAGCAGCAAAACAAAACTAAGTACACATAACACATCATGCACTAAACAAAAAAAAAACAACAAAAAAAAACAAGAGGACATGATGATGGTCCTTAATGCTCACCTGTGCTGAAAAGTAGGTCAATGTCTACAACAGTCATTAATCTGGAGGACATACCTCTTATCATCAGAGGCTCTTTCAACAATCAAGGTGACATAACTCTACAACTAAGGATCCGATCTGATCAGTTTTTTTTTAACTTGTTCGAGATTTCATCCATGTCCATCTTATCTGCAAGTTTCAGGAAGACCTGATCAAAACTGAATGACTTATGATGACAAAGACAAACAGAGGCTTTTTCAACAATCAAGGAGATGTAACTTATGATCTGATTTGGCCAGTTTTCGAATTTGTCTGAGATTTCATCCATACCCACCTTATCTGAAAGTTTCAGGAACATCTCATTAAAACTGAGTGAGTTATGCTGATGACCAAGTCAAACAAAAGCTTTTTCAGCAATCAAGGTGATATAACTCTTAAGATTAATGATCCGATCTGCTAGTTTTCGAACTTGTCTGAGATTTCATTCATACCAACCTTATCTGAAAGTTTCAGGAACATCCGATCATAACTGAAGGAGTTATGGTGATGGCAAATACTTTTTATTCAGATTTCCCATTGTAAGTCTATGGAACCTTGCTGTTACCATAGCAACCAAGGTTTTCATTAGAATTCCATGAAAAGTTTATGCCACCAATCCCCCACCAGAGGCATGCTACATGAAAAATGACTGAGACCAGCCTGCAGATTGTGCAGATATAACTGCTCAAAGGTACTGACGGACGATGGACGACAGATGGACCACTATCCTATAAGCTCCCCTGGAGCCTTCAGCCCAGGTGAGCTAAAAACAACAACTTACCATTGCCTGTTCGATCTTGTTGTCAATAGCAACAGTACTGGAACCACTGAAAATAGAAAACATGTTTCTGTGAATAACTTGAAATCTATAATTTTTAATTAAGCATGAATATTTATGGCAAACTCTGAGATTTGGGGCAACATAATTCCACTTGGCTAAGTGATAAAACCCTGCCATATCATAGCTCCAGATAAGCGGGGTTATCCACATAATGTTTTTCTCATTTCTCCACAAAAACCTATGTTGTGGGTACTCATTAGAAGTGCCTCGGCGAAGCGCTTCTAATGAGTACCCACAACATAGGTTTTCATGGAGAAATAAGAAAAATATCAGTACTTTTTAGCTGGAAAAAATGTGCTTTATCTGGAGCTATACAAATTATTCCAGATAATATGACAAAATTATTGATTAGTTTAGGTGATTTTGGTTATAATTACACCTGACTGTATCTAGTGGCTACTCAATGGAAGCACCATGCAAGATTCCAGTGAGCACCCAAAGTATATTCATGTAATTTTATCTAGGTGTAAGGATAACAAATAAACCCCTTTAATCTGGACTCATCTGGAGGCTGCTGAACAAATTATGAGGTATTCATTTGGTTTACCTGTTGAGAGACAGACATAAAAAAAATGGCAATAATTTTTTCCCAAGAGCAAAAATATCAAACAGGAAACAAAAAATCAATCTTCCAGAATTACCGATTATTCATCCGACTGAAGTACTGATGCCGCAACAACATGCGTAGAGATAAATACCGTAATTATCTACCTATTCTGACAGAAATGCCTGAGCAAATAGTGCAGAACTAGATCAAAATGCTTCTAAATAAGCAGTCTGATCGTGATCTGAATTATGTGCCAGAATCTTTTAGGCACTTCACCCCAGGTCCTGATGAGGTAAGTTTTTCATTGTTTGTGTGTGTGTGTGTATGTGTGTGTATGTGTGTTTTCAAACAAAAGATATTGACATTCTTCTTATTTCTCAGCAAAAGCATACCTTGAGGGTACTCATTAGAAGTGCCTCATTGAAGCACCTCATCAAGGCACTTCTAATGAATATGCACAACATATGCTTACATGGAGAAGAAAGAAATCTGTGAGGCACCTCTAAAGAGTATACACAACGCGGAGAAATAAGAATATTTTGTCTGGATACCCTTCCTATCTGGCAATATTGGTTACTGTCATCATCTGGTTTTCAAATTGTATAGTTAAAAGTCCAAGATTTTAGAGTAACTACTATACTGTGTGCGCATAATGAGAAAGCAGTTCTCAAAATACATACAAACAGTAACTGCCTAAACCAACTGCATCACTGGATTCTGTTGTCCAATATTTATGTTAAATCAGACACTTACCATATTTACCCTTAGTATTCAGCCATCCAACTCCTTACCATACTTGATCTAAAATTTGAACAAGCACAATTGCCCACCCCATGTTGAGTCTAAAATTTGCTGGATGAGTGGCAAACAGTGTAGACCCTGATCAGATGCCACATTCTGCCATGTCACTTCTGGGTCTACACTGCTCAGGTCTGTATGTCTGAATATATATGGTAAATATGGTAATGTCATACTGTATCCGAAGAATTGAGCAAGTCCATTTGATGACTTCGTAAAAGATGCGTCTAAAACAGTGTGACAGAAAAGCATACACTGAAGGCATACAGTGTATGCCCTGATCAAGCAGTTATTTTAGAAGCAGTTTGATCTGAGTACGGTATTCGACCTAATTACCACTCTGTGTGCTTAGGTGGGAACACTCATTTGTGGTAAAATATGTATCTACCTACTAAGGATACACTACAAAAAAGATCAGAAAAAGACTTATTTGATGATGATTATGCGATTTTTTCTGGTTTTCTTTATAAAGGCATATGTTGTGGGTACTCATTTGAATTGCATCGACTAATTCAAATGAGTACCCACAACATATGCCTTTATAAAGAAGTAGACAAAAGTACACTGGCTGTAATCTGAAGACTACGGAATTGCTTGACTGTGTGCTTATAGGGATAAGTGCAGTAAATAGATCAAATACGGTATTAGTTTGTTCAGTCCTGTCTGGATATTTAGGGTTAGTATGGTATTTAATCTGCAATGTCTGACCAGGACTTTTTCTCTTTACTGATAAAATTTATAAGTGCCTACATCCTGATCAGGCAGTGCAAATGTGCAAATTATTCAAGAGGTATTACTATTTAACTATACCTCAAATGCAATCGTCTTCTTAAAACTGGGGACTGATTTGGCGTGCTGACGTTCACAAATCTTGGCACTGTATAACTCATATTCACTGACATTATGAGAAGTTGTTGTCATTAGAAAGTTTAAATGATCTTCACAAATTATCACCTAATTCTTCTTCACAAAAAGTCAATCAGTTCTTCACAAAAAAAAAAAAACAACACAAAAAACAAAAACAGTCAAATATCCAGAGATTAGAATCCCTCAAAATTTTCACTACAGACTAACCCTTAAAGCATCATTAAAAATGGTAGCAGATAACATTTATATATATAATTTTTCTATTTGTCAGAGGAGGTAAAGCCTGGCATTTGATGTGAACTGTCCACCTAGCAAATATGAAAATTAATGTCAAGCCTTCTTTGAAAAATATTACAAAATGTTGACTGCTACAGTGGGATTGGTGCTTCAAGGGTAACTGATATATTATCCCTTCTATATATTTTCATACAATAATTCATTTCAAGATAACCTCAATACTATCATAAAACAAGGATAACTTTTCTCAAATGATTATATAGACACAAAAATATTTATTCAACTTCTTATCAAATGGTCTTCTAGCAGCAGGATAACAACTAATGTCTACATCTGTATACATAGCCATATCATTATCCAATTCAAATTAAACATCCTCAAAATCTTCTCAAAACACTTATCCCCTGTAACCAAATAATCTGCATCAAGCTGCAATTATATCTCCTTCAAAACAGGTAGCCTCAAAGCTTTCTTCATATAATTAATTGTCAAAATGCAATCAAATCATCTTCAATAACCTCGCTAATTAGGACGCCTCTAAGCCTCTTCCCTCAGTAATCAATTAATCTGCATCAGTTTGCAAATATCAACTTCAAATCGAGGGTTGAGCGCAAGACTATAGTAACTCAAACATATTTTTGAAACCCTTGTTTAGGGGCAACTTGGACCCCTTTGTAAACAATGCAAATTTAGGTGCCATTGCTCATACGAGCAATGGCACCTAAATTTTCATTGTTTACAGAAAGAAATGTTGTAATCTTCATAATGCCTTAATGGTGAGGAGATTAGGTTTGGGGAAAAACAACCATCTGACATACGCCAGTCTTGCGCTCAACCCTCGAAATATGGTATAGCCTCAAAGCTTTCTTCACATAATTGTCCAAAATCAATCAAATCATCTGCAATAATCTCATAAAGTAGGTAGCCCAGAGCCTCTTCATACAATTACATACAGTAACCAATTAATCTGGCATCTAACCTTCTTTCAAACAATTAACCTCAGTAACCAAATCATCTGCATCAAATGACAATTATCCACTTCAAAGCAGATAGCCTCAAAGCCCTCTTCCAACACTTCCAGTAACCAAATCATCTGCATGAAACTGCAATTATCCACTTCATAGCAGATAGCCTCAAAGCCCTCTTCCAACACTTCCAGTAACCAACTCATCTGCATGAAACTGCAATTATCCACTTCAAAGCAGATAGCCTCAAAGCCCTCTTCCAGCACTTCCAGTAACCAAATCATCTGCATGAAACTGCAATTATCCACTTCAAATTATGTGGCATCAAATCCTTCTTCCAACAATTTCCCCCAATTAGCAAATCAACTTGCAATTATTTGCTTTAAAGCAGGATCCTTTTTTGTTATTCCTGCCTCAAAGGTGCTCATTCAAATTGCATTGCCATCACAATTTTTATTGAGTAACCCTAACAAACATTTATCTGCATCATCAAAAACAAAAAAAAAAAAAAAAAAAAAAAGAAAAAGAAATAATTATTCACTGTCATATTTGCTTCATGTTTGCTTTATGCAATTACTTTACAAGCTCTGACAATTAACCTCTTCAACTGGGTAAACAAAAAATAATTATTCACTTGAACAACTACAAAACACTTTTTTTCCCTGCCTGATTATAGTTTTTGTGTTATGCAATATCAGTTATTGTCTATCAGAACTTGTTTACCCACAGCTCCATAACTACACAGACACTTTTTAACCAAAAAGTATGAATTTTTTACTTATCGCTGCATGAAAACACATGTTATGGGTACTCATAAGAAGGGCCTCATTAAGGTGCTTCTAATGAGTACCCACAACATATGCTTTTGTCAAGAAATAAGTAAAACAATTTTCTGGATATTCATACCTCGAGCTATGTTATCAGAATGAAGAATCCAAAGCTGCAGATACGAAGATAATTAGGGCGATCATTTCTGGAGGATTTTTGTTATTTCTACACCAAAACAGATCTTGTGGGTACTTATTGGAATTGCCTCAATGAGGCAATTCCAATAAGTACCCACAAGATACGTTTTGCTACAAAAACAACAAAAAAAACATCTGAATACTTCTTTATCGGGAGCTATGAAAATGTCTGCAAAATCATTTTCCATACAATTACCTAGATAAATGCACACAGGAAATTATCTACATGAATCAAAATCAATTTAATAACCCACAAAACCGGATATCAAATTATTCGGAAGTTGCATAACAACCCTTTTATCATCAGAAGCTGCAATGTTGATATTGGTGGCAAGACCATAGCTCCAGATAAGGTGATTGTTTGTGTTGAGGTTTTACAGCCCAGTCAACCCAATGGGGTCATGTTAAGCACTGTCAGTTTAGCTAACCATACTTTTACTGGGCAGGTTTAGTCCTCTAAGTGGTTAACCAGTATTGTGTACATTCTTTCACCAGAAACTGAAAACTGCCCTTCTTGAATCAGTGGAAGGGAACAGATAAGGTGATAATTTTTTTATGTGATTTTATATTATTTTTGCTCCAAAAATGGGTACTTCCGAAAGAGGATTTAGGCTCTAGAAGCCCATTGAAAGGAAAAATTATGGCTCAGATTATCATGGTAGAAAATATTTCATTCAGCCAAAGCCCAAAACTGGCAAGAAATTAAGAATTTTCAATGAAATTTTTTTAGTAAACTCCTTAGCTAAATTACATTTTGCTATGACATTTTTGCTCCTGGGCGCTCAAAAGAATAAACAAGTAAATCTAAACCAAAAATAATCCCTGCCCTTGCTGAGAGCTTTATAATAAGTACCTACAATATATTAAGATGCCACGCCCATTTCTAATTTTCTGCCAATCAGATTACTTCATCCATATTGTTGATATTAATTCACATATTTAATGGCGAACAGTGCAGATCCAGATTAGTTGGCTTCTTTCTGATCTGTTTCTACACTGTTTGCAAAGGCAGGGCATATCTGGGCTCAGCAGAATGAGAAATAAATACTTTTTGGTGTTTTATCTGGGACTGTGATAACCTAAAACACAATTTCATGGAGAAAAGAACAATATTTATTTTGCTACCTAGTTTATATGGATCACTGAATAATATCAACCTCAGCTTGGAAATCAATTACTGAAGAGAAAGTTATTGACCAGTGTAGTAACAATATTACATAGCTAAGTCAGTTTCAGCAAAATTTCTTCAAGAACATTGACCTGCAGTTTCTCCCAGAACACTGACCCCACTAGCACTAAAGTTGGCAAATGGAAGAATTCTTGTCACATCATTGATACTGGGTTCCTGTGTGACAAATATCTTGACAAATTAACTATGTATCTTAATTATTTGTCACGATTCCATTCAAACTGGAAAAAAAGTGTTGAGTGTGAGCCAATTCATGATGAATCTTGTGTACCATTTGTTTGTGTTGAGGTTTTCAAGGCCCAGTCAACCCAATGGGGTCATGTCAAGCATGGTCAGTTTACATAACCACACTCTACTAGGCAGGCTTAGTCTTCTAAGTGGTTAACCAGTAATGTGCACATTCTTTCACCAGAAACTGACAACTGCCCTTCTTGAATCAGCGAAAGGGAGAGAATGACCACAGAAAATATTTCATGATCAAATCTCCATGAAAGAATGCTGCCAACCTGGTGGGGGTAGAACCCGCAACCTCCTGATCACCAGTCGGATGTGCATCCAACAGCCACCGAGGCAGGCACTTGTATACTGTTATAAACTAATTATTGGGACAGATGGCTTAAGCAAACTGAGAAGACCCAAATCAGATGCCACATTCTGTAGCATCTGATCAGGGTCTACACTACACTGTTTGCAACTCATCCAACAAATTTTAGATGCATTTAAATAACATATAACACTACAGATGTGTTCAAATTTTAGGACCAGTATGGTAGAGTGTAAAAGTGTCCCAATACTTAGGGTAAAGATAGAAATATTAAAGAATTCACTTTCAGATAAGCTGATCATTTTTGTGAAAATTTAGTACATGTACTTTTATCATTTTTGCACCCAGATGTACTTTGTGGTCTTCTAAAGGTAACCATGTCACATGTTTTGGTGCAAAAATTGGAGTCTTCATGAGTTTGCTTTTATCAATTATTTTAATAAGCTGCCAAGAATCTGAGAAGTTTTCATGTCAATTTAATCTTCTTTCAATGAAATGGGAAGTATTCATGCAAATTTAATCCACGTTCAATGAAATGGGAAGTAATATGACAATTTTAACCACATTCAATGAAAAGGGAATATGACATTTTTATTCCCAGTCAATGAAATGGGAAGTATTAATAAAAGTTTAATCTGCATTCAATGAAATTGGAAGTGATATGATAGTTTTATGCCCATTCAATGAAATGGGAAGTAATATGACAATTTTATCCACATTCAATTAGATGGGAAGTAATATGACAATTTTATCCGTATTCAATGAAATGGAAAGTAACATGACAATTTTATCCACATTCAATGAAATGGGAAGTATTCATAATAATTTAATCCACATTTAATGAAATGGGAAGTATGAATTACAATTTAACCCACATTCAATGAAATAGGAAGTAATTTGACACTTTTCAATGAAATGGGAACACGACATTTTATCAACAGTAAATGAAATGGGAATTCATAACAATTTAATCCACATTCAATGAAATGGGAAGTAATATGACAATTTTATCCAAATTCAATGAAATGCGAAGTAATATGATAATTTAATCCACATTCAATGAAATGGGAAGTAATATGACAATTTTACACACATTCAATGAAATGGGAAGTATTTAAATGACAATTTTATCAACAGTAAATGAAATGGGAAGTATTCATAACAATTTAATCCACATTCAATGATATGGGAAGTATTCATGGCAATTTAATCCATATTCAATTAAATGGAGCATGTTTATGACAATTTAATCCACATTCAATTAAATAGGAAGTATTCATGACAATTTAATCCACAGTTGCTGTAAAAAAATCCCAAATCCAAAACATGCTTGAACAACATATCCCAAAGGTTCACTGTACAACCACCTGATACTGCAGAACTAAACAATGTACAGAACAAACATTTTTTTCCCTCATAAATCACTTAAATGCTCCAGAAAATCACCATCCTAATAATCTGACAATTGTTAATGAAATCCACACAGCAGCAAGAATAACACCAGAACAAATCATCCTGCCAAACAGCTGTGAAATGACAGAAATTCCAGAGGAAGGTTATACAGGTAAATCACCACAGTCATCTCCCATTACATAACTCCAGATGAGGCGCTTTTTATTTTCATCAAAAAGGTTTTATAGTTTTCATATTTCTCCACGAAAACATAATGTGGGTACTCAATAGAAGTGCCTCAAGGAGGCACTTCTATTGAGTACCCACAACATGTTTTCTAATGAGTACCCACAATATATGTTTTTGTGGAGAAATAAGGAATATATTTATCTCTGTACCCCTCTTGTCTATGTATGCCTCCAATAATTAACAACTTCTTTCCCACAATGTGTTAATAAGTCATAAACATTCACAGACCACTTAGTGACCCAACACAGACAACCCTGATAATGGAGGCTGCACGAGTATGACAAAGTAGGGTAAATGAAATTTTGGTGGCTTAAAGTCTGAAACTTCTGACACCAAAACAGCCTTTATCCAATCATAATGTTGCATGTTGCCTCAGCTATATCCTGTAACTTCCAATACTGGGTTTCTCTGTGTCAGGTACCATAGCTCTAAGTTAGCCATTTTTTTTTTTCCCACAAAATGTTCGTATTTTACTTATTTCTCCACAAAAAATGTTGTGTTGTGGGTAGTCATTAGAAGCACTATACAATTTCATGGAGAAATAAGAAAACATTTATTTGTACATTCCTCTCACCTAGAGCTAAGCAGTACTGCATAAGTAGTACTGCACAAGCGGTACTGCATAATTTGATCATCTCCTTATATTTTACAGAAAGAAGGGCTTGATATTTCAAGCAATAATTTTCTCATGAAATAACATTCCATGTCTTCTAGAATGAAAAAAAATAAATTAGAATGTCATCCACATTTTAAGTCACTGCGCAAAAAGTTTAATGCAGAGCAAGCATGGGTAAAAATTTCAGCAGATGACATTTTGAAATACTTTTCTTACTTTTCCCAGAAAACAGGCATTGATTTCATGCAAACTAGTTTGCATGAAATGCTAAAGCCTATTTTCTGAGAAAAATAAGTGAGTTTCTTCAATTTGCCGTCTGCTGCATTTGCCCAGAGAGTGTATAAGTTTAAGATGACAAACGCCAGCACGACACTTTCCAAATGTATTTTATAACTATTTTAGGTCCTGAAAAACAACATCGTGTCACCAGTGAAAGATAGCGGATACAGAAGAAATAGGTAAAGAGATATGTTTGTTGGTGAAAATCATTATGTCAACAAATGACAAATATGTATGTCATATCCACAGTAACTGGTCAGCAGGCCACCACAGTACATCGAGTGACAAGCGTAAAATATATAGTTTAACCGTCAGCTTGCTGGTTGGCAAAATCTGCAGACAACAAAGTAAAATTCTTTGCATGCTGATTTGATAATCAGCATTATCACATTTTTTTAAAACTTTAATAAATACTGTCTGGGCTAATTCAATAGACAACAGATTGACGATATTTTTCTAATTTTTTCCAGAAAACTGGCTTTGGCATTTCATGCAAATTGTCTCATTCTCAGGGGACAATCTGCATGAAATGTAAATGCCTATTTTCTGAGAAAAATATTTTGACACATTTTCTGCAGAAATTTTTACCCAGCATGCAATGCATTTCACAAGAATCATTTCCCAAAGCGGAAGCAGGTATGGGGTAGGTGGGAACTTGACACTGTCATTTTTTTTTTCCTTTTGGGTAGGAGTTACAAATTCTTAATATATAAAACTCTATAAAGTATTAGAGACAAAAGGTTTCTATAAAAGACCAAAAAGGGCATTTTAGTGGTAACCGGGAGTCAAAACTGTATTTAAACAAAAACATTCTGAATCGGAGCTGAAAAATTCGAAAAAGTTCTGAACTGTATCTGTCCATATTCAGAATCGGACCTGAATCTTTGTTTTTCACACCTGGTAAGACACCTTTTAGACTGACAGAGCTCATATTGTATTCTTCCGCTTAACTGACAGCTGACTTGTACATTAGTGCAAGTGCATTCAGTCGGCAGCACCTCAAAGGAAATACTGTAGATTACCATGTTTCTGTACACATAATTCTGAGATCCAGATAAGAAAGTATTGTAATACCTCTAGATATTCGGACACACCTATATTTTTAAACCTTTATTGTAGCAGACAACAGTCTAAAGTATTTTTCATTATGTTTCTGAGAAAATACGACTTCACATTTCATGTGAATCATCTGCCTAATGCTTTTGTAGAGAAATAACGCCATATAAATTAACACTTAATCACATGCTATGGACAAATTCAGCTGACAACAAACTGATACAATATTTTTCTTAATTTTCCCAGAAACTAAGATCTGACACTTCATGCAACTTGCCTCCTAAGAAGACAATTTGCATATATCGTCAAATCCTACTTTCTAAGAAAAATAAGAAAAATATTTCAAAATATCATCTGCTGAAATTTTCACGCAGCATGCAAAGTGTAAATGCTTCAATTATCACCTTACCAACAAAGCATGTACGGTAAAACCTGTGTAAGAGAGCCACCTTCAAGACTGACTTTAAATAGTGGTTGATGGAGAAAAAAGTTGTCTATCTTATAAAGGTACATGTCATGTAATTTTGCTAGCAAAATTACATGACATGTACCTTTATAAGACAACCACCTTTCCACATCAACAGCTGAAGTCAATTTCAAAGGTGGCTGTCTTACACAGGTTTTACTGTACAGAAACTGCTTACCTTGCATATGGAGTCATAAGCATATTGACCCGGACAGCCGGAAACACTAAACTTTGGTTTGGAAATGATAAATTCAAGTTCTCCATCTTAACTTTTTTTTTCCTGAAGTCTGGCATTCAATACTAACTTATTTTGTTTGTTTGTTTGATTTGGGCTTAACGTCGCTTTCAACCTTTTTCAGTCATATCGCGACGGAACTAACTTATTTGGAATGAGTCACCTTTGTCCTGCAAATTTAAGCACTGGCAGACAAATTTACAAAATATCTTTTTTATTATTTTTCCTTGGAATAAGGTTTGACCCGTCAAGTTTATCACTGACCTGCCATCTGTTAGAAGACAATTTTCATGAAATGTCATTTAGTCCAATTTTCCAGACAAAATTGAAATTGTCACTCTTTTGTAGTATGTCAATTTCACCAGTCGTCTAATTTTCGTGAGGTACCAAGAGAAATACTTTTTTAATTTTTATTAAATTACATATGTTGCAGGTACTCAGTGAGGCAATTCAAATGAGTACCCACAACATAATTTATGTTTTTATGAAGCAAAAAAGAAAAATTACCAATACATCATGAAAACACGCCTATATAATTTTGACCCCGTTAAACCCCACTTTTATATAGTAAAACTGGGGTTTACAGTAGTATACATTATTTTTCTTATTTCTCCTCAAAAACATAGAATGTGGGTACTTGTTAGAACTGCCTTGCTGAGGTGGTTCTAACGAGTACCCATAATCTATGTTTTGAGCAGAAATATGAAAAATATCAGAATTTTTTATCTGAAAATTTTCCTTTTTTGGTTGTAAAATTTTCAATGAACTGAATAGGCGTGTTTTTGTAATGCCTTTTGGTATAGCTCTTGATACAGAGTATGTCTCAAGACAAATAAATTTCTTATTTTGCCATGAAAACATAAGGTGTGAGTACTCATTAGAATCACATTTTGTTTCTACAGAGAAATCAGAAAAAATATCAACACTTTTTGGTAAAAAAAAGAAAGAAAAAAAATGCCTTATCTAGATCTATGCAGCAGGGTCCTTTCTAATGTTTCACACTCTGGATAAAATTTACAGCAGACGACATATGGAAATATTTTTCCCAGAAAACAGGCTTTGACATTTTGCGCAAATTGTCTCCAATGGAGACAATTTGCATGAAATGTCAAATCCTGTTTTCTTGGAAAAATAAGAAAAAAATACCATCAATGTGTCATCTGCTTAATTAGCACAGAGAGTCCGCCAGCGAGTGTACTAACTGACTTCTGCTTTTATGAATAATCTTGTTAGTGACAATCAAACATTGGCTTTGAATTGTTTTCCAAACGAGCAAATTAATTAATCCCACATGATTTCAACAAATTATATTTACTGTTGAATTTTCTCATTAAAAGGCCATTTTCCAATATGCAGAATATGGAAAATTCCATGGTCACTATTTGTTTACATCCCACGAAAACACAAAATAATTGGAAACGATGATAAAAATCAATATGGACCTTGGAAACCTGCTAACTGTTTTCCAGGGAAATCAATATCTCCAAATGTATGTCAGCAGGAATAATAATATGTGGATGACAATCATTTGTTGATTCATACTATCGTGACTGATAATTTAAATATTGTTCTCAAAAGGTGCATAGAACAACTGTGTTTCCAGAGTTAACTGACTGGGTTGTGTGTGTGTGTGTGATGTGGGGATGGTGGGGGAGGGTTGTGTCCTCCAAATTTCCAGAGTTTGCCTACTAGGATGGGTGTTTGTTTGGGGGTGGGGGGGGGGGGGAGGAGAGTAGAGAGAGAGAGAGAGAGAGAAAGAGAGAGAGAGAGAGGGGGGGGGGGCTGGGGTGCGAGGGTGAGGTTAAGCAGTGCTGGTCCTCCAAATTTCAAGAGTCTGCTAATTTAGGTGGGGTGTGGTGTGTGTGGAGAGGGTAAACAGTAAATAGCTGATAACCTTGCTAACATCACCTCTGAAAAAAAAAAATAAAAATTCTATGTTGACCTTAAAAACTGGATCATGGTCACTATCAAATCTGCTGCTAGGTCCATCCTGGTGGTACAAAAATGCAAGAAAAGTTTTCAGTACTGGAAAAAAATGGTCTTAATGATGCAAAGAGACTAAACATTTATTTTGAAAACCTTGTTATGTCTTTCTAGTGATCTTAATATGGATCAAGGTCAAGGATACTAAAACCTATCCAGCTTTTTGGTGCACTCTAGAAGTGTGAAACCATGCAAGTCTGGTTAGAGCTGTCCACCTATAAGATAGCAAGCTGAACCTTAGGGTATAGTACTGAAATAAACATTAGAATGCAAACCTTTTTCAGCCTTGAAAAAAAAAAAAAAAAAAATGGAAGTTCTCAAGTGACCTTGAAAATGGGGTCACAATCATTAAAACCTTACCAGGTAATTTTCCCATCTAAGAATTGTTTGGTCAAGTAAGTTTGTTAAGATTTGTCAGGATGTCCAAATGGTAGTCCAGATGAAGGTTCAAGTACAGAATAACTTCAAGATCATCCACTGACAGTGAAAAAAGGGCAAGGTTGCTAAGGCTTAATATTTTTTTTCTTTTGCATATCTAGATGCTGACATGAAAGTTAGGTAAGATCTGCCATCCTGGTTTGAGTCCAGGAGTGAGGGGACATAAAAGGCAAAGTTTTTATATAATCTATCTCTGTGTGTGTGTGTGTGTGTGTGTGTGTGTATGTGTCTGCAAGACACTCATATGTGTACTGATCCCCTGTCCGTGCTGATATACAACTTAAAGTTTAACCCCTTTCTTGCTGAGCACATCATGCCCTGTCTTAGCAAACAGTGTAGATCCAGATCAGTTGGCTTCTGAAGAAGCCAACTGATCTGGATCTGCACTGTTTGTCATTAAATATATGAATTTCTATCAAAAAACCCGGATCAAGTAATCTGACTGGCTGGAAATAAGAACTGGGCGTGGCATCTTAATTTATTCACCATGAGAAGGGTTAACTAACACCCATTTCAAAAGTTTTTCACTCATGCTGAAATATTGCCTCTGAATTTGTGAGTCCTTTACCCAATCTGAAACAAATGACAAGTTCGTCCTGCCTAAAGTTACTAGCAACTTTGCCACAGATTAACCAAGCAGCCCATCTATTTTGGAAACCTCAATTGGTGGAGGCCAGCTAAGTTGCTATGTAACAACCCTAGTTTTAAATGGACTAGATCAAGCAAAAAAGAGCCTCTGAACATGCAGAATAAATGAGCAGATTTAGATCATCCTGCGCATGTGCAGACTCATCGCAGCCTTTGCTTTTTCCAATGATTCTATTAGCTGACAGAGAAGGCCCTGATCAGCCTGTGCTGATGCGCAGGCTGATCTGGGCCTTCACTGTCTGCATATGCCTTTTTTGCATGGTGCGGCCCAAACAAATAATATAAATGCACGTATGCAGCCTCTCAAACATAAAGCACAAGGGATGAGATCAAACAGATAAAACCAACAAAAAACCTTTTTTTAGTTGAAATATATTATTACTTTTACAAACAGATCCCAATAATCGTTTAGATTGACTGAACCTGGATTGTGTAACACAACTTCTGCTAATAATTATTATATGGGCTGCCATATGCAAAAAGGAAACTTAGCAGAAGCAGACAACATTCTAAATTCTTTTATTTTTATCTATTTACTTATTTGTTTTTGTTTTTTTTTATTTTTGAAGGAAAATAAGACTTGGCATTTCATGTGAATCATCTACCTCAAGCCTTATATTCTCTGAAAAAAAAAAGAAAAAAAAAAAAAAAAAAAAAGAGAAAATAAAATATATTTATAAAAAGTATTGTGTTATCTGTATGGGATAAGGGTGTCTTTTTACCATATCTACCCTAGATAATATTGGGTAACAGGTATGTATTTTTCTTATTTTTCTGCGAAAACATATGTTGTGGGTACTCATAAGAAGTGCCTTGCCAAGGCGCTTCAACTGAGTACCAACAACATATGTTTTCGTGGAGAAATAAGAAAAGTATTACTAGTTTTGTATTGAAAAAAGCATCTTATCAAGAGCTAAGTGTCTTTATTCATCAGATCTAGAACAAGTCAGCAGTTTCATTTGTATGTACCTGTCATAAAAGTACAATTCAGTCTAACTCCAGAGAGGTCATATCTAGAAAAACATTTTTCTTCTTTCTCCATGTAAACATATGTCGTGGGTACTCATTAGAAGTGCATCAGCACTTCTAATGAGTACCCATGACATGTTTCTGTGGCGAAATAAGAGAATTATCATACTATTTTGGTTGAAAAAAAAAAATCTTATCTGGAGATATGTACTGACATTGATAAATGCTGCTGTACATAGTCTATATTTACATATAATTTGTATTAATTTGCATAATTCAACTTCAGAGCACAACTGCACAACTAAGCCCCAGGGTCTTTCAAAAGCATGGATTATACAAAGCAAAATTGTTCCAGCCACAGTGCTGGGCTTCTACCAATGTACCGTTCTAGTGACCCAATATTTAGCGCAAAAATGGTTATCACATTTGTAATGAGCATGCGACCAATATAATGCGCTTTTTTCAAATAAAAATGGTTGATGTTTTTCTTATTCATCTATAAAACATACATTGTGTGTACTCATTAGAAGCGCCTTGCTGAGGCGCTTCTAATTACTACCCACAATGTATATGTTTTTACTGAGAAATAAGAAATATATTACCTGGATGCCTACCTCTTACCTGGAGCTATGAAGCTGTATACCGTATTCGATCTAATTACTGCACATACCCCTATAAGCACACAGTCAAGCAATTCCGTAGTCTTCAGATTACAGCCAGTGTACTTTTTGTCTACTTCTTTATACAGGCATATGTTGTGGGTACTCAAATGAATCACATTGACTTGTACCCATAACAGATGCTTTAATAAAGAAAATCAGAAAAAATTGCATAATCATCATCAAATAAGTCTTTTTCTGATCTTTTTTATAGTGTATCCTTAGTAGGTAGATACATATTTTACCACAAATGAGTGTTCCCAGTAATTTTGACAAACCTAAGCGCACAGTGTGGTAATTAGGTCAAATACGGTAATTTGAATAGCTCAACTTCAGCCCATTGTAGACAGAATGAACTCCCCCACACTATATATCTATTGGAACATACTAATTTTGATTTAAGGGTATGTCCGGCTATGTGATTTAGATATTGCTAGAGAAAAAATGGTTGAACTATTTGCAAACAGTGGAGACCCTGATCTGTGTCTGCACTGTTTACCAACTACCCTTTTAGGGGTTTCCAGGCTTTCAGCAGGGATTTCACCAAAAAATTGTTCCCGCACAGTGCAGGGCTTCTAGAAATGTAACACAGTTCTTGTGGACCCATATTTAGTTTTTGGCTGGTTGGTTTTGAAATCACAGTCCGGCCAACATTATTAAGGTCTTGTTGGGCTGGTCAGTTTACCCTATCACACGTTTCCTGGGCAGGCTTTGTCCTCTAAGTGGTTTACCAACACTTGTGTGACAACTGCCCTTCTTGAATCAGCTGAAGGGAGAGAATGACACTAGGAAATATTTCATGATCATTCTCGATAAAAGGATGTTGCTGGACCTATCAGGGATTGAACCCGCGACCTCCTGATCACCAGTCGGACATGCATCTGACTGCGCCACTGAGGCCGGTTCCCAATATTTAGTGCAAAAGTGGTAATCACATTTATAATGCATGCAAGGTATGGATTATCCTACCTAGGAACATTATGATCAATTATTTCATTTATTATCCCCAAAACAGCTGTTCACCAAACCATTCCAGGAGTTCAAAAGGTCAAAAAATAATCAATTACATGTATATGTACTTATCAAGGCCAACAGCAGCCCTCTGATGAAGCATTAGGGTAAAGATATGACAGTGTATGAAAATCAAAGAAGCCCTCCATGGGCAATCAGGGCCCAGTTGTTCAAAGCTAACGATGTCGTTAGCTAACGATTCGTTAAAATTTCCATCCAGTGATAGCAAATATGCTAAAATTTTTTGCTGAAAAAATGTGAGTAGCTTTTGCAGTGCAAAAGCTGCTCACATTTTTTCAGCAAAAAATATCAGAATATTGTATAAAACAGTTAACGAAATGACCCTTAACGAGCTCGTTAAGCTAACAATGCTTCGAACAACTGGGCCCAGAGATCAGGGTTTGCAGAATATGAGGTTTAGAAAATTTATATGATACACACACTGGAAACTTTTTTAAGACAGTTCATTGTATAGTATGGGTTTCAGATATTAGATGGTTTAAAAGAGAACCCAAAGTGTTGTATCCAAACAAACTTTTTGGATTATACAGAAAAAATTATCATAAATGGTCAATTTTCTATATAATCTATTTATTTTTTTTTTGACAAAACACGGTTGTTTAGTTAACATGGTTTTTGCTTTGGATCCCAGCAATAATGTTATAAAGAGTTTGTGCTGTAATGACCATTTATAGTAATATACCTTATGTTTGGATACAACACAGTTGTTTAGCTAGTATGCTTTTGTTTTGTTTTTTTGCTTTGGATCTTAGAGCAATAGTTTATAAAAAGGCTGTGGTGTATAAAGGCCTATAGGTTTCAGTCCTTATTTTTGTTATCAGGATTTACAAGGCCAAATATCTGGTATAATCCTAATAACAGAAACAGACAAGAGAGAGTCTATCCAATGTCCTGACATTTCCCTGTCTCCCCATGATATCCAATATCAAGTTTCAAGGCCGCAATGACAATATATTAATAGGAGACGATTTGTATGATTATGTCTAATCCTATTTTCTGAGTAAAATAAGAAAAACAAACCAGTAACAGTGTTTTCAGAGAAAACAGATGTCTCCCCACAGTGAATTTCAGTTTTTTTTTTTCTACTGCTGTGACCTTGAAAATTAGATCAAGGTCACCAAAATCTAATCAGTTCTTTGTTGTTTCACATGAGATTTAGATGTTGAATGATAAGGATGGATATATGTGTTAAGAAGTATTTAAATAAGTTTAGGCGCCAAAATGTGAAATAGAAGAATGTAGAGAGAAGTGAAATAAACCTTTTAGATACGTTTGTAAATAGTTTAACTGCCAGGTGGGAACATTTGAGAAATACAGAAAAGAAAAGAAACTAAATAAATTAAAGTGTTGAAAATGAACTTGGACTTAAATTATGTATAATGAGCTAATTCCCCATAACTCATTAAAGTTTAAGTAGCCCAGATGGAGTCGGGTTATATTATATATCCAGAAAATTTGGTAAGAACTCTCCAACCACTGGTTGACAAGATATTGTGCAACAAGAAAGTGTGACACCAACGCCAACAGAATCTGCACCATAATCAATATGCTTTTTAGATACCCCTAACCCCTAAACACAAGAACCAGAAATAACAACATACAGGGAAAACAGCATATGCCCCCTCCAACCCCCCCACCCCCACACAAGGACCAGAAATAACAACATACAGGGAAAACAGCATTCTGTTGGCGTTGGTGTCTGAAGAAGCTAACTGATTTGGATCTGCACTGTTTGTCATTAAGTATGTGAATTTATAGCAACAATCTGGATCAAGTAATCTGATTGGCTGAAAATTAGAAATGGGGGTGGTATCTTAATTTATTCGACAGGAAAAGGGTTAATACTTCAAATGTCTTCTGCTGAATTTTTACAGTTGACTCCTGAGGTGACTAACCTTTATCAAAAGCAACACTTCAAACAAAGGCTACACTAGTTTTTGTTCTCTTAATTGTATATGACATCTGATTATATACCTGACAGTAAAAGCCATTGTCTCTGCTTGATGAAGACCAGGTGAAGAGTTCAACACTTACCAGGGTTTCCCAGTCCACCAGGCCTCAGATATGAGGGGTTTTATTTGGACAGCTTAATAATTCTCAATACATGGATGCCATATCTATGTCAAATCTTGAGACCCTTACCCCTTAATAGTCCTGCTGAGCCCAGGTAAACCCTGCCTTTGCAAACGTGTAGATTCAGATCAGTTGGCTTCTGAAAAAACCAACTGATCTGGATCTGCACTGTTTGCCATTAAGTATGTGAATTTATAATCTGGATCAACAGTCTGTATCAAGTCATCTGATTGGCTGAAAATTAGAAATAGCTGTGGCATCTTAATTTATTCAG
Organism: Anodontia alba; assembly: GCA_964016985.1. Classification (NCBI taxonomy): domain Eukaryota; kingdom Metazoa; phylum Mollusca; class Bivalvia; order Lucinida; family Lucinidae; genus Anodontia; species Anodontia alba. The sequence goes on from OZ024832.1 coordinate 66,972,325, forward strand.
CAGGACAAGGGTTAACTTCTTACCATACATTGAAGAAGTCCATTTTACTACCTGCTTATGTGTCTGAAAAACATTTTGATGAGAGACAAAGAATGCAGGCTGATCAGATCTGCACTGTTTGTTCAGGTCTCCTGTCCCATACATATTGCTATTACTGTACATCCACCCTACCAAAGTTCCTCTAAAACTTTTACAACTGTAGTCTGTATTGTTTTGAATCACTGAGTTTTGAATAGACTCTCCCACACTATATATTGGAAGAGTCCAATTTCAATTTTAGGTATGTCAAGCTATATAATGTATATATTTCTAGAGAAAAAGGCCAATTTATTTGCAAAAAGTGGAGCCCCTGATCAGAAGCCACGTTTCAGCTGCGTCTGCTCTGGGTCTGCACTGTTTGCCAATTACCTTTTAGCGGTATCTAGAATACAATGGGTTAAAGCTGACTGGCAAAAATGTAGACCCTGATGGGTTGCTACAGTTTACTCAGGGGATCCTATTCCAATACACATAAACAGTGACACCTCTGCTAATGGCCATCTCTCAACAACAGCCACCACCTATAACAGCCATTTAACTATACATGTATACCAAACCTCTCTTTAATAGCCACCTCCCTACAGCGGCCATTTTTATGTGTTCCCACAAGTGGCTGTTGTAAAGAAATTACACTGCAGCTTTTAACCCTTGTCCTGCTGAATAAATTAAGAAGCCACACCCTTTTCAAATTTTCAGCCAATCAGATTACTTGATCCTGATTGTTGATATAAATTCATATACTGAATAGCAAACAGCGTAGATCCAGATCAGTTGGCTTCTGAAGAAGCCAAATGATCTCGATCTACACTGTTTGCAAAGGCAGGACATATCCGGGTTTAGCAGGACTAGGGTTAAGATAACGCTGTTTTTGGGGTCGACTGTTTACAATCGAGCCATAGTATACAAAGCCAAAATTTCCGTAGGGTAGTTCACTTCCACATGATGCAATCAAACCGTGCGTTAGACGAACTCCAGGTAATGGTTATTTATAGCCATGCTATTTTTGTTGTTATGACGTCAGATTTTTTTTTTTTTGACTTGCCATTCAAGAATATTTCACTTATATCGAGCCGATCGTTCATCAAAGAACCTGTGAGAACCCGGAAAAAAAACACCTGACCATCCGTAAGCAGAACTTTGCTTTCCCACATGTGACCCGAGCGAGGCTCGAACCACAGAGGTGAGATGATGTCAGATTGCTGTTGGTACAGGGTTTATCTGTAAAATCTGGACTGGGACATTTGGGACATTGGCAAACAGTGCAGTAGGCAGCATCTGATAAGGGTCTGCACTGTTTGCTTAAATAAAAGGAAATTAAGGGTTGAATGACACAGTCTTAAGTCCCCATTCAGGATCATTTTCCCAGCCTACTCTCACAGACAACTGACCCTCAGTGCTATCAGTGCTTTGATTCTTACATTGTTTAACCCTTATCCTGCTGAATAATTTAATTAGGCACACCGATTTCTGGACTATGAGCCAATCAGATTACATCTCATACTGTTTTTGTTTAAATTCTTAAACTGAATCACAAACAGTGTAGATCCTGATCAGATGGCATCTGATCTGGATCTACACTATTTGCGAAGGTAGGGGTTGTCGTGAACAGCAGGATAAGGGTTAAAAGTAAGTTATCTTGCTATTATATCTAGAACAATGCATGATTCTTAGAAAATATTTTTTGTAGATGATAGATAACAAAATTCTTCCACAAATTTCTTAGGTTTTTGCTTGTTTGTTTGTTGTTTATTTTTAGGTCATAAATGACATAATTACGTTGTTTGTAAATCTCATGAAATCTCAGACACAACAAAAGGCTGGGACTGAAGCCAGAAATGCTGCTTTTTGCTTTTACCTGATTACCATACATACTCTAAATCAAATGGACTCTTCCAATATATAGTGTGGGAGAGTTTATTCAGTCTTTAATGGGTTAAAGGAGCAATTTGATCAGGGTTTATACTGTTTATCATTCAGTCAGCATTTATAGACAGGCACCAACTGAATAAGAATGGTAAGGAGTTTGGAGTTTTGATATTTAACCGTAGTCCTGTTGAACCCAGATAAACCCTGTCTTGACAAACAGTGCAGATCCAGATCAGTTGGCTTCTAAAGAAGCCAACTGATCTGGATCTGCACTGTTTACCATTAAGTATGCAAATTTATATCAACAATCTGGATCAAGTAATCTGACTGGCTGAAAACTGGAAGTGGGCATGGCATCTGAATTTATTCAGCAGAACAAGGGTTAAATTTTAATGGCCCTGTAAACAATATTTCAGTGATACTGAGCCCAAGAAAGAAAAGAATAGCATAGGTCTAGATAAAAAGTAATATCAGGTATTTATTTTTTCTTCACACTTAGCACTCTGGGTAAAATTTTCAGCAGACGACATAATTGAAATATTTTTCTTATTTTTTCCCAGAAAATAGGATTTGGGAAAGAAAAAAAATATAACCAATTTGTCTTCTGCTGAATTAGTCAAGTGAGTGGTAAAGGCTGATCTCCATGAAAATGTATGTTGCGGGTACACCCATTAGAAGTGCTCGGAGACAATTTGCATGAAAAATCACACCCTATTTTCTTGCAAAAATAAAAAAAAATATATATATTTCAAAATGTAGGCTGCTGAAATGTTTTACCCAGCATGCTAAGTGTTAAAGAATCATTGGCTAAATGTAGATTTTGTTTTTCTTCTTTCATGGACAGCAAAAAGCTTGATAAGTTTGAAAGAATGTGTAAATTATTTTTTTTCATTGCAGAAGAAATATGCAGTAATCATTTCTATGTACATTGAGTGGGGGTCTCACATTTTTTTTTTTTTTTACTATTATTATAATTTTATAACTTTTCAAATGCAAATTTGCATCAAACTTCTATTCAGGAAAATCATGAATCATGCGCATAATAACATGACAGGCAGCTTGTACTAAACCCTATATAATGATTGTAACCCTTACATGCCTATCACATTTTTTTATTTGTTTATTTTTATTTTTTTTTTAAATAAGGCTTAATATTTCATGTGAATCGTCTGAAAAATAGTAACAAAAAAATAAGAATGTCGTCTGCTACAACTTTGCTTGGCACTTTATGGGTAAGTCCAGGCAAAAAAATGAGTGGGTGTGTGCCTGCACGAACATGTGTGTTATGATTTAAATGATGCTTTCAAAAATATTTTTAGGCATATATAATGTGACTGGGAATTCAATGAGAACTCGAACAGTTGATCATCCATATCCACATGATCGGTTCCACCAACTTTCTATTTGTGCTAGTGTTATTTTTAACCCTAGATTAAGATGCCACGCCCATTTCCAACTTTCTGTCAATCAGATTACTTGATCCAGGTTGTAGATACAAATTCACATACTTAATGACAATAGTGCAGATCCAGATCAGTTGGCTTCTTCAGAAGCCAACTGATCTGGATCTACACTGTTAGCAAAGATATATCCGGGTTCAGCAGGACTAGGGTTAACTTTTAGCACTATCTGAGCATATTCAGCAGAGAACAAACCAGTTATAATAATATACTTTTCCTTTTTTTTTTTTTTTTTTTCCAGAAAACAGGGTATGAAATCTCAGAAAAATGTCTGCTTAAGGGAGGAAACCTGCATGATATGTCAAAATTGTCAAATCCCAGTTTATTCAGAAAAAAAAAAAAAAAAAAAAATAAAAAAAAAAATAAAAATTAATGCTGTCTCCTAATTTTTACACAGCATGTTAAGCATACGGGTTATGGGTGGAACTCAGTATGGGCTTTAACCCACAATCTCCACCAAGCAAAGCAGACCTTTCAGTCAAAATGACGGAGGCGCTTCTCGTGAGCAACTACAACAAATGTAAGGAAAATGTACCATTATGCGGCTACCCTCTTGCCTATACCCTCAAGTAACCTTGGGTAGGGTCAATGTAACATCATGGTCATAAAGATGGAACATACAAACATCATGGACAAACAGAAAGGAACATACAGACAAACAAGGTGATAACCGGGGTGAAAATTTAGTACATATTTCGTTACTTTTGTGTCAACAGAGATTACAAACTGACCAGCTGGTCACCTTTTTGTCTTCTTATTAATCATGTAAAATCTTGTCAATAAATATTTATACAGCTGTTCCTGTATCTCCTTCAAGGTTGATTAACCCATAAAGTGTCAAGCAAAGTTTGCAGCAGACAACAGTCAAAATTTGTATTTTTATTTATCTATTTATTTATTTTTTAAATATTTTTCAAATAAATCATGACATTTCATGTGAATTGTCTGCTTTCTTTTTTTCTGAGAAAACAGATCTTGACATTTAATTGAACCATCTAAAAGAGAATAGTTCACATGAAATGTCAAGACTTACTTTCTCTGAAAAATGATAAAAAAAAAAATCAAATTTGTTGTCTGCTGCAGTTGTGATTGTTGCTTTCAGGGTTAAGATAGATAATAACTTTGCAAGACCAAGAATGCGAAATTATTGGCACAGTTATTTAAAAAAAAAAAAACAAAAAAAAAAACAGCCTTTTTGGTGTTTTTGCTTAAAGTTTTGTTATATTTAATAAAAGCAAAGCCAAACCTGTTCAGCTGTAAAAATCATTGACATTCTTTATCAGAAAAGAAACACCCTTGCATTTCATATACTGGGACAATAAGCAGATGCAGAATTAAAATTCACCCCTGTCAGATGTGACATTTTAAGTTCAGGGCCATTTCAATTACATCACAGGGCAGTTTGAACTTTCTAGATCTAAAATAATTACCTTCTACTTGCCACATTCAAAGACATTTCAAAATATTTTCCTTGTTCATCCCAGAGTTTTAATATAAGCATACAAAATTTCCAAACCTTACTCTAATTTTTTAGCACAAACTTAACCCTTGCTGAACCTGGACATACCCTTCCTTTGCAAACAGTGTAGATCCAGATCAGTTGGCTTCTGAAGAAGCCACTGATCTGGATCTGCACTGTTTGCCATTAAGTATGTGAATTTGTAGCAACAATTCGGATCAAGTATTCTGATTGGCTGAAAATTAGAAGTGGGTGTGGCATCTTAATTTATTCAGCAGGACAAGGGTTAATTAATAGCAAATCATTTAATTCTGATTGAACTTTTAAGTGCTTTCTCAGTTAAAAAATTCATCCCATTTAGCGCCCCTGCCCCTATAAGTGCCCCCTCACTGTTTTTTCCAAGAAAAATGTTATTAGCGCCCCCTTCTGCAGTCAGAGAAAAAATATTTTTCACTTACCGAAAGTAAAGATTTCAGTCTTTCAGTCACTGCCGGATCTGCTGTAAAGCTTAACACAAAAGGCATTTTAAAGCCCTCCGCTATCTCAATGCATCCGTGTTGACTGCTTGTCACTTTACATGTTTACGCTTCCACTATGTTTCATGAAAAAAAGCATCAGTTTTACTAATTTCGCGCGGTACATATCCAACAGAGATTTTTTCCCTGCATATTTATCATGTTCGGTTATTAAGTTTCCTGGCAGTGTCAAGAATTTCTCCTTCCACTTGGGTCCAAACATCTTTTATAACATGAAATCCGCGAATTGATTATATGCAATGTCACAACTTTTGTGTATTCAAAACTCATGGTCAAAACAATCAGCTTCCCACATTGTGGAAGCAGACTTTCCCACTTTCACAACAGAGAGAGTTTTGCTGCCGAACGATATCGCGCTGATAATGCTTTAGCTAAGCCTCAAAATTAAAACTACTCTTCTTGATTTCATTTCACTTCGCAAACCCCAGTTATTTACTTAAAAACCTGTCAACCCTTCTGAATTTTGGATTCGTTCAAAACTGACAGTTTTACAATGGGGCTCTCGGAAGGGAAAATAACGTACCCAGAAGAAAAAAAAAAAAAAATTCCCTTGCATCAGTAAACTGTTGCAGACAGCGACAGTCCCGATCAGCCTATAAACTCTATTAACGATACCCCTCACCGGACTGTTGCAGGCTGTTTACAGACCCCAGTTGCAATAGTGGCCACGTGTTTAATCATCTCCCATTTTTACAATATGTGTCAGCACACCTGATCTATAAATAGCTACTATGACGGTGTTTACAACACTGTGTGTACACAGTATACCTTTACACATATTCTGTTGATGAAGCTACCGCATGTTTTCGATTTCAGAAATCGCCATTCTTGCAACATTGTTGTTCCTAATAGGTGCCCCCTCTTTCCAATTTTTTTTAGCACCCGGGGCGCTAAATGGGGCGAATACGGTCATTTTACTTATAATTTGTACCAGACGACATTCAAATTCCCAGTTGTTCATAGAAAGTTAAGTCTTGACATTTCATGCATGAAACAGACATTTTACATGAAAGGTCAATACCTATTTTCTTTGAAAAATAATAAAAGATATATTTAAAAAGTTTCATCTGCTGAAGTTGTGATTGGCACTTTAAGGGTTTTTATTTATTCATAAAAATCATGTTACAAGTACTAATACTCATTAGAAGTATCTCCAAAATATTTGGGATATTTCTGGTACAACAGTTATCCTTGAACTGGAGCATCAAGGATGGCCTGGTAGATGATCACTGACCTTTTCATGCTTCTTTACATAAGCAAAATAGACCCAAAATGTCAATGAACTCAGTAGTCCATTGATATGGCTTAGTGTGCCCAATAAAATTTTCAGCAGACGAAATTTTGAAACATTAAATTTGTCTTATTTCTCCCAGAAAATAGGCTCTGACATTCCATGCAAATTTGCATGAAATGTCAAAGCCTATTTTCTGGAGAAAAAAAAAAAAAATCAATTTGTTTTACTGCTGAATTCGCCTAGAAAGCGGTAAAAGTTAAGCATCTTGTTCAAATGATGATTTGGTTGTAATGAAAGACTCTTTGCAATTAAGGGCTGTAGTCATGTGCTGAATTCCCCTTCAAGCAGGATTTGAACCCGGGACCTCATCAACCTGTCAGAAGCACTAACTGCTCAGCCACACAGATGCTTGCAGTTGTTCAGAAGACTTTTCTGTTTGCATCACAGTGATAGGGTTCGCACAATACTGTTACCTCATTTCAGTGAAAACATTGTTCATATCTGGCTTATCTCTTTAAACCCTGAGTTTCTCAAATAGTCTCTTTCACCTCTGCATTTGGACACATCTATTGCTGCCAAAAGGTTGACAGTTGTAAATCAAGATCAGAATGGCAAACAGTGTAGATCCTGATGAGATGGCTCATTATGAGCCATCTCATCTGGAGCTATCCTGTTCACATAATTTGGTCTACTGGGCTGAAAGGGTTTTGCATGCAGTAAGGTGCAGATACACCATTAGTCTGGCCCCAGACCCTTTCTTTATTTTTCTTTTCTTTCTTTTTCTTCTTTTTTTTTTTTTTTGAAGGGACACAACACTTGTATAGCTTGTAGAATTTTTGTTTACTTCAGTCCCTTGGCTAGAAAGAAAGGTTTTTGTTTAGCCATAGGTAACTTGAAGTTGGATTAAAGAGGATCATGATAAAAAAATAATGTAGAGAAAGAGAGAAATAGATATAAAACAAAAATGACTGGAGCCAGTCTAATACACCATATAAAACCAAGGAATTTCGTTATGCTAAATTATTTTACTTGGACAATTATCCCAAGTAACTGTTTGGTGTGAGCCAATGAATGACACAGCAACAATCTATGTTTGAACCCTATCCACAGCTCCAGAGAAGATGCTCTCTTTTTTTTTTTGACCAAAATTGCTGATATTTTCATTTCTCCACAAAAATGTATGTTGTGGGTTACTCATTAGAAATGCCTTGCTTTGGTGCTTCTAATGAGTACTCACAACATGTGTTTTCATGGAAAAATAAGAAAAACCTTTTCCTGATACCCACTCTTGTCTGGAGCTATGCCTATGCTCCAGATAAGAGGAAGTATCAGATTTTTTATCAGGATTTTCTTTTTTTTATTTCTCCATGAAAACATATGTTGTGGGTACTCATTAGAAGTGCCTCTGTGAGGCACTTCTACTGAGTTTCACAACATATGTTTTTGCAGAGAGAAAGGAAAATATCAACAATTTTTGGATGAAAAAAAGAAGAAAAAACACTTTATCTGGAGCTATGATATAGCCTTGAAATTTGCTATAACCTTATAAAATTCAAAACTGCAGGCCCTGTGGATGTGTTCAGCTTTCATAATATAATGCCTCATTAAATTTCTTTCTATGCCTGCAGCAACAGCTAGTATAATTTATCTTAATTTTCAGTTCAGGGCTAAGCTATTATTGACAAAACATTTAGTGCAAATCTGCACAAAGTTTGGCGGAAGTTCACATCCATTATTTTATCATTTGGGCCACGCCAAGTGAAAAAGTGTCTTGGAACATGCACAAAATGTGTAGATTCAGATCATTGGCCATAGGTCTGGATAAGAGTGGGTATCAGGTAAGTAGTTTTCTTATTTCTCAACGAACACATATGTTGTGGGTACTCATTAGAAGTGCCTCACTGAGGCGCTTCTAATGAGTACCCACAACGTATGTTTTCATAGAGAAATAAGAAAAATATTGACAATTTTTGGTTGAAAAAAGCGCCTTATCAAGAGCTATGTCATCCAGCGCATGCACAAAGTATCATCCAGGCCTTTGCTCTCCCTCATACATTCTGTATAGTATCCAATGATTTTGTTAGTGGATGGGGAAGGCCCTAATCAGACTGCATGCATGCGCAGGCTTATCTAGACCTCCGATGACCGCATATGCCCGAAGACGTGTTTTTGCATGGCACGATCCATTTATAATGTTGCATGCAGATGAAGTGAAAAAACACAGGCAGGTAAAACAATTTAATATATTTTCATGGCTCCAGGTAAACCATTGTTTTTATTGCATAAGTACTGACATTTTATTTATCTATTTGCACAAACATGTTAAGGACACATTAAAATTGACTCAGTACTAAAGTTTGTTTTATCTATCTGCAAACATTTAATAAATGTTGTGTTTTTGTGAGAACTTCCTCGATGAGGCATTTCTGTCCAGTTATTTATTTGTAAACACTTACCCATGTGACATAATGGTCAGTCAATATTTAAAGTTGGTTCAGAAAATGCAGTCAGCTATGCGAAGACTTAAAACCTTGAAAATGTGAAAAAATCCTAACATTCTGTTTTACTGATCAATGTTACTCAATGTATAGAGTCCATACTGAATTTCAGTTATGGCTGATGCCAAGTGACACACTTTAGAACATTATTTGTGAACTGAACTACACTTGAACATGTTCATCAATAGTTCTTGAAGACATTCTAGAAGGCTTCAGAATACGTTCTTGAACACTCAAGCATTAATGGGGAACTGTTTAAGAACTGTTCAAGAACTGTTCTTAATATTATAAAGCTATTCATTAACTGTTCTTCATTCCAAGAACTGAGTTTTGCTAGGGATGTGCTGCCCACATTAAAATAATGCCTCAAAGACACTTTCTGTTTGGCGCTGCTCACTTTTTATTCCGAAAAATTTTACCAAGATCATGCTTAAGTTGAACACTGGAACTGCACGCAATGACTGCAGTGCTTGCATCAATTATTCAATACTGTTTACCAACAAGGCAGCCTTCAGCTGTTTATGTTAGTTGCATGATGCATAAATAAATGCACAACTCAATCAATCTGAATAAAACAGCAAAGAGCTGTATCACTGGGAAAAATGGACATTACACGGCTCCAGTTAAGACTTTTTTATTTTCAACAAAAAAGTTACTTCTCGATGAAAACATACGTTGTGAGTACTATTAATCAGAAGCATCCTGGCGCTTGTGTGGGCGATTGAATGGGTGTTTATGTGGCTGAAGATTATGGACAGTTTCAAGTTTCAATGTATTTGAATGGAACTTATTCCATTGGCCACACACAATTTTCTTTTTGTGTTGAGTTTTTAACAGCCTAGTCAACCCAATGGGGTAATGTTGAGGTGGTCAGTTTACCTAACCACACTTTTACTGGACAGGCTTATTCCTCTAAGCGGACAATTTTCTTTCACATGGCTAAAATTTCTCTAATGTGGCTATTTTCTAGCCACATGGTATGCTAAAACAGTTATGGTAGCCACATGGTAGCCACATGACTGACCATTTGTTAGAATTCCCCATACTCAGTAGAGCTGCCTTAATCCATTTCTAATGTGTACCCACAATGTACGTGGATTTTCGGATTTTTTTATTCTGGTCGAAAATCATCTCATCCAGGGTCTTGTTCCACCATTAATTAAACAAAACTTGATATATAATACAACTTCAAAGGTGACTTCAGTCTTAACCCTTCTCGTTGCTGAACAAGACATGCCCTGTCTTAGCAAACAGTGTAGATCCAGATCAGTTAGCTTCTGAAGAAGCCAACTGATCTTGTTCTGCACTGTTTGCCATTAAGTATGTGAATTTGTCTCAAAAAACCTGGATCAAATAATCTTATTGGCTGAAAATTAGGAATAGGCATGGCATCTTAATTTATTCAGCATGATAAGGGTTAACTATAGGCTGCAGTAGGCATAATCAGCTGACAGAAAATGAGTTGATATTTTTCCTTCCATCTTTTTTTTTTTGTTTGTTTGTTGTTTTTTTTTCAGTTTGTGTCAAGGTTTTACTGCCAGTGTCATGTCGAGTGATCAGTTTACCTAACCAAACTTTTTCTGGGAAGGTTTGAGTCCTCTAAGCAGTTAACCAGTAATTGTGCACATTCTTTTGTCAGGAAATGACAACTGCCTTTCTTGAATCAGCAGAAAGGAGGTACTATCCATAGAAACATTTCATGATCAATCCCCTCAAAAGAATGTTGTTGGAACTGGCAGGGATCAAACCTGTGGCCTCCTGATCACCAGTCCGGCTTTTTTTTTTATGCCCCTGCCATTTGAAGAATGGTGGAAAGGGCATATAGTGTTACCCCTGTCCGTCCACACGTCATATCCGTCTGCGTCTGGCAGTAGCAATTTGCATTTAAGTTTTTCAGGCAGGGGCATCCGTGTCCTTTGGATGCATTTCTAGTTGTTTTTTTTTTTTTGTTTGTTTTTTTCTCTAATAGTCTTTGTTTGTGTTGAGGTTTTACGGCCCAGTCAACCCGATGGGGTCATGTCGAGCACAGTCAGTTTACCTTACCACACTGTTACTGGGCAGGCTTAGTCCTCTAAGCGGTTAACCAGTACTAAGCATTCTTTTGCCAGAAACTGACAACTGCCCTTTTTGAATCAGTGGAAGGTAGAGAATGAATGGAGAATGACCATAGAAAATACTTATGATCAAATCTCCATGAAAGAATGTTGCCGACCCAGCAGGGTTGAACCCTCAACATACTGATCAGCAGTCGGACGCGCATCCAACTGAGCCGCCGAGGTCTCTCTAGTAGTCTGACAGACTTATCCAAGAAAGCATCAACATATAATGTTCTTTTTATTTCTCCACGCAAACATAATATGGGTTCTCATCAGAAGCGCCTCAAGGAGGTGCGTCTGATGAGTACCCACAACATACGTTTTTTGTGAAATAAAAAAATATCAATGTGTTTATATTTTTTTTGTGGAGAAACAGAAAAATATCAATGTGAATTAAACCAAAGTAGAAATGCATTGAAAGGACACAGATGCCCCCGCCTGAAAAACTTTAACGCAAATTGCTGAAGCCAGATGGATAGGGACGGATGGACAGACAGGGCTAACACTATATGCCCTTTCTTCCAATGGCTGGGGCATAATAAAAACAGGAAACGATAATAACCTGCCACTATCCTATCACTATTGTGTAGTGGGCAGATAACTGTCAAAAACTAACTAAATTTGCCAATTAACAATCCCAAAGCAGATCTCCACAATATCAATGCACATACCAAGTTTGGTGAAAATCAGTTGATATTTACTCAAGTTATCCTCCAGAAACAAAAATACAGATGGATGGATGACAGATGGATGAACAGAAAACTGTCAACATGTGATAAAATTCGCCCATTAGCAATCTCAAACCAGATCTTTACAATATCAATGCACATACCAAGTTTGGAAAAATCTACTGATATTTTCTGGAAATGAAAATACGGATGGATATATGACAGACAGACGTACAACAGAAGGACTGAAAAGCGGACAGACACATGGACGACCAACGTGAAACCATAATACCCCGCCGTTATCATGGGGCAGGGTAAAAAAATGCCTTATCTAGCACTATGGGAGAAAATAAGGATTTCAGGCTTCTAGGAAAATAAGATTAAATTTAGCAGACTAAAGTTTGTTGGCTAAAGATAAAAAGATAAAGATACCTATTAACCCTGGTCTTGCTGAACCCTGATATACCCTGCCTTTGCAAACAGCTTAGATCCAGATCAGTTGGCTTCTGAAGCCAAATGATCTGGATCTGCACTGTTTGCCATTAAGTATGTGAATTTATATCAATTATCTGGATCAAATAACCTGATTAGCTGAAAATTAGAAAAGGGCGTTGCATCTTAATTTATTCAGCATGACAAGGGTTAAGTGCAGTAGGACTTGAAAAATAATTCTCCCACTCAAATTGTTTGTTTCTTGTGACTCAACTTCTTTCCACACTGTTCTATGTGATACATAATTTATGGCTTGATAATCTGGAAGAGCAGTCTTCTCGGAAACTTTTGAAGTGCTACAAGAGGGAGAGTCAGACAGAAATTTTCTCCAGGACAGAGGGAAAATCTACTGGACACACAAATTTTGGTTTCAACTGATAACAACTTGGGATTAGAAAATATAATTTTAGTGTTCAGATGATACTGTTTTAGTACCTTTTTTAGGTTGTGAAGGCAAAAGCAAATGAAATTTAAAAAAAAATGAAAAAATGTCTATTATTAGAATTTGGCGATTGAAAAGTGTTGCAGGACAATTGTCAGACAGGCCGAAAATTTTTGCAGGACAAAACGAAAATTTGCCAGTTTTGTCAGACAGTCCTGCAGTTTTCGCAAAGACTGAAAGAGCCATGGACAAAATGGTCACCACTGGTCAGAATGACCCCTGTTCTCTTTGAAAGCAGGGGCCCGCTTTTTATAAGGCAGAGACATCAGGCATTGCAGTTTTCAATCTGCCTTTAGGTGAAATCACTCATAATGCCTTTTATTCATTTATTCCCTAATACTGATAAGATAGATAATGCCGTTACATCTTTTCTACCACAACAGTATTACTTTCCGTACAAATGATGGATACTTTCAGGGGAGATGACTCTGTCAAAATTATTTTTAGATCCCTTCCGAAAAAAGGTCTATTCTACTAGGAAAGAATTTGCTCCCAGAGGGAGCAAATTCTTTTCTTATAGAGTAGACTCCTTTTCAGAAGGGGATTGGTGTGCTGGAAAACAAACAAGAATTCACAAATGTAGTCTCCCTTGTTAAAACTGGCAGAAAATGTACCAGGTGTAACAAATCCATTTAAGCAATTTGCAAATGTCAAACCCTATTTTCTGGGAAATTTAAGAAAATTATTAATACTTTGTTTTGTTTGAGTTCTTGTCTAATCTCCCAGAGGAAGGCAAAGAAGGAACAGAAGAGTTAGTTTTGTTTGAGTTAAGGTTTTACGGCCCAGTCAACCCATTAGGGTCATGGTAGCATGTTCAATTTATCTAACCACACTTTTCCTGGGCAGGAAACCTAGAAGAAGACACCCAAGTGAGAAACTGAGGAACATCAGAAGGGAAAAGGTAATAAAGCACAGAAACAGATGACATACTAACAACATACTGCCCTCACCCCCTCCCCCACCCCTCACCCCTCCCCTACTTGCTGCAAGTATAGTAGCTCCTTACCAACACACTACAACCCTGAAATCACTTTGTTGTCTGCTGAACTTCCTGATAGACATGAAGGTATCAAACTGTTATTTCCTTGACTAATATATCAGCAATAACAGTGTGTTTTCTGTGTGCACTGTAATATGTGCACACCCAAAGTGATTTTTTTTTTATCTTTTCTTTTCCTAATTAAAGCACAATCAAAACAATTGCAAACTGTTGCTGAAAATAAAACTCTGCTTCTTCAACTGGCTTCTGATCCATATGAGTTGGGACATAGCTCCAGATAAATAACTTTTTTCAACCAAAAATTACCGATATTTTCTATTTCTCCATAAAAACATATCTTGTGGGTACTCATTAGAAGTGCCTCACTCACTCTTACTATGTGTAAATAGTAAATACTCGAAGTCCAGAGAAGAGCAGGTTAGTCTCATATAATATATGGCACTATTAACCCATTGCAGTAGAGAGATCCGTAAAAGGGTAATTGGCAAACAGACCAGACCCAGATCTGACGCCGCAGAATGTGGCGTCTGATATGGGTCTCCACTGTTTGCAAATAGTTTAGCCATTTTTCTCTAAGGAATATGTAAATCTCATAGCCGGACATACCTAAAACTGAAATTGGACTCTTTCAATATATAAGTGTGGGAGAGTCTATTCAGTCTAAAATGGGTTAATCCTAATCCTGCTAAACCGGGATATGTCCTGCCTTTGCAAACAGTGTTGATCCAGATCTGACGCCGCAGAATGTGGCGTCTGATATGGGTCTCCACTGTTTGCAAATAGTTTAGCCATTTTTCTCTAAGGAATATGTAAATCTCATACCTAAAACTGAAATTGGACTCTTTCAATATATAGTGTGGGAGAGTCTATTCAGTCTAAAATGGGTTAATCCTAATCCTGCTAAACCGGGATATGTCCTGCCTTTGCAAACAGTGTAGATCCAGATCAGTTGGCTTCTGAAGAAGCCAACTGATCTGGATCTGCACTGTTTGCTATTCAATATTCGCCTTTGTATCAACAATCTGGATCATGTAATCTGATTGGCTGAAAATTAGAAGTGGACGTGGCATCTTAATTTATTCAACAAGACAAAGGTTAAGACTCGTGTATGCACTGTGAGGCTCATCTTTTCCTTCTGAAGGATTCCTCTCCCCTCAAAAAGAAAAAAAAAAAAAGTTTTTTTGATATGCTCTGTCGGTATAAATTTCAGACTGTAAATATGACTACCAAGATTTTGAAGTATTTTTTTTTTTTCCTTATTTCCCCCCATCCCCAGCACCCCCCCCCCCCCCCCCCCCCCCCCCCACAAACACACACACACACACACAAAAAAAAAAAAAAACAAGAAGCCCACGGGCCACAATTCGCTCACCTGAGTGACATAGCCACTGCAGACATGCAGATGTTATGCAACATTTTGCCAGTCCTATCATCGCAACTAATGAAAATATCATCATTTGAACAGTTCTTAGTTTTGAAGAAGAATATATGAGCCTGACAGTCAATGGAGCATGATCATTTGAATAAACTATCAAACACATTTCAGCAGAAGGATCAATGTGAAATTTGGTGGAATTCGGCTAAGTGGTTTCTGAATTTTAACAGAAGGATCAATGTGAAATTTGGTGGAAATTGGCTAAGTGGTTTCTGAAGAATCGTGATTTTATACATGTAAACAGCACAGTGGCAGGGAAATATTATAAATATAAACCAGATGATGGCCATCTCAGATTTCCAATCAGAACAATTTTAACTACTGTTGATCTACAAGTCCGATACTTTCAATATAAATGTATAGGGCCCACACAAATAGGGAAGCAAATTTGACCTTGGAGGCAAAAAGGTCAAATGTCAACATAGAACCATCATTTGAGCAATTTTGGTAGGTCTCCTGTCTCCCGTAATTTGTGCAAAGATTAGGACCCAGGGCATATTTGGTTATGGAGAAGACGATTTTTAAAGGTTTTTACCATATATGGGTATGGCAGCCATTTTGATCAATGGACCATACCCATTTTAGCAATCTTTCATTCTCCTGCCCACGGAGACTTCGCATGAAATTTGAGCAACACTGGCCCGCAGGCGTCTGAGGAAAAGCCATTTGAAATTATCAACATTTTTTCCATATAAATGTATGGGGCCCATACAAATGCATACAGAAGCAAACTTGACCTCGCCCTAAAAAGGTTAAATGTCAATGTATGACAATTATTTTAGCAACTTCGGTAGATTGCCTGTTCCAGATGATATATGCAAAGATTCAGCCACAAGCCATCCTCGGTTTTGGAGATTAAGGATTTTAAATGTTTTTTCCCATGCAAATGCATAAGGAAGCAACTTGACCTTGCCGTAAAAAGGTTAAATGTCAATGTATGACCATTATTTTAGCAACTTTGGTAGACCCCCTGTCCCCGATGATTTATGCAAACATTCAGCCCCAAAGCATCCTCGGTTCTAGAGTAGAAGATTTACAAAGGTTTTTACCATATATGGGCATGGCGCCCATCTTGGTCAACGAACCGTGACCATTTTAGCTATCTTTTGTTCCCCCTACCAAGGAGGCTCCATATGAAATTTGAGCAAAATTGGCCCAGAGGCTCCAGAGGAGAAGTTGTTTGAAATTCTGAACATTTTTCCATACAAATGCATAAGGAAGCAAAATTGACCTTAAAGTAAAAAGGTCAAATGTCAATGTATGACCATTATTTTAGCAATTTTGGTAGCCCTTCTGTTCCCGAAGATATATGCAAAGATTCAGCCATAAGGCTGCTCGGTTTTGGAAAATAAGATTTTTAAAGGTTTTTCCCATACAAATGCACAGGGAAGCAAACTTGATCTTGCTGTAAAAAGGTCAAATGTCAACGTACGACAATTCTTTTAGCAATTTTGGTAGACCTCCCGTCCCCAATGATTCCTGCAAAGGTTCAGCCCCAAGGCATTCTCGGATCTGAAGAAGAAGATTTTTAAAGATTTTTACCATATATGGGCGTGGCGGCCATCTTGGTCAACGGACCGTGACCATTTTAGCAATTTTCTGTTCTCCCACCCTAAGGAGGCTCCATATGAAATTTGAGCAAAATTGGCCCAGAGGCTCCAGAGGAGAAGTTGTTTGAAATTCTGAACATTTTTCCCATACAAATGCATAAGGAAGCAAAATTGACCTTACCGTAAAAAGGTCAAATGTCAATGTACCACCATTATTTTAGCAATTTTGGTAGCTCTCCTGTTCCCACAGATATATGCAAAGATTCAGCCATAAGGCATGCTGGGTTTTGGAAAAGAAGATTTTTAAAGGTTTTTCCCATACAAATGCATTGGGAAGCAAACTTGACCTTGCCGTAAAAAGGTCAAACGTCAACGTACGACAATTCTTTTAGCAATTTTGGTAGACCTCCCGTCCCCGATGATTCCTGCAAAAGTTCAGCCCCAAAGCATTCTCGGTTCTGGAGGAGAAGATTTTTAAAGGTTTTTACCATATATGGGCGTGGCGGCCATCTTGGTCAACGGACCGCAACCATTTTAGCAATTTTTCGTTCCCCCATCCTAAGGAGGCTCCATATGAAATTTGAGCAAAATTGGCTCAGCGGTTTCAGAGGAGAAGTCGTTTGAAAATGTTAACGGACGGACGCACGGACGGACGCACGGACGGACGGACGGACGACGGACGAAAAGTGATCACAATAGCTCATCCTGAGCAGAGCTCAGGTGAGCTAAAAAAGGAGAGTAATATGCAGTAAATGTCTAACCTGATTTTCTTAGAAAACTGTTTGCATGAAATGTCAAACCAGGGAAAACATGACAAAATAATGAAATATTATCTGCTGGAATTTTTATCCAACTTGCCAAGCCAGTGCCAAAATTAGTAAAGACAATTAAATTAACCCTTGTCATGCTGAATAATTTAAGATGCCATGCCCATTTCTAATTTTCAGCTAATCAGATTACTTGATTCAGACTGTTGATATAATGCATATACTTAATGACAAACAGTGCAGATCCAGATCAACTGGCTTCTTCTGGATCTACACCTTTTGTTAAGGCAGGACGGATCCGGGATCAGCAGGACAAGGGTTAATATGAAAAGGTTATGTTTTTGCCCAAACTGGCTTAAATAACATTTCATGCAAATTATCTCCTACAGATATAAAGAGGTATACACAATGAAATATGTTTCTTCTTATTATTATTTCTACTTTTTCCATGAACATAAATGCTGCTGACCTCATGGGCAGTGAGGCAATTTTAATGAGTATGATTTTTGTGGCAAAAATTGCGAAAAATATCAAACTTTTTGGTTGAATAAATTGTCTTAACTGGAGCTTGGGGTAACAAACTGCTGTCTCTGTCATAATTTGTCACTAGAAAGAATGTATTATTATAATTACTGATGGTATTTTAAGTATATCAACTTATTTTGGGAAATATTTTTTCAAAAAAAAGAGCAACAAAGAAAACTGGTTCTTTCTGTTCAGGAACACTATTAATTGAGTCATAAAATTAGAAAACTATCATCAAATGAGCTTCTTCAAATTCTAGGTTAAGTATGAATGTTTTTTTGGCTACTTTGGGCAATAACAGACCACCAAATCTGGTCATTGTTAATTTACATAGCTTTAGATAAGATGCTTTTTTTCAACCAAAAAGTATTGATATTTTTCTTATTTCTCCATTAAAACATATGTTGTGGGTACTTATTTGAAGCGCCTCGGTTTTTCTTATTTCTCCACAAAAACATATGTTGTGGGTACTCATTAGAAGTGCCTCAGTGAGGCACTTCTAATGAGTACCCACAACGTATGTTTTTGTGGAGAAATAAGAAAAATATTTACCGGATACCCACTCTTATCTAGACCTATGTAATTTGTCTTTTAAGGGGATTAGTTAAACTTGACGTATTTTCGGCCATTTTTTTTACCAGGAAGACAACTTCTGCAACTTCCTGTTTTCATTCTTGCACACTATAAAAGAAAATAACTTACACCCCCTGTCCCCTGCCCCCTGCCACTTTGGGTACAAATACTTTCCTTTCAGAAAAGATACTACTTTTTCAGTAGGGAGGCAACAATTACACTGAGCTATCTAGATACCCTTGATAGTGTATGTTGGGTATAACAATTACAGGAGATGATGTTTTAAAATATTTTTTTTTCTTACTTTTCCCAGAAAATAAACTTTGACATTTCATGCAAATTGTCTCCTTAGTGTCTCCTAAGGAGGCAATCTGCAAGAAAGTCAAAGTCTATTTGGGGGAAAAAATAAGAAAAAATATTAATTTGATGTCTGCCCAATCTGCCCTGAGAATGGTAACATTAAAGGGGTGTTGAACTGAAATTTTCATATTTTATTGTTACTTTAACTTGCTTATATCATGTGGCAAACAGAGCAAACCCCAAGCTGATGCTACATTCAGCAGTCTGATCTGGGTCTATACTGCTATATATACACTTCCTAGTTTGAAAAACCAAGGCATTAAAGTTCTACATTTTTCTCGTGTCAATAACGACAAATTCACATAACAGCTGCTCATTTTATTATACTATTTTTTTTTTTTATTTTTATCACAAAATATGAATTAAGCCCTGTCACAAGAAAAGGATTTTTACACCCTATCCTGGTAATGAACGTGCAGATCAGCCTGCACATTGATGCAGTCTGATCAGGCCTTCATTGTTCATTTACAGAACTGTTGAATATATATTGAAGAATGTATTGAAAGGGGAGCGCCCAATCAGAATGTGCAAATGCATAGGATGATCCAGCCCTTTGCTATTTGCATAACTATCTCATTAAATGTCTGATTTTGTTTTTTATATTTACACTTAACAACCTAACCAGTGCGGAACCATAAACTATAAATTGATAGCTAAAGATATTTTAAATAGCTTTCAAACCATGCACAACATTTTCTTTTTCTAACACACTTGTAGTAAAAAGTCATTGCATAAGTTCTTTTTCAACAAAAAAGTACTGATATTTTACTTATTTATTCATGTTATTTACCCTTGTCCTGATGAGCCTGAATATACCCTGTCTTTGCAAACAATGTACATCCAGATCAGTTGACTTCTGAAGAAGCCAAGCGATCTGGATGTGCACTGTTTGTCAACAGGCATGTGAATTTGTATCAAAATCCTGGATCAAGTGAAGTGGGCTGGCACCTTGATTTATTCAGCATGACAGTGCTTAACCCTGGTCCTACTGATCCCAGATATGCCCTGCCTTTGCAAACAGTGTAGATCCAGATCAGTTGGCCATTCAGCATTTGAATTTGTATCAACAACCTGGATCAAGTCATCTAATTGGCTGAAAATTAGAAGTGGGCGTGGCATCTTAATTTATTCAGCATGACAAGAGTATTAATGTATGTTGTGGGTGCTTATTAGAGAAATATTTCACCAATATTATATGCTAGGACACCACAAACCATATAATACATTTTAGGGAATAAAGAGGAAAAAATTACATTAAATTATTTTGCCACTTTAGGCACATTCAGCAGATCTGATGACAAATTGATAATTTTTTTTTTTTTTTTTTTTTCCCAGAAAACAGGTTTTGACATTTCATGCAAATTGTCTCCTCTGGATGTCAAAACCTGTTGTTTGGGAAAAATAAGTAAAATATTTGAAAATGTCATCTGCTGAAAATTTTACCTAGAGTGCTAAGTGTTAAGTCATATCAGACGATGGATGGAAGGGTGATAATGAAATGGTCTGCAATGAAGCATCTACAGTTGTGACCTGAATTTTGAGAGGGATTCAAAGCTGGGACCTTTTGATCTGCAATCAAGAGCACTAACTGCTTGGCCATGCGGACACTTCATCACTCATTTGTCATTAGCTAATTTTTGCCTTGTGTAATGAAGGGTTCAATCCTTTACAAAGACTTTGTTTAAATGCAACATCAGCATGATCTGATCTTGTTTTCTGGTAAAAATCAGAAAAATATTTATTTATCGTCTTCTGAGTTTGCCAGAGAGTGGTAAAGGTTAATTCATATGGATTTTCTCCCCAATTTTGAGCTACATTGTGAAAATTTTGGAGCCTTTAAATGAAATGTATCAATACAAATGTAAATGCATAATCTCACAGCTTCAGAATAAGGCACATTTATCAATTGTAATCAATATTGTTCTTATTTCTTGACAAAAACATGCTGGCTGTACTCATTAAAAGTGTATAGATGAGGCATTTTTAATGAGTAACCACAACATTCTGTTTCCATGGAGC
Source organism: Anodontia alba (assembly GCA_964016985.1). Classification (NCBI taxonomy): domain Eukaryota; kingdom Metazoa; phylum Mollusca; class Bivalvia; order Lucinida; family Lucinidae; genus Anodontia; species Anodontia alba. The sequence continues at coordinate 66,993,344 of OZ024832.1, forward strand.
AATAATAATTATCCAAATACTACTCTTCTAGTGCTCCGATAAAATATTTCCCCAACTGCTTACCAAAGCAATTTCTAGTACTTTCGTAAAAGCCAAATGTTGCATAACGGGGATTTTAAAAGCAGAAAAGTCAATAAGACTTGCCATAAAAGGCTAGGTTAGTTCCAGATAAGAGGGGATAGCAATATTTTTTTTTTTTTTTTTTTTTTCCATGAAAACATATGTTGTGGGTACTTATAAGAAGCGCCTCAGCGAGGCGCTTCTTATGAGTACCCACAACATATCTTTTGTGAGGAAAAATAACAAAAATGTCTATACTTTTTGGCTGAAAAAAAAAAAAAAAAAAAAATGCCTTATCCGGGGATATGGACTTGTATTGATAATACCAAAGAGAGAATTATGGCACTTGTTAACCTTGCCGCTTAAAAGATCCAGTCCGTGAGAAAATAGAGTGTTCAGAAAGCATGTTCCTAAATCAGTCTACATATGTATGCGGCCTGATCAAGGCCTTCTCTGTCTGCTTCATATATCATTGGATATACATGTACTGGAGAAAATATTAATGACCAGCAGAAACCCTGATCAGACTGTGTGGCTGTGCACTGACTGGTTATCAGTGCATGTCTCATACTGGCTCATAGACCATGTTTTTCCTTGCATGGAACAAGTAACTGTAACAAGAAATTGCGCTGTAACAGTCATAGCAACAGATAAGGCACTTTTTTCATCCGAAAAATGCCGATATTTTTCTTATTTCTCCACAAAAACATATGCTGTGGTTCTCATTAGAAGCGCCTCGCTGAGGTGCTTCTAATGAGTACCACAACATATGTTTTCAAGGAGAAATAAGAAAACATTTATGTGGATACCCCCTCTTATCTGTAGCTATGGCTGCTCCTGACCAAGTGCATTATATTAGATATTCATAGCTCCAGAAATGACTTCTTTTTCCCAACCAAAATGTCCAGATATTTTTCTTACTTCTCCATGAAAACATAAGTTGTGGGTGCTTATTAGAACCGCAACGCGCTTCTAATGAGCACGCATAACATACGTTTTCTGGAGAAATAAGTAAAATATTTACCTGGTTCCCCAACCCCTCTTTTCAAGAGCTATGACTGTTGTAAATTTATTCTTATGAATTTTCCATTTACAGGACAAAAAAAAATAACAAACTACCCTTTAAATACAGGTGTTGCTTAATACAGATGGCTTTAACCCTTGTTCTGCTGAATAAATTAAGATGCCACACCCACTTCTAATTTTCAGCCAATCAGCTTGCTTGATCCACATTGTTGCTATAAATTCACATTCTTAATGGCAAACAGAGCTGATCCAGATCAGTAGACATCTTCAGAAGCCAACTGATCTGGATCTACACAGTTTGCAAAGGCAGTGTATATCCGGGCTCAGCATGACAAGGGTTAAATTAAGACAGGTTGATTTGACACACCTGTGTGCATATGGGCTTTCAAATGACCTGTTTCAAATGACTGCTTTTATTTACTTTAAATTATTATGTTTTGTTTGAAAACAAAATATCTAGGATAAGGAGTACATAGTGTTTTTATTAAAGAGCAGAATTATTTAATCCACAGTTCTCTGACCCTGTTTCACATGGCTAGGTTTTGAAAAACTATCATGTTATCATTTTTCTCTTTTACAACTAATTGTAACATCAGGACTGGAAAATTCCACTCGTAATAATAACTGCGGGGTGTATCGTGCATGAGTAAGATTCCCTTTAGTTAACAATATGTTCACATAGGCTGATATTGAACATCTCAGAAGACGATTATCAATAAAAATCGATAGAATTTTTCCGCAAATTTGTGAATTTCCAGACTTTGACTGCCAAAACATTACACCATGCATGTAATATTTCGCATATCTCTACTGAATTAGAAAAAGCAATGTCTGCTAATTAACTCTTTTCCCCCTAGTGGCGCCTTTTTTCGCTTGCTGATAGCCTTTGCAAACAGTTTGGAGACAAATCAGGCCCGACAAAACGTCGGGCCTGATCTGGATCCAAACTGTTTGACACTCTGATGGTATTCCTGAAATGCCCAATCTTGCTTTCTCTGAAAAATAATAGCAAAAAAATTTAGAATGTCACGTACCCACTATAATTTTGCTTAGTGCTTTTTAAGTTCACTTAAAACTGCTACTGGAAATTTCTAAGAAACCTACTTGCGAGTATTTTGCCCACAGCCCAGGGTCTGGCGCATTTAGTAATCTAACCTACTTTTTGCATTTATGACCTTTCCCAATCACATAAAAAAACATATATACATATATGAAAAACAAAAAACAAAAAAAAACTGCACTGGACCCCTGTGATCTTCCCTGGATCCCTGCTCCTGTTGGCACTTGTCATTAGGCACAGGGATCCAGGGCAAAACATTCATTAACACTTTGCATTTCTGAATGTTCCAGACCTACCCTAAACATTTGGACAGTCCAGCATAAGATAAGGCACTTTGTTACGACCGAGCACTCCTACCTTCGATTATCTGCCTTGGCAGATTACGCACAGCTTCTAAGTGTATATTCAATCTCTGACAAATGCGTCAGGGAGTCGACTCTTTGGCTCATTGGTTAGAGCATTGGATTTTTAACCGGGAGGACCAGGTTCGATTCCCACGATAGGCGAAAATTTTTTCAGCTATGCTTCATTCCTTTGTTACGACTTTCATGTCGTAAGAACTTTTTCCAATAACAAACATGTTGTGGGTACTCATTAGAAGTACCTTGCCGAGGCCCCTCTAACGAGTACCCACAACATGTTTTCATGGAGAAATACCGTATTCGACCTAATTACCGCACAATGCGCTTAGGTTTTTCAAACTTACTGGGAACACTCATTCGTGGTAAAATATTTACCTACTAAGGGTACACTATAAAAAAAAGATCAGAAAAGACTTATTTGATATTGATTATGCAATTTTTCTGATTTTCTTTATAAATGCATATGTTGTGGGTACTCATTTGAATCGCATCGACAAGTCGATGCAATTCAAATGAGTACCCACAACATATGCCTTTATAAAGAAGTAGACAAAAAAGTACACTGCCTGTAATCTTTAAGACTATGAAATCGTTTGACTGTGCGTGTATAGGAGTATGTGCCGTAATTAGGTCGAATACGGTAAGAGAAATGTTCATGTGGATAACCGGCTTATCTGGCGCTATGGGGCAGTCATACCTCCGCAAACAGTGGACCAAGATCAAACTGTTCCTTGATCATCCTTTCATCCAATACACTTTACATACCGTATTCGACCTAATTACCGCACTGTGCACTTAGGTTTTTCAAAATAAAAAAAAAAAAAAAAACTAGGAAAAGCTTTGGTAAAATGTGTACCTACCTATACTAACGTTACACTTTAAAAAGATCAACGAACAACTTTATGTGTTTTTTATCTTTGTGATTTTCTTTATAAAGGCATATGTTGTGGGTACCCATTTGAATTGCATCGACTTGTCGATGCAATTCAAATGAGTACCCACAACATATGTCTTTATAAAGAAGTAGACATAAAGTACACTGGCTGTAATCTGAAGACTATGGAATTGCTTGACTGTGCGCTTATAGGAGTATGTACGGTAATTAGGTCGAATACGGTAGCTCCAAATGGGGTATCTCCATAAAATATTATTATTTTTCTCATCTCTACATGAAAACATATGTTGTGGGTACTCATTAGAAGCATCTTGGCGAGGTGCTTCTAATGAGTACCCACAACATATGTGTTCATGGATTTTGATTGTGTTGGGGTTCAAGGACACGTCAACTCTTGTGGATCATTTTGTGTCATCTCCCAGCGAAAGGGAGAAAAGAGATAGAAGAGATAGTAGTGGAGATGAAAGAGAGGGACAGGGAAGAAAGAGGAACAGGAATGAAAGTGAAGAAACAGAAGAAATAAAAACATTCCCCCTCTACCTTTACGAGCTAAAGGATAGCAGGCCTTGCCCAACTGTAAGCCAACATTAGTTGGAAGCCCAGGTGACTTAAGATACATGATGCCTTCGCCACACCCAACCACCCCATGTGTTCATGGAGAATTAAGAAAAACTTCAGAGCTTTTTGGCTGAAAACAGAGACCTATCTGGAGCTACGATTTTCGCTACATCAGAAGGAAGTCAAATTTTAGAATAAATATTGTAAAAGAGCGGAGTATTGAGTGTAATTATGACATTCTGTAATTTTCTGGAAACAGTCCAAAGCACTTCCAGACAGGAATGATATAACTGAAAATAACATCATTCATTACCAGTTTATGTTTCTAAATTTCCTTTCTTCATGCTTGATTATTCTTAGACCATTAATTCTACATAAACATTGAAAAAGAAGAAACATTGTTGTTGTTGTTGGTGGTGGTTCTCTTTCCTGTTGCTATGCATTCATACTCAAGGTTAACCCTTTAAGTGCCAAGCAAAATTTGCAGCAGACAACATTCTAATTTTTTTTTTTTTCAGATGTTTTCTGGGAAAAATAAGAAAAATATTTCAAAGTGTTGTCTGCTGAAAATTTTACTCAGAGTGGTAAGCATTAACGTAAAAACATGGTGCCCAGAAGGTCCTATTTGACTTATTTGTAATGGTTCCTTTTAACAAATACATGAGGAAATACAGTGCCTGGTGTTCAGTAACCATTACTAGAAAGAAACAGATTATTTTCAATTTAACACTTTACCATTCAGCAGATAACAAACTGGTGATATTTTCTTAGAAAACAGGATCTGATACTTCATGCAAATTGTCTCCTTAGCTAAGACAATTTGCCTAAGGAGACACTTGCATGAAATGTCAAATCCTATTTTCTGGGAAAAATAAGAAAAGATATTTCAAAATGTTGTCTGCTGAAATTTTTACCCAGCAAAGTGTTAATTCACAATGCTCAGGTTTCTCTACAACCTCATATTTCTAAAACTTGAGAAACATTTAGGTGCAGTTACACTTTTATTGGGGGAGATTAAATAATTTATTCTGCCAAAATATGTGGGGCAGGAGACAATGTTTTTGTTTTCATATTTTACTGTCCAATATACAGTATATCGGTCATTTCAGGTTGATAAGCTGAACACTGTACAATCATGACTGAACTCTATGCTAAACATCTCAAAGTTCCAGACAAGAGGGGGTATCTACAGTTGAACCTCGATGGCTCGAACATCTTTGGGACCATGGAAATTCGTTCGAGACATGGGTAGTTCGAGCCACTGAAGGTTAATCATGGCTCCAGTTCAGGAAGCAAATAGCGATAATTTAGGGAAATATTTTCTATTTTCTACACAGTGATTGTATGTTGAGTGTACTCATTAGAATTGCCTCAACTAGGCAATTCTAATGAGTACACACAACATACAATTTCACGATAAAATAAGAAAATTTCCTTAAATATTTGTTTTCTTGAGCTATCGGATGAATTTCGTAGGGACTCAAAACGAGTTCGAATTAGCCATGCTAAGCGAACCATCGGTGTTCGAGTCATCGAGCTTCGACTGTACATAGTTTTTTCTCATTTCTTCACAAATATATGTTGTCAGTACTCATTAGAAGCGTGGAGAAATAAGATAACGAAAATATGAACCTAAAAGTGTCTTATCTGGAGCTTACATGGTCACACTGAGGCTCTTATTGTATATATACCATTAGAATGCCCCAGCAAAGCAATTCTTGTTAATATCCACAACATAGCTCTTTATAAGATTTTTTTCTCAATCCAAAAGTATTGATTTTTTCTTATTTTTCCATGAAAACATAGGTTGTGGATACTCATTAGAAGTGCCTCAGTGAGGTGCATAACTGCTGAGGCTCGTCTAATGAGTACCCACAACCTATGTTTTGCGAGGCGCTTCTAATGAGTACCCACAACCTATGTTTTCATGGAAAAATATGAAAAGTATTTACCCAATACCCACTCTTATCTAGACCTATGCCACAATATACGTTTTAGGGCCTGTCTGTCCAAAAACTGTCGTAAATACGGTATGAAATGTTTCAGCAGTGCAATGCATTGGAAAACTATCACTTGTAGGCAATGTTCAACAGCTTTCAGATGGATTAAAAGTTAATTGGAAAGCTACAGAGCACAGTAGTAAACTTTTGTAATATAAAATTGTTTTTCTTGTACACTAAAATGACGTTGCTATGGTAACTGAGTATGCAACGGTTTTCAGGAAGCAGGTGTCAGCCCGCTATATGTATTCACAATTTGGAAAGCAAACATGGAAGTCAACACATGAAAATTTGATGGTCTGTTTGGGAGCAAATAATCTAGTCAAACCTGTCTTAATGGCCACCTATATTAAGCAATCACCATTCCTGTCTTAATGTTACCCTTCTCTTGCTGAACACGACATGCCCTGTCTTAGCAAACAGTGTAGATCCAGATCAGAAGCCAACTGATCTGGATCTGCACTGTTTGTCATTAAATATGTGAATTTTTAACAAAAACCCCGATCAAGTAATCTGGCTGGCTGGAAATTAGAAGTGGGCGTGGCATCTTAATTTATTCAGCATGACAAGGGTTAAAAGGCCATTATTTCAGATACTTAAGAAATTGAAATTTACCTGTATTAGCAAGCATTTTTTTAGCTTTCTCATAGGTGCTTGGTTAACAAAGGTTTCACAAATTCTGTGCATGTATGTTTTCATGCATGCATACAGGTGTGTGTGCATGTCTCGATGCATGCAAGTGTGCATGCACATCCGGCTGAACTCATCTGTCTTGTAATGAATGGTCACTACAGACCTGAATGCAAATGATATATGTGACAAGATTATAATAAACTATGCTTTTATCATATATGGAGGGTATCTTGACATAGACGTTTTTAGTATAACCACTTTGCAGGAAAATTTATTCACCTAAAATATACCATAATAACCCAAAGTATTGGGGACCGACAGGCCTATGCAAACAATCTAGACCCAGACCAGATGCCGCATTCTGCATCATCTGATCTGGGTCTAGACTATTTGCCACTCATCCAGCACTATTTCAGCCACATCAACAGGTAACAGAATGGATGCTTTCAAAGTTCTGGAAAAGTATAGTAAGGAGTTCTGACTGTTTTGCATAGGCGTGGTGGTGTTATGCTTCTGCTTCCTTTTCATTGTTGCATTTGCTCATGTATATACATGTCTGTTTATTACTTGCCTTCGTTTGTCTGTTTGTATACTATGCTCTTACGCCACCTGCGTGTGGCCTGAGTTTATTTTCAACAAAGTTATGTTCTGTTCGGTAAAGGTAAATATGCCTTGCAGAATTGTAGCAGACTTGTAATTTCCAGCCAATCAGATTACTTGATCTGGATTGTTGCTATTAATTCACTTACTTAATGACAACAGTGCAGATCGAGATCACTTGGCCTCTTCAGAAGCCAACTGATCTGGATCTACACTGTTTGCAAAGGCAGGGTATATCCGGGTTCAGCAGGACTAGGGTTAAGGTGTCCCAATACTTAGGGTAAACAGGGGTACTTGAAAAGAAATTATCTGGCAAGGACAGTATACCGAGACATTTTTCATTGCATCATGCAAAGCTCTTGATAAGGCACTTTTTTCAACATAAAAGTATCTATATATTTCTTATTTTTCGATGAAAACATATGTTGTGGTACTCATTAGAAGTGCCTCACTGAGGCACTTCTAATGAGTACCACAACATATGTTTTTGTCAAGAAATAAGAAAACTACTTACCTGATACTCACTCTTATCTAGACCTTTGAATTATTATTATCGGCATGTCAGTTTTGTCCGAGTTGGGAGTTTTACCATCCAGTCCACACCTGGTAATCTCGTAAGGGGTAGCCACTAGTTATGCACTCAGAATCCTTACGCAAACTTCCGGCCATGACTTACAAGACACCCAAATGTCAACAAATGGATAAATTCTCCTGATTTATTGATTTTTAGTAAATTTTATAGATATATTTTGAAAAAATCGGACAATGCTATTCCCAACAACTTTCATTTCTGTGTCGGAAAAGATAGGTATGGGCTTGAAAAAACAAGCAGATGATGTCTGAAAAAACATGGCCGGAAGTTCGCGTAAGGATTTTGAGTGCATAACCAGCAGCTACCCCTTACTAGATTACCAGGTGTGCAGTTCACACTATTAAGGTTGTCAAGATGGTCAGTTAACCTTTTCTCTAGTGATGAAACAATTTATTGAAATCGTATTGTATCACAATACCTTTTTCTGACGATATGCATATCGGGACTAGTATCCCGATACCTGATGATGCGTCCAAAAGTACAATTTCCAAATAAAATGATAGCTTTAATATATTTCAAGACCATTTTTATAATACAAAGATCTAAAATGTTACTGAAATCCACCGATCACTTATATGACAAATAGAGGCATCTTACACAGGCATTGTAACACAAGAATTAACCTCTGAGGTGGTTTTAAACTGTTTTCAAGAGTATTTAAACTTTAAAGCTGTGACTTATGCATAGAAATAGTATCGTGATACGTATCGTATCGTGAGGCAAGTATCGTGATATGTATAGTTACAAACCTTACTTTTTACATTTAGGTCTCTAAGTTGTTATTAACCCACTGGTTGGGAGACCCATAAAAGGGTACTTGGCAAACAGTGCAGACCCAGATCAGACGCTGCAGAACATGGTGTCTGATCAGGGTCTCCACTGTTTGCACATAGTTTAGCCATTTTTCTCTAGGAATATGTAAATCTCATAGCCTCACCTCTCTAAAATTGAAATTGGATTCATCTAATATATAGTGTGGGAAAGTCTATTCTGTCTACAATGGGTTAAATGAAAATTATGTGGCAAGCTGGGATTTGAGCTTGCTATCCCTGGATCTGCAGTCTGATCTGCAACTGACTACGCTAGGGAGCCCATCACTGCATGGCAGTACTTATCATGGATTTTGAGCTCTTGAATGACACTTCAACCCTTGTGCGTCATTTTGTGCCATCTCCCAGAGAAAGGGTGGAAAGGACAAAAGACCTAGTAGATAAGACTACAACAAAGTCAATTATTATCAGAATACATAGTTGACTTACCAAATTGATTTATCAAGAAATGCTATTGCTGTCAGTAGAAACCCATCATGGTATTGAAATGAATGGTGACATTTCTCTGGTGATCGAAACCCATCAAAACAGTGAAAGCTGTGATCTGCTGACTCCATCTTCCCCGATACTGACCCCGGAAAAATTACTGCAGTGCTCATGGGTCCCGTTGCACCACCCAGTCTCACAAGCAGGAAAAAAAAAAAAAAAATTTTTCCAAGATCAAACAGTCTCTTTCAAATCTAGTAAATATTTTTATTTTAGTCACTTAATGATTCAAGTCAAATACTGAGATTAAAATTGTATAACTAATTTGTTGTACTGAAATATACTCTGCTCAAACTTTGTTCAATTTCCTTCTTCCAATTTATCTGTCCATTTCCAAACATTTCAAAATACTTGTATTTCCCAAGTTTCCAATTATATTATACTTCTCATTAAAACACTTAGCTACACATTACAAATACACTTTAAGCTTTCCTTTGTTACCGATATGCAATTTTCACGAACACGACAGTCACAATCAAATACCCAGTCTATTTATAGGCTTAAGTACACCTGCTATATTTATATTTTCTCAGATACGCCCTCATAAACTCTAGGAATAAGTGCTCTTCAACTGAGTGATTCACTAATGTTTAGATATGTATATACATACAGCTGATCTGTGGGCTGTCCTTAGCGACACTGATCGACACACTGCCAATCATAATCCAATGTTACCATCTCATGAATATTAATTATATACAGATCAATCTTGTCAATGAGGAATATATCAGCTGTTCCCGGCATTTATATATACATGGAAGAAAAGACAATTTCAGCATCACAGCATAGCTCCAGATAAGTGGGGTGGGTCATGGTCAGGTGCACAAATACTTTAATATTTTTTTTTCTTATTTTTCCATGAAAACATGTTATTTTGCCATGAAAAACCATGTTATGGATACTCATTAGAAGTGCCTTGGCACTTTGTATCTGTGGAGCATAACCGATTATAGTCTAGAGACCCCTACAATGGTTAACTGGCAAAAAATGCAGACCCGGGTCAGACAATTCTACGGTGTCTGATCACAGTCTCCACTGTGTGCAAATAGTTCAACCATTTTTCTCCAGGAATATATAAATCGCATAGCCTGACATATCTAAAATCAAAATTGGACTCTTCCAATATACAGTAATGGAGAGGGAGTGGGGTGGGGTGTTCTATTCAGCCTACAATGGGTTTAAGTATGTTTTTGTGAAGTAAAAGAAAAAGAAGCATTTATTTGGATATCAAAAAACTTTTGTGTATTTTTGTTGAGCTAAAGAAAAAATATTTTGATACCTCATGAATGATATTGTGGAGCATAAGACAAATATTTCTTTATCTGAAGTTAACCCTTATTATGCTGAATAAATTAAGATGCCACATCCACTTCTAATTTTCAGCCAATCAGATTACTTGATCCAGATTGTTGATATAAATTCACATACTTGATGGCAAACAGTGCAGATCCAGATCAGTTGGCTTCTACTGATCTAGATCTACACTGTTTGCTAAGATAAGGCATGTCATGTTCAGCAAGAGAAGGGTTAAAACCCACTGTAATGGGTCTGCACTGTTTGCAAATTACCCTTTTAGGGGTCTCCGGACTACAATGGGTTAAACAGCCAGTACAGAATGCAAGTAAATATGCGACTGACACTGTATCTATTAATCTCAAAAAAGGTTATCATGATTATTAAACAAAAACATGCAAATATAAACAAAAAGTATACCACACAGACATTTCAAATTCTTCATCTAATTGAAAATATCTTATCAGGATAATATCAATATGGAAAAATAAGAGGCTCCTAGGGGTCTGGTTCACTCATCTAAGTGAATTGTTTTTGGTTTTGTTTTTTTTATGTTTAAACATATTTATCTAAAGTTTTCGGAGGAACAGCACTGAGCAAACAGTGTAGACCCAGATCAGATGCCCAACATGTGGCATCTGATCTGGGTCTATGCTGTTTCCTACTCAACCAGAAGACTTTTAGACACCAAAGTAGTAGTAACATCACAAAAACATCCCTATATAATTTTGACCCCCTTAAACCCCACTATTGTTTAGTAAAACTGGGGTTTACAGGGGTGCACATTATTTTTCTTATTTCTGCTCAAAAACATAAATTGTGGGTACTCATTGAACAGAAATATGAAAAAATATCAGTTTTTTATCTATTTGTTTTCAGTTTTTGGAGGTGAAATTTTCTATATATTTGAATAGGCATGTTGTTGTAATGAAAAGGAGTTATTCAAATTCTAGGACAATATGATGAGTTAACCCATGGTAGCATAAGAAAAAACATTTTGATACCTTATTTAACCCATTGTAGTCTGGAGGCCCCTAAAAGGGTAAGTGGCAAACAGTGCAGACCCAGATCCGACGCCGCAGAATGCAACATCTAATCAGGGTCTCCACTGTTTGCAAATAGTTTGACATTTTTTCTCTGGGAATATCTAAATCATGTGGCCTGACATATCAAAAATCAAAATTAGAATCTTCTAATATATAGTGTGGGAGAGTTCATTCAGCCAAAAATGGATTAAGGTGTCCAAATATTCTACTGTGCCCTTTCATAGGCATGTCGTCAGCAGCCAGCCAGCAAGTTGTGTCCATTAGTACAGCCATGTCATATTCATTCAAGTATTTTTCTGATTTCTCCACAAAAACATATTCTGAGGATATGCATAATGGAATTGCCTTGTCAAGGTGGTTCCACTGAGTACCCACAATATACATTTTTCAGGAGAAATAAAAAAAAATTGTACCGTAATCAACCTAATTACCGCACATGCTCCTATAAGTGCACAGTCAAGCAATTCAGTAGTCTTTATTTAGATTACGGTCAATGTACTTGTATCTACTTCTTTATAATAACATATGTTGTTGGTACTCGTTTGAATTGCCTCAACTTGTTGAGGCAATTCAAACAAGTACCCACAACATATGCATTTATAAAGAAAATCAGAAAATAATATCGCATAAGCATCATTAAATGCGCTTCTCATGATGTCCTCTGCTGATTTTTCTTTAAAGTGTGCCCTTATTAGGTGGATATTTTACTACAAGTTTTTCAGTAATTTAGAAAAACCTAAGTACACAGTACGGTAATTAGATCGAAAAAGTGTCTTAGGTATTGAGACAGAGCAAACAACAAAGACCCAGATGCTGCAAAATGTGCCATCTGATCAAGGTCTACAGTGTTTGCCATTTATCCAGCAGTACTTTCATCTCTCAGTTTCTGGACTCTTCCCTCTTTAAATCTGGAGATTTCTATTTTACAAACAGGGGTGTCAGTCAAACATCAAAAACAGAATATCAAATAGAAAAGATGCTGATGAGATGGCTGGTTTGTTAAGAGCTGTCTCATCTGGATCTACACTGTTTGCAAAGGTATATGGATTAGTCTGCTAGGCTAAAAAGGTTTGCAGACTTAGATGTGAAAGATTTTTTTTTTGCAAAATGAACGTCTTCTGTGGAGGATACTAAAATAGTGTCTACAAATCCCTGTTATTTAACTCTTGTCCTACTGAACCTGGATATGTCTTGCCTTTGCAAACAGTGTAGATCCAGATCAGTTGGCTTCTGAAGAAGCCAACTGATCTGGATCTGCACTGTTTGCCATTAAGTATGTGAATTTATATCAACAATTTGGATCAAGTGATCTGATTGGCTGAAAATTGGAAGTGGGCGTGGCATCGTAATAAATTCAGCAGGACAAGGGTTAAAGGTGTGTTTGACTTTTTGTTTTTCTATTTCATTTTTGGGTTGATTTATTTACAATCGCTCCGAACTATACAAACACCAAACTTTCCTCAAGACTGTTGTCCAATGTCCACTTGATTCCCTGACTGACCAATGAAATCAAACGGGGAGCTAGACAAAATCCAGGCAACGGTTATTCATAACCATGCTATTTTTGTCATTGTGACATCAGAGTGTTGTGTAAGGACGGTTATCTGTAAAATCTGGACTGGGCTTAGTGCTGGGACACTGACAAACAGTGCAGACCCAGATCAGACATTGCAGAAGGTGGGATCTGATCAGGGTCTGCTGTTTGCTTAAATTGGAGGAAGTTAAGTGTTAAGTTCCCGTTCAGGACCATTTTCCAAGCCTACATTCAGAGACAATCAACCAACCAGTGTTGTCAGTCCTTTGATTTTTATTCTCTTTTTTTGTTTTGTTAAATTTCACAAAAGAAGTGGTTCTAAATTAAAAACAGTCACTTCACTGTGTCGCCCTCCCAAAAGCACCTGCACCCCAATTTCACTTTATTTACAAATACAACTACCGGATTTACATGTATTAGTTTATTTACTAGGAGGCTGACAGGTTATCTGAAGAATTTTATAAATGTTTATTTAATCCTGGTGTTTATTATATCATAAATATTATTGTGTAAAACTATGAAAACTATTCTTGAAGTATTAATTTTAGGTTGTTTGGAATTTGTTTTCATTAAAAAATATTGATATCAATAAATTATTAAGATTTTTTCTTCCTAATCATAATCAAAGCTTCAGGCAAAAAGAGTATGAAGATAAATACTTCTTCTATTTCTCCGCAAAAAAGTACATTGTAGGTACTCATTTAACCCATTGTATACTGAATAGACTCTACCACACTATAAACTGGAAGAGTCCAATTTCAATTTTATGTAGGTGAGGCTATGAGATTTAGCTATTCCTAGAGAAAAATGGCTGAAGTATGTACAGACAGTGAAGACCCTGATCAGACGCCGCAGAATGTGGCGTCAGATCTGGGACTGCACTGTTTGCCAAATACCCTTTTAGGGGTCTCCTGACTACAATGGGTTAGTAGGAGCACCTGGGACCATTAAGAGTTTGAGTCTGTTTGTTTGTTTGTGTTGAGGTTTTACGGCCCAGTCAACCCAATGGGGTCATGTCGAGCGCGGTCAGTTCGCCCAACCACACTTTTACTGGGCAGGCCTGCAGTCCTCTAAGCGGTTCACCAGTATTGTGCACATTCTTTCACCAGATACTGACAACTGCCCTTCTTGAATCAGTGGAAGGGAGAAAATGACCGTAGAAAATATTTCATGATCAAATCAACATGAAAGAATAATGCCGCCCCAGCAGGGGTCGAACCCACAACCTGATCACCAGACAGATTTGCAACCAACTGAGCCACCGAGGCCAGCTGTTTGAGTCTGAGTTAGTTGTATGGCCCAATCAATACTGTTAAAGTCATGTTGAGCCAGTCAACCTACTCACACTTTTTCCTGGGCAGGCTAAGTCCTCTAAGTAGTTTGTGCACCTACTTTTGGCACTGCACTCTTTGATCAGTTGAAGCATAGAAATTATTTCATGATCATGCAAGTTAGAGGGGGCTGAGCTTGGATTAGAACTTGCGACCCCTGAATCTGCAGTAAGATGCACTACCCAATGTGCTGTGGAGCCCAAGGCAATTCTAATGAGTAACCACAACCTATATTTTTGTGACAGAAATATTTGGATATCCCTTTTACCTAGAAGTTAGGCAGGCTCTCACCTGCTCACACACCATATTATCTCTAAAAAGCAAGAATCCTGAAATCTAGATTTTCTACTCCTGAAAGAATGCATTTGTCTATTTTTATATAAGGACAGATGACCTCAAAATCCTGAAATCAGGAATAATCCTGAAAACTTTCATGCATGAATATTCGTAGAGGCAGGTCTGGGCTAACAGGGTAGACCCAGATCAAACTGCTCTTCTGGAGCAGTTTGATCTGAGTCTACACTGTTTGCTATTTGATCACACATTTCAGGCACATCATGCTAGTAATCAAATGAACTGCTTAAATTTCAGGATACATAGTATGGTAAGGACTTGTGACATTTGAATATTTTTGGGTTAATGTGGCAAGCAATAATCTCTCTTGCTTCTTGAAGTCATATCTCCAGTTGACCCACAATCTGACTGATATAAAACAGTAACTTTTTAACTGCTTTACAAACTACCACATTTATCCAAGCATTGGGAAGATGGGAGTGAGCAAACAGAGTATAGCACGATCAGATGCAGCAGAATGCAGCACATTATCAGGGTCTATACTGTCAGCTATAGTTTTTAGACATCAATAAGTAGTTAATTAATATTTAATTAAGATGCCATGCCCACTTCTAATTTTCAGCCAATCAGATTACTTCATCCAAGTTGCTGATACAAATTCACATTCTAACTGACAAACAGTGCAGATCCAGATCAGTTGGCTTCTTCAGAAGCCAACTGATCTGGATCTACACTGTTTGCAAAGGAAGGGTTAATATTAAATAAGGATGTTTGAATTTTAGAAGTATGGAAAGAATTTAACCCTAGTCATGCTGAATAAATTAAGATGCCATGCCCACTTCTAATTTTCAGCCATTCAGATTACTTGATCCAGGTTGCTGATACACATTCTAATTGACAAGCAATGCAGATCCACATCAGTTGGCTTCTTCAGAAGCCAGCTGATCTGGATCTAACTGTTTGCAAAGGCAGGGTATATCCGTTTTCAGCAGGACCAGGGTTAAGGTGTCCCAATATTTATGGTAATAATATGGCAGGTCTGTCACATTTCAGTTCAAGTGATGGATAATAATCTGATAATAAAATAAAACATGTCATTCGAAAAGGAGGTTAGGGCATAGCTCCATATAAGACGCTTTTTTTTTTCAACCAAAAAGTATGGCTATTCTTATTTCTGCATATAAATATACAGTGTGGGTACTCATTAGAAGCACTTCTGTGAGGCACTTCTAATGAGTACCCACAGTGTATGTTTATATGCAGACATAAGAAAAATATTTAGTCCCTCTTATCTGGAGCTATGTTTTAGAACATTTGCAAACAGCAAAAGCCCAGATCAGTCATCCCATACCGTTTGATCAGTCCAAACTCAATTCATGCTAACAAAACCACTGGCTGTAACATAGCCTCAGACAATGTTTTATTTTTTTTTTCTCATTTCTGCATAAAAATGTATATTGTTGGTACTCGTTTTTTTTCTCATTTCTGCATAAAAATGTATATTGTTGGTACTCGTTAGAAGCACCTCGATGAGGTGCTTCTAATGAGTACCCTCAATATATGTTTTTTATGCAAAAATAAGAAAAATATTTATCTGGTTACCATACTTATTTAGATCTAGGTGGCCTAATTAATCAAGCCTCCCTGGTGCTCAGGCAGAAATGGGTCTATGTTGTTTGTATTTGCCACGAAGATCATTTCTCTCCTAGGGCGGCTAAAACATGGTAAACAAAAATAATCCGCTTAGTCCCGTAAGGTCATGTCTATGGGTCAAACACCAAGGACAAAAGATTATGCAAATTAGGTCAGTACTGACATGAAATCTCTGTTAGTGAGGCAACAGTGATGTAAACAAAGATGCCGGTCATGATCAGTCCAAGGGCTTGACTCTCAAGACGAAAGGCAAACTGATTAATCCCCCTCCTATTCCCACCCCAGTTCCTTCACAGAACTTGCCTGTATACAATATATAGCATTCCACTGCACACAGCCATTTTACAAACATGACAACCCATTTTAGACTGAATGAACTCCCCCACACTATATATTGGAAGAGTCAAATTTCAATTTTAAGTATGTCAGGCTAAGTGATTTAGATATTCCTAAGGAAAATGGCTAAACTTTTTGCAAACAGTGAAGATCCTGATCAGATGCCGTGTTTTGCAGTGTCTGATCTAGACCCGCATTGTTTGCCAATTATACGCTTTTGTGGGGTTAATTACTAGACTAAAAATAGGTTAAGGGAAACTGACAGATTTTCAGGGGAAAACGTCAAAATTCCCTTCCTTCTGAAAAAGGCATCTATGGACGACCATCCATTCTTTCACATGACTTACCCGTGTAACATGTTGCATTCCACTGCACACAGCACCGTCATCATTTCAGAATACCAGTTTACTACCATGGTTTAGAGGAAGTGAAACACTTAAAGGGGCAACTGTCAAAATTTGCTTGCCTACCTTCTGAAAATGGGCCTACTCTAAAAGGAAAGAATTTGCTCCCCATGGGAGCAAATTCTTTCCTTTTAGAGTAGACTCCTTCTCAAAGGGATTGGTGTGCAAGAAAGTAAACAGGAAGTCACAAAAGTTGTCTCCCTTGTAAAACATGACAGAGATATCTATCATGTTTATCCAGACCCCTAAAATGTCAAAAACAAACCCTTCCAGAAATTTAACTGAACTTGCTTACAAGACTTCCCCTCATGGTAAGGGTGTGCAAGAGCAACATTATTTTTCCCTCCAACGTCTGGCATCCATCTGTCTAGGGTCCATCCATCTATCCATCAGGTTATCTCCTCTCAAACCACTGGGTAGAATTTAACAAAACTTGCTACATGACTTCCTTCATGGTAAGAGTGAGTCCGTCATTCCGTCAATCCATCATGCTATTAGCAACATTAGCACAGAGTGTGGGGATTTGCGATGGGGTGCCATCAACTGCGCATTCTATTTTGTTTTAATTTTTATTTTTCATAGAAAATAAGTCTTGACATTTCATGTGAATCAGCCAAAATGACGCTTCACATAAAACACATCTTTAAGAGTTAAAGGTTTCCTATTTAAAACCAACAGCTGCCATTATAACAATAAATTGAAACAACAGATGGGCACAGAAACAACAATAGCTATCGCTTAACATGATTAATGCCCCACCGCAGAGCTGCTTTTACACAACAAAATAGGAATAATGTGACAAGGAAAGATAACCCTGTTTAATATGAAATCAAACAATTCTGAAAGCCATGCACTTAGGGGATAACTGCTTTCAAATTTGGCATTTGGGGAGGTAAATCGGTGGTTTTACGGTCGGAAATTTCGTTTTACGACGACGCGTCAGCGGAGCCGTAAAACATTTGATTGTGTTGGGGTTTAACGACACGTCAACCCTTGAGGGTCATTTTGTGTCGTCTCCCAGAGAAAGGGAGAAAAGAGATAGAAGAGAGAGTAGAGGAGATGAAAGAGAGGGACAGGGAAGAAAGAAGAACAGGAAAGAAAGTGAAGAAACAGAAGAAATAAAAACATTCCCCCTCTACCATTACCCACTACAAGGATAGCAGGCCTTGCCCAATTGTAAGCAAATATCAGTTGGACGCCCCGGTGATGTAAGATACACAGCACCTTCGCACCACCCGACCACCCCATCCGTAAAACATAATTTGCGACCGTAAAACCGCCGATTTACCTCCCCAAATGACAAATTTGATGCAGTTATCCCCATTCTAATGCATTTATTCATTTTTTCTATTGAAAAAATATACTGTTTGCACAAAACGACATGTGCTGTGAGCTGCGTAAAACCAAATGCCAGCCAATGAGAAGCGACGTTACGTGATGATGTCGGATTTGCGACAGTATACCGCAGAATATACCGTTGCAAATTTTTGACGTTATCCAATCAGACGTCGCATTACATACGCGAGTGCATTAGAATGATGGTTATCATCATGATCATTTCTGTGACGTTACCCTGTTCAACCTAATATTACTGCACCATGCGCTAAGGTTTTTCAAAATTACTGGGAAAACTTGTGGTAAAATATGTATCCTTAATACTAATGTACATTTAAAAAAAAAAAAAAAAAGATCAGTGAAGCACTTATCTAATGATGCTTATGGGATGTTTTTGTGGGTTTTTTTTTTTTTTTTCTGATTTTCTTTATGAAAGCATAATTATGTTGTGGATACTTATTTGAATAGCATTGATAAATGCCTTTATAAACAAGAATTCCGCGGAAGGCGTCATCGCACCTGCTGGCGCAAAAGTCACAGGAGCCACAATCAGAATGTCATTATTCAATAAGTTTATTTCATTCTTAGCAGTGCTTACTTGGAAAACTGGGTTGAAAAAAATGTAGACAAAGTGCCTAGTGGGGCACATATATTCCAGGCCAGTCCCATTCCCTCTAATGGCTATATCTTCAGCACTGACTTTTCGTATCATACAGCCCAATGATAATGGAACATTGACGTAAAATGTGTAAAAGTCACTGGAGCATGAAATATAGGTCAAGGTCACGGGTCAAGGTACCTGCTAATTCAGTACATCAAGGAGAAGCACAATGCAAGGTATGGTGGTTGTAGGCCTTATAGTTGAGGAGTTATCAAACATCAACGTAAAATGTGTCAAATATAGGTCAAGGTCACCGGGTCAAGGTACCTGCCAAGCCAGTGCAATGAGGTGAAGCACTATGCAAGGTTTAGTGGTTGTAGGTCTTATATTTGAGGAGATACCGAACATCAACATAAAATGTGTCAAAGTCACTGGAGTGCACAATATAGGTCAAGGTCACCAGGTCAAGGTACCTGCCGAATCAGTACATCGAGAAGAAGTGCTATATAAGGTTTGGTGGTTGAAGGCCTTACAGTTGAGGACATATGGAAGGGTGACTTAAAAGGTGTAAAAGTCAATGGAGCGCGAAATATAGGTCAAGGTCACCCAGTGAAGGTACCTGCGGAGTCCGTACATTGAGGAGAAGCACTATGCAAGGTTTGATGGTTGTAGGCCTTACAGTTGAGGAGATATTGAACGTTGACGTAAAATGTGTAAAAGGCACTGAAGCGCAAAATATAGGTCAAGGTCACCAGGTCAAGATACCTGCAGAGTCAGTACATCTAGGAGAAGCACTATGCTAGGTTTGGTGGCTAGAGGTCTTACACTTGAGGAGATCTGGAACATTGACGTAAATTATGTCAAAGTCACTGCAGCCAAAATATAGGTCAAGGTTACCAGGTCAAGATATCTGCCAAGTCAGTACATTGAGAAGAAGCACTTTGCAAGGTTTGATGGTTGTAGGCCTTATAGTCGAGGAGATATCGAACGTCGACGCAAAATATGTCAAAGTCACTGGAGCGCAAAATATAGGTCAAGGTCACTGGGTCATGGTACCTGCCAAGTCAGTACATCTAGGAGAAGCACTATGCAAAGTTTGTTAGCTGTACGCCTTATAGTTGAGAAGATCTGGAACGTCAACGTAAATTGTGTCAAAGTCAATGGAGCGCAAAATATAGGTCAAGGTCACTGGGTCAACATACCTGCCAAGTCAGGAGGTCAGGGAGATGTGTCATGCAAGGTATGATGGTTGTTGTAGAATTGTAGTTGATTACAATACTAACTTCGACGTAAATGTCGAACTTCGACATAACAGAACTGTTAACAGACAGACGGACGGATGAACGGACAGACGAATGGAAAAGCGGGCACCTATGTCGCAAAGTCGGGAGGTCAGGAGATGTTTCATACAAGGTTTGATGGTTGTTTAGTTTTGTAGTTGATTAGAATACGAACTTTGACATAAATGTCGAACTTCGACATAACAGAACTGTTAACAGACGGACAGACGGACGGACGAACAGACAGACGAATGGAAAAGTGGGCACCTATGTCACAGTCAGGAGGTCAGGGAGACGTTTCATGCAAGGTTTGATGGTTGTTTAGTCTTGTAGTTGATTAAAATACTAACTTTGACATAAATGTTGACAGACGGACGGACGAATAGACAGACATACGGAAAAGCGGATGCCTATGTCGCAAAGTCAGGAGGTCAGGGAGATGTTTCATGCAGGGTTTGATGGTTGTTTAGTCTTGTAGTTGATTAGAATACTAACTTTGACATAAATGTCGAACGTCAACATAAATGTTGACAGACGGACGGACGGACGGAAAATCGGACGCCTATATCGCACCCTGCTACAAGCAGGTGCGATAAAAATACTAACTTTGACATAAATGTCGAACTTCGACATAAATGTTGACAGACGGACGGACGAATGGACAGACATACGGAAAAGCGGACGCCTATGTTGCAAAGTCAGGAGGTCAGGGAGATGTTTCATGCAAGGTTTGATGGTTGTTTAGTCTTGTAGTTGATTAGAATACTAACTTTGACATAAATGTCGAACGTCGACATAAATGTTGACGGACGGACGGACGGACAGAAAATCGGACGCCTATATCGCACCCTGCTACAAGCAGGTGCGATAAGAAGTAGACAAAAAGTACATTGGCTGTAACCTGAAGACTATGGAGTTGTTTGACTGTGCACTTTGAGGGGTAAGTGTGGTAATTAGGTTGAATACGGTATTTGAGAGTTGATGTAACAATAAGAGTTGCTGCAGGACAGCATAGCTTTCCTCTAAAAACATTAACCAAAAACTTTATCATGCCAAATGAAAAAAAATAAGTGTGTTTCAGTTACATGGAATTTTAAAATATGGACAGTAGGTTGGAATTTTTTTTTTTAGGTTGGAATTATTTTTTTTATTTTTTTTTTTTTTTTTGTTAAAATTTTTTATATGGGGTTAATAGGAAAACAATATGGCCAAATGTGGAAATCCCCATAAAAACTGTAAAAAACCTTAAGGTCAGTGGTGAAATATTGGCAGGCACAGTTGGGTGACCTGAAATACACACTTCTTTATTTTAGGACCATAATTTTCTAAATCTGTGACCCTGACCTCAAGCTCACTTGTGGGTCGGGATGGTACAGAACAGAACTTCAGACCAGATTCTAACATCAGGAAAGTATGAACTACTTCCATCAAGAGGTTCAGGACACATAGCCTTTTAAAAACTTTAACCAAAAACTTTAACCAGTGCCAATCAATGCCTTGGTGAATGCTATAGCTCTTTTTTTACTTTCATACAAATTAGCTAAAAACTGATCTAACTAAATAAGCACACAAATGAGCTAAAACCTGATCTAACTAAATAAGAACAGTCCGATCTGCAACCACACCATCCAAATATTTAGGTTTTACTTCTACCTGGAGAAGACAGCGCCATAGGTCTAGATAAGAGTGGGTATCAGGTAAATAGTTTTCTTATTTCTGGACGAAAACACATGTTGTGGGTACTCATTAGAAGCGCCTCACCGAGGCGCTTCTAATGAGTACCCACAACATATGTTTTCGTCAAAGAATAAGAAAAATATAGGTACTTTTATGTTGAAAAAAAAACAACAACAAAAAACCTTATCAAGAGCTATGAGAGGCCCATGAAGAAAAGTTTGTTTCATGCATAACAAGCTTCAGACATTCTCTGCTTGGGGTCTAGTGAGCCATTTATATTATGTAATATGCAAATTTAAATTTTGCACTTTTACCTGACTGCACCAGAAAAAGCAATTTAATCAGATGGATGATTATTCAATTTAAACAAAATCTGAAATTTAATAACCTGATTTTTTTTTATCATTTCTCTATGTTGAATCATCTCAGTAAACTGATTTAAATAAATAAAATCCCAAGATATATAAGGTTTCAGGTAAAATGCAAAATTAAAAAGTAATATACAAAGAAATGAAAAAAAAACAAATAAATAAATAAATAACATGAAACATCTGATGTAAAATTACACTGTTTAATATAAATATTGGGACATTTATTTAGTTTATTGGGGTTGTTCATCACTTTTAAGACTCTTTCACCATGCTAACTTTTAGAGTACTACCTCACTGAGATATCATGCCCCAGACACATAACAGGATACTCCACCCAGTCACATTTTTCTGACACTGGGATGACCAGTTCTAGCTCTACTTTCTTATTGCAGGCTAAGCGAAAGCGCAACTAGAACAATTTTTAAAGTCTTTGGTAAGACTTGGCTGGGGATAGAAACCGCAACCTCCCGGTCTCAAAGCGGATGCTTTACTAATGAACCACTATGCTGGTGACAGTCTCCGCAAAATCTTTTCTACTGATGCAGGACAGCTGTCGGACAGACTGTAATCTTTTGCAGGACAGATAAGTATCTGCAGGACTGAAGGCATATTTTTGTCAGAATATTCTTTTCTTTGCTAAGATTCACAAGATATTTGTCAGACAGACTAAAAGTTTTTTGCAGGACAAAATGAAAAAATGCCAGTTTTGTCAGGCAGTCCTGCACTTTTGGCGAAGACTGTGGTGAAAAATATTGGGACACTTTAACTCCTTACAAACACATGTGTTGGGGTTTAACGGCATGTCAATGGCACGTCAACCCTTGTGCATCATTTTGTGTCGTGTCCCAGAAAAAGGAAGAATAGAGATAGAAGGAGATAAAAGAGAGGGGCAGAGAAGAAAAAAGAACAGGAATGAAAGTGAAGAAACAGAAGATATAAAAACATTCCCCTTCTACCCTTACCTGCTACAAGGATAACAGGCCTTGCCCAACTGTATACAAATATCAGTTGGACGCCCCGGTGATGTAAGATACACGACACCTTCGCCACACTCAAACACCCCAGAACTCCTTACAAAATTTATAAAATTTGAGGAAGTCCATTTTATTACCTGTTAACCCTTGTCATGCTGTATAAATTAAGATGCCACGCCCACTTCTAATTGTCAGCCAATCTGATTTCTTGATCCAGATGGTTTCTATAAATTCACATACTGAATGGCGAACAGTGCAGATCCAGATCAGTTGGCCTCTTCAGAAGCCAACTGATCTGGATCTACACTGTTTGCAAAGGCAGGGCATATCCGGGTTCATAAAGACTAGGGTTAATTTGTCCAAAACATTACTGGATGACTGGCAAATGGTGCAGACCTAAATCAGATGCCGTGTTCTATGCTGTTTGCTGACAGGCCTGTCTATCTGAATGTATTGGGTAAATACAGAATACGCAGGTCCAGACAGTGAGTATTCAGAAGACAAGTTTTGTTATTTCTGCACCAAAACATACATGTATATTGCGGGTATTCATTGGCATTTCCTCAACAAGGTTACTCCAAAAAGTATCCACAAGATAATATGTTTTTGTGCAAAAATTATCTTAATTTATCATCTTATCTAGAGGTAAGAAGTACACTGCAGATCCAATACATCGCGGTCCGTTATTACGCGAAATCCAGTATATCACGAATCGTCAGTGGACCCCAAATTTACCACGAGCCAAAAAGAAAAACAAAAAAAAAAAACTTATAGTATGTTTATTGTTTTACTTAATTTGAAACAAAAAAAAAACTGACTAATTTGTTCTGGTCTTGATTTTTTGCGCATATCCAGATGCGAAGTCTCACCACGCATTATGACCAAACAATCCAATTAGCGTCAATCAGTACATGCATTTATTATAACTGGCAAACAATTAATTTTAATCACTGCACTTGTCATAATCAGTGTCATAATATTGAGTACATCTACCCAATGCTCAATCAGTCAACGATGTCCACGTGCCGTCTAAAAAAATCAAAAGATAAATAAACTGATAGTTTTGGGCCTGCAGCTGACGTAACAAGTGAAGGGAAGCAACTCAAATTGTCTACGCATTTAGGATATGCGTGTTTCTCCCCTTCACTGTTACAGGGAACCAGTATATCCAAAATGGCGTCCTCATTTGTCATTTTGGCGAACAAATATTTTCAAACGTAGTTTATCAGCTGGTCTCGATTAAAATTAATTGGTAGACATAGTCCCCTAGTGTATATACTGCCATTAAGTAATTCTGAACCTACTGTAATGGTGAAATATGGCCGATAGCTTTACTGACAGTCATTTGGTGTGGATTGATTAGCGGCGTCTCGACAAACTACCACCGTGACTTATATCGCGATCCGGATATATCGCGCTAGCTGAACTTGGACCCCAAGCACCGCGATATATTGGATCTACAGTGTAATACAAACAAAATATCCTAAAATTTTGAACACTATTCCATACTTTTTTTTGCCAAAATTTTTGCTTTTGTGCAGTTATTAATTAAAATAATTAGTGGAATGGAAGGCAAATGATCCCAGTCTGATCTGGGTCTACACTGTTTGCATATGCTATTTTGTCAGACACTTTGGTGTACAAAATTTTAGGATATTTACTGTAGTTTTTTTCTTGCATAAAAAATAGGATATAACAATTGGTGCAAATTGTCCATCACCAATGATGATGATGTGCATATGTATAAAACATGAAACCCTATCTAAAGGGGAAAAAAGTAAAACTATTTTCTGCTCTATTAATCATACATTTCCCAGTTAAAATAGATTCTGAAGGTCACTCACGTGTAATATCACAAACAAGTTTATACGTAACACCGGACCACCTGCAGAAATAGTGACTCAGTGTTTTGTGTCTTAAATGCAAGATGTTTCGATCCTTAATTAAGCATACATAATTTTACCAAATAAGGTATCTAAAATGCATCAGGCCATGACTTCTTTTGATCAAGCGCTGTTTACGTTCCCTAAAGCCAAGAAATATAATTATCACTTCAATTATGCTGTGTCACAAAAAACAGGACTAATCCTAATATATATCCAGATATTTTCTTATTTTTTGTGAGAACATAATTATATTGTGAGTACTTATTAGAAGGCATTAGAAGGCATTTCTAATGAGTACACACAACATATTTTTTTGAGATTAACCCTTTGTAGTCGGAAGACCCGTAAAAAGGTAATGGGCAAACAGTGCATGCCCAGATCAGACACCACAGAACACAGATTCTGATTAGGGTCTCCACTGTTTGCAAATAGTTTAGCCATTTTTTCTCAAGGAATATGTAAATCTCATAGCTGGACGTACCTAAAACTGAAATTTGACTCTTCCAATATATAATGTGGGAGTATATATACAATGAGTTAAGAAACATATCAATACTTTTGCACAGAAAGCAAAGCAGGAATCCCCCAACACACACACCAAGTAAGCAAGTAGCAAACAGTGTAGCTCATGATCGAATGCTGCGGAATCATAGCTACAGATAAGAGGGGGTATCCATATAATATTTTTCTTATTTCTCAATGAAAACATATGTTGTGGGTACTCATTAGAAGCGCCTCACTGAGGCGCTTCTAATGAGTACCCACAACATATGTTTTCATCTAGAAATAAGAAAGATATCAGCATTTTTCGGATTAAAAAAAGTGCCTTATCTGTTGCTATGGGAATGTTTCCTACATTGCTTGCTCAGGCCTGCTGTCCCATTACTTTGGGTTATTACGGTAATCTGCTGGGGAAAAGCAAAGGCATAACTCCAGATAAGACACTTTTACGAACCAAAAATTATAAACATTATGAATGTTTTCTTTATTTCTCCACAAAAACATATATAGTGGTACTCATTAGAAGTGACTGGATCCCTAAGATGCTCTTATGAGCACCCACATCATATGATTTTGTGGAGGAACGAAAAAAAAAAAAAAAAAAAATTCTCAATAATCTCTTATCAAGGAAGACCTTGATAGACTAGGCATTTGCACGCACATACAAACCTAGGCAGATAAACCATAGGACGTCTCAGTGTTCAGTCACACGTGATAAGCCCAATTTTTGCATGATGTAGCCCATTTATTAACCCTTGTCCTGCTGTACCCAGATATACCCTGTCTTTGAAAACAGTGTAGATCCAAATCAGTTGGCTTCTGAAGAAGCCAATTGATCTGGATCTGCACTGTTTGTAATTCAGTATGTGAATGTATATCAACAATCTAGATTTAGTAATCTGATAGGCTGACAATTAAAACTGGGTGGGCCATCTTAATTTATTCAGCATGACAAGGGTTAAGCAATTTATAGCTCCAAATAATGCTCATTTTGATTCAACCGAAAAGCATTAGTATTTTTGTTATTTCTCCACGAAAACATATGTTGTGTGTACTCATTAGAAGCACCTTGGTGAGGTGCTTCTAATGAGTACCCACAACATTACGTTTTTGTGGCGGAATAATAAAAAATGTTTATTAGGATAGCCCTCTTGACTAGAACTACGAAATTCAGCTCTGTGTCAATATTCATCAGTTTACCCACAGGGCCTAAATCACCTAAAATACTTTCTAAAGCTGCCAAATATTTACTAATTACATAAACCTAAAAGCAATCTAGAAGATGTATACTTTTTAACTTGTGAGGCAGATCACCTGTTACAGGTGACACAACATAATAAATTAAGATACTACGCCCTCTTCTTTCAGCCAATCAGATCACTTGATCCAGATTGTTGATATAAATTCACATACTTCATGGCAAACAGTGCAGATCCAGATCAGTTGGCTTCTTCAGAAGCCAACTGATCTGGCTCTACACTGTTTGCAAAGGCAGGGTATATCCAGGTTCAGCATGACAAGGATTAACACTTAGCACTTTAAAATTTGGGTAAAAATTTCAGCAGATTACATTTTGAAACATTTTAATTTTTTTTTTTTTTTTTTTTTTCAAGAAAATAGGTTTTGACACTTCATGCAAATTTGTCTTTACAGGAGACAATTTAATGCAAATGAAATCTCAAATCCTGTTTTCTGGGAAAAGTAAGAAAAATATTTCAAAATGTCATCTTCTAAATTTTAAGTCATCGACACATTTCCCACAAATCTCTGTTTTTGGTTAAACCAACTTCACTTCCAACCCCAGAATTAGATTAACACATTATATACTGAATAGACTCTCCCACACTATATATTGGAACAGTCCAATTTCAATTTTAGGTACGTCCGCTGTGTCATGAGACTTACATATTCCTAGAGAAAAATGGCTAAACTATTTGCAAACAGTGGAGACCCTGATCAGATGCCGTGTTCTGCGGCGTCTGATCTGGGTCTGCACTGTTTGCCAATTACCCTTTTACGGGTCTCCCGACTACAATGGGTTAACAGTATTTGAGTTTGTGTGCTTGTTTAACCTATTTTAGACTGAATAGACTCATGAGTTAAACACAGCATTTAGTGAGACACAAACCCAGAACCTTGTAAGTCAAAGACAAGGAGTGGTACCCGGATGCTGCGATATTTATTCTAAACTTTGAATGAACATGTGTATTATGATCTGAAATGTACTTGCTGAATGACAAAAAGTGCAGCTGTTCCTTCTGGTAAGTGGCTGCACATTTGCTCAGGCAATTGGGTATGAAACCAGAGTAAATCTTAATCCTTGTCCTGCTGAATAAATTAAGATGTCACGCACAATTCTAGTTTTCAGCCAATCAAATTACTTCATCCAGATTGTTAATATAAATTCACATGCTTAATGGCAAACAGTGCAGATCCAGATCAGTTGGCTTCTTCAGCAGGGCATATCCCGGTTCAGCAGGACTAGGGTTAAAACTGAATCAGATATCAGATAAATACTTTTATCTCATTTCTCCACAAAAAACATGTCATCATATTTTTCTTATCTCTCAATGAAAACTTACATTGTGGGTACTCATTAGAAGCACCTCTTTATATGTTTGTGGAGAAATACAAAAATGTCAGTACTTTAAGGTTGAAAAAAGTGCCTTATCTAGAGATACACACAGCATTATATGTTTTCGTGGAGAAATAAGAAAAAGAGCAACACTTTCAGTCTAAATACCGTATTTGACCTAATTACCGCATATACCCCTATAAGCGCACAGTCAAGCAATTCCGTAGTCTTCAGATTACAGCAAGTGTATTTTCTTGCTACTTCTTTATAAAGGCATATGTTGTCGGAACTCATTTGAATTGCATCGACTTGTCGATGCAATTCAAATGAGTACCCACAACATATGCTTTTATAAAGAAATTCAGAAAAAAAGTGCATGAGTATCATTAGACAAGTCTTTCTCTGATCTTTTTTAGTGTACCCTTAGTGTAAGTGGATATGTTGGTATTTTACAAGTTTTTCTCAGTAGTTTTGAAAAACCTTAGTGCACGGTGCGGTAATTAGGTCGAATACGGTACGAAATGTGTTATATCTAGTGCCATGCTAAATAAGACA
Source organism: Anodontia alba (assembly GCA_964016985.1). Taxonomy (NCBI): domain Eukaryota; kingdom Metazoa; phylum Mollusca; class Bivalvia; order Lucinida; family Lucinidae; genus Anodontia; species Anodontia alba. The sequence continues at coordinate 67,022,092 of OZ024832.1, forward strand.
AGAGTTCTGCATTGTGCTGATAATGGATGTTTTACCATTTTCTTCATCAACACTCCTTAAGAACAAATATTGACAATATTGATCCCAATTAAAAGGAGAATGGTGATTCTATTAATAACCTGAAATGGACTCCTGAAACACAGGAGATTGGAGCTGCTCTCAATTTTGGACTAAAATATACTGACAAAACATGAATTATAGGCATAACCCAACATACCAAGTAAGAAGATGTGTTCAGATCAAATAATTTTCTTATTTTTCCTTGAAAGCATGTTGTGGGGACCACAGGAGATTGTCGTACATCATAACTATGATAAAAAGTCAGAAAGCTCAAAAACTGAGGTTTGCCAAAAGCTCGAAAATCGAGGTTTGGCTCACAAACCTTGATTTTAGGGCTTTCTGACATTTTTATCATAGTTGATCACATGGTGTAGAACCAGAACAGATGCTGCAGAATATCTGATCAGGGTCTACCTGTTTGCTACCAATCCAGCAGTTTTTTTAGACACATCAGCAGGTAGTAAGTTTCACTTGTTCAAATTTTAAGCTAAGTATGGTAGGGAGTTAACCCTTAAAGTGCCAAGCAAAATTTGCAGCAGAAAACATTCTAAAATTTTTTTTTTTTATTTTTCAGAGAACAACAAGTCGTGACATTTCATGTGAATCATCTGCCAAGCAGACGATTCACATGTAATGTCAAGACTTGTTTTCTCTGAAAAAAAATAAATAAATAAAAATTGTCGTCTGCTGCAGTTGTGATTGGCGCTTTAAGGGTTAAGGTGTCCTTAGGGTAAAAACAAAAGTGACCAACTCAAGCTGTAAGTTTGTGTTGAGGTTTTACAGCCCAGTCAACCCATTAGGGTCATGTGGAGCACGGTCAGTTTACCTAACCACAATTTTACTGGGCAGGCTTAGTCTTCTAAGTGGTTAATCAGTATTGTGCACATTCTTTCGCCAGAAACTGACAACTGCCCTTCTTGAATTAGCAGAAGGAAGAGAATGACTGTAGAAAATACTTCATGATCAAATCAAGCTGTAAGACTTTTTGGACAGGTAAAAAAAAGTTACTAATCTCTTCTAAGATTTTAATGAACTTTGGATGATCCAATTGAATCTGAAGCAACAATTATTCTTTCAATTTGCAGTTACCCTTGATGCCCACTAAAACACGCAGCATGTTTCCTTGAAGAAATGAAGAGAATACAAATAACGTGCAGTTCGAAAAAAAATCTCACCTGGAAACATGACAAGTGTATACAAAAAATAAAACTTGTACATAAACATGACTTTTCTCAGAATCTAGGCGTTGACCATCTTTTTCTGTTTTCCTTGGTATACAACAAACTGACTGCTGAAGGATACTTCATTTGTTCTAGAAGTATTGGGATTGACAGACTCAAGCAAACTGTGTAGACCCTGATCAGATGCTGCAGAATGCAACATCTGATCAGGGTCTACATTGTTTGCTACCCATCCAGCAGTGTTCAGACACCTCAACTGACAGTAAAATAGATTTGTTCAAATTTTAGAACAAGTACGGAAAGGAGTTAAGGTGTCTGAATAATTAGGTTAAGTACGGCAGGTAATCATCCAATTAATGATGATGAACACTAAGATAATGTTCCCCCTTGGTTGGATTCCAAGAACAAACAATGTGATGATTCCGAACAGAAGGCACAGTCATTGTTTCATGCATTCCATCTGGGATACTTTGTTTTTGGACCAAATATTAATATTTTTCTTATTTTTCTATGTAATAAGCTGAGAATAATTATCATATTTACCCCTAAGTGTTCAGAAAGCAAACACTCACTGTAAGCAAACAGTGTAGACCCAGATCAGATGCCACAGAATGTGGCATTTGATCAGGGTCTACACTGTTTGCCACTCATCTAGTAAATTTTAGTCACATCAACAAAACAAACTTGTTTATCCCATTGTAGTCGCGAGACCCGTAAAAGGCTATCTATATAGCAAACAGAGCAGACCCAGATCTGACGTCGCTGAATGCAGCGTCTGATCAGGGTCTCCATTGTTTGCAAATAGTTTAGCCATTTTTCTCTAAGAATATGTAGATCTCATAGCTGAACGTATCTAAAATATTGATACTGGACTCTTCCAATATATTGTAAGGGAGAGTCTATTCAGTATACAATGGGTTAGTTAGGAAAGTATGATAAAAGAGTGACGGTGTACGAAAATTTAGGGTAAATAACTGCCAGTGTGCAGCAATTCTAATGAATACACACAAACAACTTATGTTTCAATGCAGAAATAAGAAAATTGTATGGAAACCTCTCCAGTCTGCTGGTTTCACTGTGGAAAATTACAGAAAAATGCTATGGATAGGGAAAAGTTTGGAAACATGAAATATCAACAAACGCAAAGTGAATGGGTATACCAGCTCCTGCAGAGTTTTTTTGTTTTTTTTTTATCATTTTTTCAAGGGTGAGAACTTTTAGGACTTTCTTTTTGCTTTCCTGCACAGCCAGTTCATTGAACTGTTGTTGAGTTGAGAGTTTTATGGCCAAGTAAACAGAGTTAAGGTCATATTGCTCCGGTCATGTAACCTACTCACATTGAACTATGATGATGTAACTAAAATGTTGTTGAAAGGACAACCAAATTTACACATAGTATTGGGACAGCCCTGCTTATGCAATCAATGTAGACCCTGATCAGATGCATCATTTGATTAGGGTCTGCACTGTCTGGAACTTATCCAGCAGTTTTCAGAAACATCAACTGGTAGTAAAATGGACTTGTTAAAATTTTAGGGCAAGTATTGTAAAGGAGTTGAAGATTTGGGGTTTTTACATCCCTTTCAACATTATTTAAGTCATATTGAGACAATGGAAGGATGATAATTAAAGTTAAGTCATACTGAGACAATGAAAGGATGCTAATGAAAGACTGTGCAATGAAGCACCATACATGCAAGTCATGAGCTGAATTCCGACTTCAGCAGGATTTGAATCTCGGACCTCTTGATCCAAAAAAAGTAAGAGAAAAGTCCAGGGAGTGCCACAATTCGGGAGTGCAAACCACTCGGCCATCCTGATGCTTCTTGTAAAGGAGTTAATTCTTGTCCTGCTGAATAAATTAAGATGCCACACCCTTTTCAAATTTTCAGCCAATCAGATTATTTGATCCAGACTGTTGATATAAATTTACATACTGAATGGCAAACAGTGTACATCCACATCAGTTGGCTTCTCAACTGATCTGGATCTACACTGTTTGCAAAGGCAGGGTATATCCAGGTTCAGCAGGACTTTAGGGTTAAGATATCCCTATAAGGATAGCCAGATATTTTTTCTTATTTCTCTCTTATGGGTACTCATTAGAAGCCGAAGTGCCTTGTTCAAGCGTTTCTAATGAGTACCCATCACATAGGGTTTTTTGTGGACAAATAAAAAAAGATGTCAGTACTTTTCAGTTAAAAAAAATGTGCCAAATCTAGAGTATGTATCCCAATATTTAGCACAAATACCACATACAATCTCTAAGCCCTTACTATGTCACTTCCACAGAAATCATCTGAAATTCTTTGGAAAAAAGCCACTGTGATAAAATTAACCCTTGTCCTGCTGAATAAATTAAGATGCCACACCCACTTCTAATTGTCAGCCAATCAGACTACTTGATTCTGGATTTTGATACAAGTTCACATACTGAATGTCAAACAGTGCAGATCCAGATCAGTTGGCTTCTGAAGAAGCCAACTGATCTGGATCTACACAGTTTGCAAGGCAGGGTATATCCTGGTTCAGCAGGACAAGGGTTAACATTACCTTCTAGCTTATCATTCTTAACACTCAGCACTCTGGGTAAAATTTTCAGCAGATGATATACTGATGATATTTTTCTTATTTTTCCTAGAAAATAGGATCTGACACTTCATGCAAGTTCAATTTGCATCAAGTATCAAATTCTACTTTCTAGAAAAGCATGAAAAAAATATAAAAAAAAATAAAAATCAAAATGTCATCTGCTGAATTTTTTACCCAGCATGCAAAGTGTTAACATCTTTTTTTCTTATTATGCTGAATTTAAATATTAGCTGAGAATATTTCATAACAGCTTTTCTTAGCTTTTCTAGAAAAACAGAGCTTGGTATTTTATGTCAACTGTCTCCTAGAAATATCTCATACCATTTTCTGGGAAAAAAAAAAGAAAAACATCATTCAACTGTTGTGTGTTAATTTCTTCTTGAGTGCACATCATATTAACCTTTGTCCTGCTGAATAAATTGCCACACCCTTTTCAAATTTTCAGCCAATCAAATTACTTGATCCAGATTGTTGATATAAATTACATTCTGAATGGCAAACAGTGCAGATCCAGATCAGTTGGCTTCTGAAGAAGCCAACTGATCTGGATCTACACTGTTTGCAAAGGCAGGGTATATCCAGGTTCAGCAGGACTAGGGTTAATACCATGGGTTGAAACATCACCTTTAGTGCCAAGGATTGAAAGAAAGTCGGTAAAAAAATAAGATATGCTGTAAAAAGACTGGTTTTACCTTTAACCAACTATAAGCAGGGTATCCCTATGTAAAAGGGTTTTGCCTATACTTGTTGGTTGAAGGTAAAATCAGTCTTTTTACAGCATATCTTATTTTTTTTACCGACTTTCTTTCAATCCTTGGCACTAAAGGTGATGTTTCAACCCATGGTATTAACCCTAGTCCTGCTGAACCTGGATATACCCTGCCTTTGCAAACAATGTAGATCCAGATCAGTTAGCTTCTGAAGAAGCCAACTGATCTGGATCTGCACTGTTTGCCATTCAGAATGTGAATTTATATCAACAATCTGGATCAAGTAATTTGATTGGCTGAAAATTTGAAAAGGGTGTGGCATCTTAATTTATTCAGCAGGACAAAGATTAATATGATGTGCACTCAAGAAGAAATGCTTATAGGGATACCCTGCTTATACCATACTTCACACACAATATAGACCAACAGGCTTGACCAAACAGTGTAAACCCAGCTCAGATGCTGCAGTGTCTGATCAGGGTTTACACTGTTTTCCACTTACCTAGCAGGTTGTTTTTTTGACACTTCAACATTAGTAAAATGGTCTAGATTTTAAGAAGTGTCCCAATATTTAGGACAAATATGGCAAACAGCAAACACGGGGTGCTAACCCTTGTACACTGATGTGCAATCTGGCCTAATTTCCAGACTCCCCTTTAACTCATCTTTTGTCATCTGCTGATGACCTTTGCAAACAGTTTGGGTACAGATCAGGCCCGACAAAATGTTGGGCCTAGTCTGGATCCAAACTGTTTGACACTCTGAGGGTATTCCTGAAAGATTTCTTTTGAAAAAGTTAATTTTTCTAAAAAATCCACAGACGACAAAAAAAAAAAAGGCCAGTACAAATTACCCAGCATGCAAAGAGTCAACTTAGGGAAATGGATACACTTACAGGGGTGGCAACTCTTTCAAAATTAATTCTGTTCCCTTCTGAAAAGTGATCTGCTCTTAAAAGGAAGAATTTGCTCCTTTGAGGAGCAAATTCTTTCATTTAAGAGCAGACCCCTTTTTTGGGACATGTGCTTGATGTACAAGTGAGCAAACAGGAAGCCACAAAAAATAAGGCTTAACATTTCATTCATATTGTCTCCCAAATATGTTTTACAGAAATAACACATGATATTTCATTCAAACTGTCTCCTTCCTAAAGAGATAAATGAAATGAAATGCCATTCCTAACTTTTCTGTGAAAAAATAAGAGGGCCAACTTAATGTCCCTGTATTGCTCTCCTGAGTACCAGACAAGTGACCCCTGGGGCAGAACCATTTTTTACCTCATGGATGTAATAAGAACAAGTCACTTCCATACTTCCAATAAAGTTTTGAGTCAACTGGCCTTTCGGTTCAGGAGAAGGTTCCAAACAGATGGCACTATCTTGGATTTCCAAACGGCTTTTAACTATTTTTTTAATCTACAAGTCACCCTAATACTTCCAATCAAGTTTCAAGACAATAATTGGCCTTACAGTTCAGGAGGAATATTCCAAAATAAATTTTCAAGATGGCCACCATGGTGGCCACCTTGAATTTTGGATCATAACAATTTTAGCTGCTTTTGATTTACAAGTCACCCCGATACTTTCTACTTATTGGCCTTTTGGTACAGGAGAAAAAATTCAAAATCGATTTTCAAGATGGTGACCATGGTGACCATCTTGGATTTCTGATCTGATCTATTATTGATCTACAAGTCACCTCCATACTTCTAATGAAGTTTCGAGTCAACTGGCCTTTCTGTTCATGAGAAGTTCAAAACTGATTTTCAAGATGGCAGCCATGGCAGCCATCCTGAATTTCAAATCTGAACGATTTTAGCTATTTTGATCTTCAAGTTGTCACAATACTTCCTGCCAAGTTTCAAGTCAATTGGTTCATGAGAAGTGCAGATAGATTTCCAAGATGGTGGCCAATGAGGCCATCTTGGATTTCCAATCAGAATGCTTTATTGTGAACGATTTTAGCTATTTTGATCTACAAGTTGTCACAATACTTCCTACCAAGTTTCAAGTCAATTGGCCTTTCGGTTCATGAGAAGAAGTTCAAATATACTTAAAACCAAAAGTAACTTGTCACTTTTTATTGATGAATAATATTATAATAATAATTTTGTTTCTACTTCGGTTTGTTTACAATAAGAAGTTCACTTGTTTTCCACAGCTAGTCTCAACAGAATTCAAGAGAGATCATTCCTGTAAGTGATTCCAATCTTGAGTTACCTGCCTTTTCACCAAAAACAGTATTTTTACATTTTCTCATAAATTCAAAAGCAGAACATGATTCTCAAAACAAAATCTGAAAGGCCAATATTTGTCGATAAAGTTCCCAGCAAAACAATTTTTCAGTTCTACCTCGCTAATTAATGGCAATTATTCAAATTTGTTTCACGTTGAAATTATCTCCCTTGCATTAAAAATAATAGTAAACTTTCGCTGCTCATAAAAGCCATATCTACGATATTTTTTTAAAGTTTTAAACAGCGATTTATATGGACCTCTACAGAGAGTGTATGACCAGAAAAAGATGCAAAAGTTCTCATTATGTCAAATGAAAAATGGATGACAATAACCTACAAGACTTCCATTACACACATTGTTAAGTTTATCAAACGGCCTTCTCGATAAAGATCGACGAGTTCTGAAGTTGCGCAATAGATGATGAAGATTTTTTGTTTTTGTTAATTTAAGAACAATTTTCAATGCATATCTAAGGGAATAAAGCTGGGTCTTAATTGATTGCTGAAATAAACCCGTATTTAAGGTACAGCGACCTTCCAAAAGTGAATTAATATCATAACTTTTGATTCTGAGCCGTTCTGTTTGAGAGAGCCCCTTTTGATAATCTGTTTGTTAGAAAGGTCTCAAGTACTGTGTATCATGTGCACAAATGCTTGTTCTTTAACATCATTAAAATATGTATAAATATAAGCTGTAAAGTTACTTTTGGCTTTAAGTATAGATTTCCAAGATGGTGGCCAATCTGGCCATCTTGGATTTCCAATCAGAACAATTTTAGCTATTTTAGTAGAGAGCCACCTAGGCAACATTCTATTGAAGTTTAATTGAAACTGGCCAAAGGATGTTGGAAGAGTTGTCATTTAAGGCAAATTGTTGACAGACCAAGACAGACATTGACTTACCACAATAGCCCATTTCATAATCAGATGAGCTAAAAATGGCATTTATTTGTCATTAGCCCACTTAACCAAAGGAGTAAACCAATTATTTTTTGTAATCAAGTTAATCAGCCTCTCAATAAATCTTTTCTGGCATTCTACACACCACCCTGGGATTAGAACAAATCCCTCTAGAAGTTTGTTAAAGTTTATATTTTAGCAAATATTGACATAGAAATGGCTACTTTCCAAGTCATAAAAGTAACAATTTGTTTTTTGCCAGGCTCATCAAAGGCCTGAAGTGAGGAAAAGCAACCTTCTTCAAGGATGCATAGCTCCAGATAAGTAGCATTTTTCTACCCAAAGATACTAGAGGAAATGTTGAGGAGTATTTGGTGATAATTATGGGATAATTTTCTCCATTTCTGCATAAAAACATATGCTGTGGGTACTCATTAGAAGTACCTCAGCGAGGTACTTCTAATGAGTACCCACAGCTTATGTTTTTATGCAGAGAGTGAGGCACTTCTAATGAGTACCCTAAACATATGTTTTTATGCAGAGATAAGAAAAATTATCCCAGAATTATCACCAAATACTCCTTAACAGTTCCTCTGGTACTGATGTTTTTTTCTTATTTGTTGCAGGTACTCATCAGAAATGCCTCACTGAAGCACTTCCTATGGGTACAAACAATGTGTTTTCATGTAGAACCAGGAAAAAAATTATCTGGACATTCTTACATAAACTAGCCCAACTTCTAGACCATACAAATTTTCAGGATTATTTCTTTGGGATACCATGGGGTGAAAATGGTTCATTCAAGCTTCAGCACTTTTGGGCAAATTCACAGCAGACCACAATTTTTTTTTTTCTCTTACTCTTCCCAGGAAATTGGGGCTGACACTGCCTGCAAACATCTCCTTATAAGACAACTGGTACAGAATGTCAAACCCTATTTTCTAGTGAAAAAAAGACAACCATTTCAAAATGGCATCTTAAATTTTTACCGACCATGCTGGTCTGACTTTTTTTTCTAATTAGCATATCTGTGACAATGTACACAGCTCCAGAAAAGGCACTTATTCCAACTGAAAAATACTGGTATTTTTTTTATTTCTCAACGAAAACATGTGTTGTGGGATTCATTAGAAGCATCTCGCCAAGGCGCTTCTAATGAGTACCCACAACATATGTTTTCATTGAGAAATAAGAAAAATATTATGTAGACACCCCCTTTTATCTGGGGATATGCTGTAAGTGGGATTCAACTCTATTTTAACCCTTGCCATGCTGAATGTATTGCCATGCCCACTTCTAATTTTCAGCCAATCAGATTACTTGATCCAGATTGTTGATACAAAGTCTCATACTTGATGACAAACAGTGCAGATCCAGATCAGTTGGCTTCTGAAGAAGCCAACTGATCTGGATCTACACTGTTTGCAAAGGCAGGGCATATCCTGGTTCATCAGGACAAGGGTATCTGCACATTTTTTCTAACCTTCCATCATTCCTGGTAAACAACTGCTGTATTTTCTTCTTGAAAAGTATGTGTTGCAAAGCTCCGGACAGCAGGGAGGGTGCTGCGGTTTCATGTCATTTATGGGGAAGCAATATTATACACTTTCAAGGGAGACAACTCCATCAAAAGTGTTTTTGTTCCCTTCTAGAAGGGGTTTACTCCCTATGGAAATATATATTCACAAAAAAAAATATGCTGTTAACTTTTAATTGGACCTGTCTCTAGAGATGACAGGCAGAGGCCCAAAAGAAAAAAAAAAAAAACATAATCAGAAGACAACTCGGATAGATATTTTTGCACTGGAACACATCTTGTGGGTACATTGAAATTGTCTCTCTGAGGCTATTCCAATGAGTACACACAATGTGTTCTGGCGCAAAGACAACAAAATATTCCAAATTATCACCACAAGTATCATCGCACCTGAAACTATGATGAAAATGGAGGTTGCCTGATTATAGGCTTCTTGATGCACGACAAAACGCAATTTATCCTGGAGAAAAAAAAACTTGTTTACGGCCTTGAATGTTACCCAGCCTATAATGTGTATTTACTCTAAATACTCGGGACACCACAACTCATCAGATCAATCCTAAAATTTGAGTAAGTTCATTTGACACCTTGGCAATACATCTGAAACAGCTGGCCGAGTAGTGAACCGCATATACCCTGATCAAACTAGGAGCAGTTAGATCTGGGTCTACACTGTATGCTTGGGCATGTCCGTGAATATTTTTTGGTAAACAGGGTAACCTAAAAATCAGATGTCAGCAGTGATCTTGTGCCGTCTGCTGTTCGAGACAAAACAATAAACCAGTTATTGTTACTGCCAATAGAATGCATGCTCAATGATGTGAAAACGCACAAAAAGTTAACATTTCTTCACACTCATCACAGAAAAGCATCTATTATTAAACACAATGCAGCAACCCAGAAATCCAAGGTAAGCCAAATATTCATTTAAACTAATCCAAGCAAAAATACCTCATGGGATCTTTCTTGTTCAAAAGGTCAAGGTGAAATCATTCCAATAAGATCCCAAAACATATGTCAATGTGGAGAGGTAAATAATGAATCTCCAAAATAACAATTTATCTGGAGACTCAGCTCTTTGATAAGATGGATATCCAGAAAAAATATTTTTCTTTTAATCTAATAAGAAAAGACATGTTGTGGGTACTCATTAAAATGACTTGTCGTGGTGCTTTTAATGAGCACCACAACATTATATTTTCATGGAGAAATAAGTAAAAATATCAAATCATTTTGGATAACAAAAGAAATGCGTTATCTAGAGCTACAAGACTTCAATGCTGCACAATGAAGTGCTGTAACTGATAAAATCAATGGGTCTAGTCTGAAGACTACACCAGACAAAGTTATCAATAAAAAGCATCACTGGGATTTATATTAAAAATTAATGATAAACTTCAATAAATGGAAACAAGTGCTCTATCACGAACTGTTCTTTAAAGATATTTTGATGTTTTTGTTGTTTATCTCCATCAACAGTAAACAGTGCAACCTTCATTAATGCTCAGCATGATGGGTAAAATTTTTAGCAGATGACATTTTAAAATATTTTTTCTTATTTTTCCCAGAAAACAAGAATTGACATTTCATGCAAATTATCTCCTTAGGAGACAATTTGCATGAGATGTCAAAACCTATTTTCTGGGAAACAAATATGAAAACTACCAATTTGTTGTCTGCTGAATCTGCCCCAGTGGCAAAGGTTAAACATGCCCAAACTTGGATGATGATGATTTGGTGTTTTACATCCCTTTCAGCATTATTGAAGCCCTATTAACCCTTGTCTTGCTGAATAAATTAAGAGGCCACACCCACTTCTAATTTACAGCCAGTCAGATTACTTGTCCTGGACTGCTGATATAAAGTCACATACTTAATGGCAAACATTGCAGATCCAGATTAGTTGGCTTCTTAAGAAGCCAACTGATCTGGATATACACTGTTTGCAAAGGCAGGTCACATCTGGGTTCAGCAGGACTAGGGTTAAGATGATGAAGAGGTGATAATGAAAGGCTCTTTGTTTGTTTGTGTTGAGGTTTTACGGCCCAGTCAACCCAATGGGGTCATGTCAAGCGCAGTCAGTTTACCTAACCACATGTTTACTGTGCAGGCTTAGTCCTCTAAGCGGTTAACCAGTATTGTGCACATTCTTTCGCCAGAAACTGACAACTGCCCTTCTTGAATCAGCGGAAGGGAGAGAATGACTGTAGAAAATATTTCATGATCAATCTCCACGAAAGAATGTTGCCAACCTCGGCGAGGGTTGAACCCGCAACCTCCTGGTCTCCAGTCGGACAGCGCTTCCAACTGAGCCACTGAGGCCGGCTAAAGGCTCTTTTCAATGAAGCACTGAAGCCAGCCACTAATGGAATTCAAGCCCGAGACTTCATGATCTGAAGTTAAGCGAGCTTACAGTTTAGCTACAAGAACACTTCATCAAGGATTGAAAGGCCTAGTTTTGGCTGTTGTTCATGAAAGAAAATTGTATATAGAGACATATATTGTGGAATGGTTGTTCATTTCAGGCTGGTTGGTTTGGAGTGTAATGGTCTCTGTACACATTATTAAGGTAATATCAAGCCTTGCAGCTTACCTTTCCACACTTTTCCTGTGCAGGCTTACTAGTTCTCTTAACAGTTGAGCAGTACTTGTGCACATTTTTTTTTTTTTTGACAGACACTGACAACTGCCCTTCTTGAATCAGTAGAAGGGAGAGAATGACTGTAGAAAATATTTCCTGATCAATCTATGAAAGAATGCATTGGGACAGACAGTCATAAGCAAACAGTTTAGACCCAAATCAGATGCCGCAATATGCAAAGTCTGATAAGGGTCTACACTGCTTGCCACTTATCCAGCAATATTTTCGACATATTAACAGGTAGTAAAATGGACGTTCAAATTTTATGGCAAGTATGGTAAGGAGCTAAGATGTCCCAATATTTATATTAACCCTTGTCCTGCTGAACCCGATATGCCGTTGCAAACAGTGTAGCTCCAGATCAGTTGGCTTCTGAAGAAGCCAACTGATCTGGATCTACACTGTTTGCCATTAATTATGTGAATGTATAGCATCAATCCAGTTCAAGTAATCTGATTGGCTGACAATCAGAAATTGGCATGGCATCTTAATTTATTCAGCATGACTAGGGTTAAGGAGGTAACCAATATTTATATTAAGGAGGTAACATTTACCACTCTCAGCTGATTCAGCACAAATTTGATTATGTTTTTTCTTATTTTCCCCAGAAAACAGGATCTGACGTTTCTTGCAAATTGTCTCTATTGGAGACAATTTGTATGAAACGACAATTTGTATGGGAATTTTTTTTTATTTATTTTTATTTGGGTTTTACAGCCCTTTCACGAATTTTTCACTTATATTGAGCCGATCATTCATCAAAGGTGGGCGAAAACCGGAGAACCACCCGTAAGCAGAACTTGGCTTTCCTACATGTGACCCGAACATGGCTTGAACCACAGCGGTGAGAAATCTAATAAGTCAACTTAAGAAAAAATTTTCAATATGTAGTCTGCTGAAATATTTTCCCCGCATGCTAAGCACTCAGGGGTCTAAATACTAAGGGTAAATTCAGTACATAATTAGAACAGTTAACCAATTAAAGCCTGAAGAAACTCTCCCACACTATATATTGGAAGAGTCCATTTTCAATTTTAGGTATGCTAGGCTATATGATATAGATAATCCTAAAGAAAAATGGTTGAACTATTTGCAAACAGTAGGACCCTGATCAGTTGCTCCATTCTGCAATGTCTGATCTGACTCCACTTAGTAAAACTTTGGATTCACTCAGGTAGATTCAATCCTATCTAAAGGGAGGCAACTACTGTAATACCAATTTTCTAAACAACAAACAGTCAAGCAACAGTTATCCTTCTTTTCTTAGCAAAAAAAAAAAACTGATAAGGGAGGTAAATACACAAAGTAAAAACAATTTTTCTCTGACATCACTCCAAGAGTTTCCCCCCTTGCTTCAGCATCATTTTTACAGCGCAAGACTAAGATTTACCCTAAGTATTGGGACAGACAGACCCGAGGAAACAGAGCAGACCCAGATCTGACACTACAAAATGCAGTGTCTGATCAAGGTCCACACTATCTCTCATCCAGAAGTATTTAGACATATCAGCACATAGTAAAACAGACTTTTCAAATGATTAGGTGTCACAATGTCACTTTATTTCGTCTTTACCACTCTCTTGGCTAATTCAGCATGAACTGATGATATTTTTCTAATTTTTTCCAAAAAACAAGATTTGATGTTTCATGTAAATGGAGACAATTTGGGGGACAATTTGCATGAAATGTCAAATCCTGTTTTCTAGGAAATAAGAAAAATTTTCAATATGTCGTCTGCTGAAAATTTTATCCAGAGAGCCAAGCGATGTTATATTAAACAACTTCAAATTAAAATGGAGCTTATGACAAATACAAACACAAAATTGACTTTCGCAGCCAATCGATCAAGTTGTGCAACACTTATTTCAATGCTCCAGATAAGAAGTGGTATCAGGGAAATAGTTTTCTTATTTCTCCTTAGACACATACATTGTGGGTACTCATTAGAAGTCTCTCAGTGAGGGGCTTCTAATGAGTTCCATAACATGTGTTTAAGAAAACCATCAACATATTTTTGTTAAAAATGATGCAAAATTTAGAGTACTTTTTATTTAGCACCATAACGCATTTGTAAGTACTCTCACTGGAATTGCCTCAACAAGGCACTTTCTAATAAAAAGCCACAAATTATAATTTGGGTGTAAAAATGAGAAATATACTGTCTGAACATAGCTTCAGATATGAGGGGGGATCCACATTTTATTTTTTCTTATTTCTCCACGAAAACATATGTTGTGGTTACTGACAGCAAGGCATTTCTTATGAGAACCACAACATGCTTTTATGGAGAAATAAGAAAAATATCAGCACTTTTCGATATTTGTTTGTTTGTGGTGAGGTTTTATGGCCCAGTCACCCAATGGGATCATGCTGAGCATGGTCAGTTTACCTAACCACACGTTTACTGGGCAGGCTTAGTCCTCTAAGCGGTTAAACCAGTATTGTGCACATTCTTTCTCCAGAGACTGACAACTGCCCTTCTTGAATCAGTGGACAATATTTCATGATCAATCTCCACGAAAGAATATTGCCGACCTTGTGGAGGTCCAACCCGCAACCTGATCACCAGTTGGACATGCATCCAACTGAGCCACAGAGGCTGGCGCACTTTTCGATGAAAAAATGCCTTATCTGGAGCTATAGTCTGAATATTCTCTATGTTCAATGCTTAGTATGCTGTGAATTCTTTGCGGCAGATGCCATCTTGGGACATTTTCCTCGGGAAAAAATGTTTGACATTTCATGTAAATGGTCTCCTAAGGATACAATAAGCATGAAATGTCAATCTTATTTTCTAGCAAATATCAGAAAATTAGTGGTCTGCTGAATGTGCCCAGAGTGTCACATATGACACATATGAATGTGCCCAGAGTGTCACATATGACACATATGAATGTGCCCAGAGTGTCACATATGACACATATGAATGTGCCCAGGGTGTCACATATGAGCCAGTGCAAGACAAAACCTACAAAATGGCACATGCACCCAGCAAAGACTCAGATCAGCCCGGGCATCCGCAGATGCCCAGGCTGATCTGAGTCTTTGCTGGGCGCACATGCCATTTTGTACGTTTTTTCGTGCGCTGGTTCATATGATAATGTTAATAGAAACAACAGAGTCCATGAATTCTGGGTCAAAAACCTCGCCAAAGGTTTAACCCTTAAAATGCCAAGAAATCCTGCATCTGAAAATGTCGTCTGTTTATGTCGTCTGCTGAATATTCTTGCAAACTTTTCAAACCTATTTTTGCACACAGGCAAACAGTGTGGACCCAGATCAGACTGCTCCTAGAGGAGCAGTCTGATCTGGGTCCACACTGTTTGCAAAAATGACTTTTAAAATCACAAACAGATGACAAAGCAGACGACAATTGTTGTGATTGGCAGTTTAAGGGTTAAGACGTAGTAGACTTGTCTGAAATTGACCGCACTGATGATCTCAGTCTATAATGGTTACAGCTGTCCTTATTTTTGTCTCAGAAAAACGTGCTGTGGGTACTATTGGAACTGTTTCAAGGAGACGATTCCAACGAGTTCCCACAATATAATTTTGTGGAGAAGTAAGGAAAAACATCAATACTTTATGGTTAAAGAAAGGGGTGTCTTATTAAGAGTTATGGAGGGATATTAATGCTTGAAGTGCCGATCACAACTGCTGCAGATGACATATTTTTTTATTTTTTTCTGAAAAAAAAAAAAAAGACTTGATATTAGGTAAATTGTCTGACTAGCAGACGTATCACAAGAATATGAACTTATAATTTTCTTGGAAGAAAAAATATACCAACTAGAAATGTGTCCAAAGGCCAATGATGCCACTGCCTGAAAAACTTAAATGCAAGCTGCTAACGCCAGACGTGGATAGAGACGGACTGACGGAGAGACGGACAGGGGATAACACTATATGCCCTTTCTACCAGTCTTTGAATGGTTGGGGGCATAAAAAAATTGAAAAAAATTGCCTATTTGCTTCAAGAGGCTCATATGACCAGAACTTTTTACCCTCAAATTAGTCTGTAGAAGTCTCTTAGCAAACTCAGCAGACAACAAATTGATTATATTTTTTTTTCTAATTTTTTTCCAGAAAATAGAGGTTGATTTTGATGAAAATTGTCCCACAAGGACTCATTTTATGGAATGCCAAATCCTATTTTGTGGGGAAAAATATTGCAAAATGTTGTCATTTGGAATCAGTTTTAATAAAATGTTATTTTAGGGGAAAACAAGAAATTTCCCCCATGCTATGTCCCGACTGCCAGTAGTGTCAAGAAACAGAGATGAACGCTCACACTAAACACTGTTCAGCAAAGTGTGAAAAGTAGGTCAAGGTCAGAAAATGGTTGATGGTAGTGGGCAGGGTGCATCATAACCTAAAAGCCTTGTTGTTTGAGAAACAGAGCTAAACAGACTTAACCTTGTTGACACAGACAATGCCAACACCAATGATGCCACCAGAAAGTGATCACTATGTTGCTTCTACTTGCTAAAGCAGCTGCACACAAATTAGAGAACTATTTAGCAACCCTTTATAGGTTTGTTATAAGATATAAAACTTACATATACTGAGGATGGTGGGGTTGGCTGCGGTTTACGGCGCACACGGAATACCTCCTCATCTTCGTAGTACCGGGTCCATTCGGGTAGGAAACATGTCTATTGGTCTTAGGCGCTTGCTCTAACTGACCTGTGTGAGCCTGAAGAGCGTATGGCCCACGTTCTTGCAGAGATAGTCTTCGAACCCTATCTTCTGGATTATCCATTGACTCCTTCCTCACAGCATAAAGCAGTTTATTCGGTGCTTTTCCGTGGTTCGAAGTAACAGCTAGATAGCCAGGATGAGCTTGTGCAGCGTGTTTCCCACGTTCCTGAAGAGAGTACCTCCTTATTTTATCTTCTGGATCCATAATTTTGTCTTTTTGTAATTTTAATTGTCAGTTTTTATCTCTATAAGTTTTAAGTGTAAGTTACCTTAAATATTAGGCCATCTCAACTCCTCACCATACTGTATCCTAAAATTTTACCATGTTGATATTGACTACTTGGTGATGAGTCTAAAAAAATACTGGCCGAATGTTAAACAGTGTAGACCCAGATCAGATGCTGCATTTTGCGGCATCAGATCTGGGTCTACACTGTCTGCTCATGCCTACCTCTCAAAATACTAAGGGTAAATATGGTAAAATCGAAATGCGTAATGATGCTGGTTTGGTTTATATGTCCCTTTTAACATTATTTAAGTCATATCGAGACAATGGAAAGATAATAATGAAATGCTCTTTGCAATGAAACACCATACAGTCATAACTCAATTCCGCCTGGGACCTTGTGACCCAAAGTCGGGAAAGCTAACCACTCAACCACCCAGACGCCAGACTGCGTACAACAGCACCTAAGTTTGAAATCAGCAAATATACGTATCAAAATATCCATGAAAGATTATTCCTATTTTTTTAACTTCCTTTTGTGTTGTGTCTTTATTAACCCTTGTTCTGCTGAATAAATTAAGACGCCATGCCCACTTCTAATTTTCAGCCAATCAGATTACTTGATCGGGATCATTGTTATGAATTCACAAACTTAATGGAAAACAGTGCAGATCCAGATCAGTTGGCTTCTTCAGAAGCCAACTGATCTGGATCTACACTGTTTGCAAAGGCAGGGTATATCCGGGTTCAGCAGGACAAGGGTTAATAAAGTCTCTGATAGTTTTACTTTTTTATAATAAAGTTTGCTACCATGTGAGATTTTTTCACAAGTCAGCTCAATCAGAACTTTCTAAAAACTACTACAATAAATTATAATTCTTTATTCATGTCAACGTCTTCAAAATCTGTCATCATAATGAACTTAATTCTCATTTTCTTGTTTTTTCCACAAAGGAAATTAGAAAAGAGTACTTGTTTTCAGCAGATTTTAGCAATAAACAAAATTATAAAATTGTCAGTATGACAAGTCAAAACCAGTGTTTTAAGTTTCATAAATGACAAGCCATTTTTAATGAATCTGCATCTGCATACCATATTTATCTAAAGTATTCAGACAAACAGTCAAGAGCAAAAAATGTTAACCCAGATCATATGTCACTGAAGGATGTTTGATCATCTAGCAGTATTTTAGACATATCCATAGGTTATGAAATAGACTTGTTCATTTTAGGACAAGTAAGACACAGTGTCCAGATATATGGGTAAAAGAGGTGAATTAACCCAACTGAAGTACAGACTTTATACACTTCTCCAAAAAGGCATTATAGCATTATTCAGATTAAACACTTCATGAGGGGAAATGCCCAAACATGTTTAAGGTTACATTAATGCATGTCACAATCTTCAGAAATGAAGCACACTCCTTATTACGTGAAAGCTCTCTGATCAAAGAAGAGAGTGAGCTTTCAAACAACCTTACGTTGTCTCCTGTAATAACAATATATCTAAAGGTGAAACGGACCTACATTCATGGGACGTAACTGTTAAGCCTTTTGCTTCCCTTCTGAAAAGGGGTCTAAAAAGAAAGAATTTGCTCCCCAAGACCTCTTTTCAGAGGAGGACTGGTGTGCAGGGAAGCAAACAATAAGTCACAAAAATTGTCTCCCTTGTACAAAATGGTGGAAAAACTACCAAGTGTATCCAGTCCCCTTCAGCTTAAGCCGAAGATGCCCAACTTTCAAACTAAAAAACAGAAGATGCCCAACTTTCAAACTAAATAACAGAAGATGCCCAACTTTCAAACTAAAAAACAGAAGATGCCCAACTTTCAAACTAAAAAACAGAAGATGCCCAACTTTCAAACTAAAAAAAAAGATGCCCAACTTTCAAACTAAACAAAAAGATGCCCAACTTTCAAACTAATAAAATATAATCAAGTGAAGAATCACCAGACACTTTTTTGTAATAAGACACATTTTTTTAAACAAAAACTATCTCTGTTTTTCTTATTTCTCAGCAAAAACATATATTGTTGGTACTCATTAGAAGCGCCTCAGTGAGGCACTTCTAATGAGGACCCACAATATGTTTTCGTCGAGAAATAAGAAAACTATTTACCTGATACCCACTCTTATCTAGACGTATGGAATACTAGGATCAAAATGCACAAACAATATCTCATACTTATTTGTTTGTGTTGAGGTTTTATAGCCCAGTCAACCCAACGGGGTCATGTCGAGTGTGGTCAGTTTATCTAACCACTGGCCAGGCTTAGTCCTCTAAGCAGTTAACCAGTATTATTGCCAGTATTGTGCACATTAAATTATTGCCAGAAACTGATAGCTGCCCTTCCTGAATCAGCGGAAGGGAGAGAATGATCGTAGAATATTTCACGGTCAATCTCTGAAAAGATTGTTGCTGATGGGGGGGGGGAGGGGGGGGGGGAGGGGAGGGGGAAGGGGGGAATCCTGTTCACCAGCCATCTCATTCTCATAGTTTAGTGTAATTATTGGGGAAATGGAGCATACCAATAAAATATTTATTAAGGAGATGTTAAGGAGGAATATTTGGTGATAATTCTAGAATAACTTTTCTTTTTCCTCCTTTAAAACATACCCTGTGGATACTCATTAGAAGCACCTCGCTAATGAGTACCCACAACATATGTTTTTGTTGAGAAATAAGAAAATTTATCACCAAAATTCTTCCTTAACAACACCTCTGTTCATCTCAGTCCAACCAATCAAATCATCCCGTTTTAGTTAACCATATTCACCCTAAATATTGGCACACCATAACATTACCATACTTGTCATAATATTTGATGTGCTTAAAAAATGCTGGATGAATGACAAACAACGTAGACCCTGATCTGATGCAGCATTCTGTGGTGTCTGATCGAGTCTGACCCAATACTTGGGGTAAATAGGATAAATCTGGTCTAGATAAGAGTGGGTATCAGGCAAACAGTTTTCCTATTTCTCAACGAAAACTTATGTGCTGGGTACTCATTAGAAGCACCTCAGTGAGATGCTTCTAATGAGTACCCACAACATATGTATTTCTTGAGAAATAAGAAAAACAGACATACTTTTTGACTGAAAAAAAAAAAAAAAAAAAAAAACAACACCAAATCAAGAGCTATGAAAAAATGCTGGCATTTTAACCATAAGACTTTTTTGGCTGGTAAAAAATTCACCATTATTAAGATTTAAATGAAAATCCAAAGATTGCCATTGGCTGAACTGCAACAATTATTTGGTTGATTTGCACTTCAGTCCCAATTGTAAGCACTGTTATTTGGTTGATTTGCAATTTATCCCCAGTTGTTAGCAACAAGTATTTGGTTGATTTGTACCCTAGCCATTGTTGTAAGCAACAATTTTTAATTGGCTGATTTGCACTCTAGCCCCTGTTGTAAGCAACAATTATTTGATTGATTTACACTTGCTCCAGTTTTAACAACAATTATTTGGTTGATTTGCACTTAAGTCCCTGTTGTAGGTAACAATTACATGGTTGTTTGCACTTTAGCCCCATGCAGTTGTAAGCAACAATTATTTGGTTGATTTGCACTTTCATCACTGTCATAAGCAAATATATTTTGGTTGATTTGCAATTTAGCCCCAGTTCTAAGCAACAATCATTGAGTTGATTTGCAACAGCCCCTGTTTTAACAATTATTTGGTTGATTTGTACATAAGCCCCAGTTATTATTACAGTTATAAGCAATAATTATTTGGGGGATATGCACTTTAGTCCAAGTCATGAACAAATCTATTTACAGGATTTAACTACATTGGACATATTAAAATGAAATGAGTTTGTGATTTTTTTTTCTTAAAAAATACATCATCATAATACAGTCATTGCTCCAGACAAGGCACTTTTTCAACCTAAAAGTACTGCAATTTTTCTTATTTCTCAAAAAAAAACAAAAAAAAAACAAAAACATGTGGTACTCTCTTGAAGCACTTTGGCAAAGCATTTCTAATGACTACCCACAACATAGGTTTTTGTGGAGAAATAAGAAAACTACTGATCTGGATACCCCCTCTTATCTGGAGCTATGTATAAATTGGGTGCGATTTTACTGATTATGTTTCCTGTTTCCCTCGCATTGCAATATTCTAAATGACTGCAGAATTTCTGAACACTGAACATTGAAACACAAACAACATTTGCAAAATTAAAGTAACTTTTTTGAAGAGAGATGTAAGAAAATGCAACAGATTGTCTAAAAAAAACAACAGCAGATTTATAGTCCTGATAATTCCAAAGAATTCCACATCAGTAAATAATCCATATTTTCAGTGTACCTGTATCCAGGAATGTTTATCTTTAAACAACAAATTCATTGATTTCAATTACTTAGGTGCTAAGCATTTCCCTTGTGGCATCTTAGTTCAATTTCAGTCTGTAGAAAACCATAGCACAATATGATGAAAAATGTCTTATCTTAAATCGCACATCTCACACAGAACTCAACTTTCTAGATTTCTACCTAAGTGCAGAATTATCCTAAAACTCAGCCCACCAGGGATCCTGTTAAACACTGTGTTCTGATGATTTTTTTAAAAATTTCTCAACAAAATCATATGCTCTGAGATCTCATTAGAATCATCTCACAGAGATTATTCTAATGAGATCCCAGAACATAATTATGTTTTTGTAGAGAATTAAAGAAAATGACACAACTTTTATCAAACCATCAACAACCTGTCTGGAGCCCTGCTCTACATACATATGTAATGGATGACAAAAAGTGATATGTGCCATTCATCATCTGTCAATTCTCAACCAGACAACATGGACAGGAAATCATGTCCCAAACATACATCACACCTGAGATGTAAACAACATCACATGCATGAAAGATTTAAAATTTCACTGCCCATTAAACTTCATGTCAACCATTTAGAGCCAATGACTTAACTGATGAAAAGAAAATGAAAGAACATGTAGTCAGCCAGTCACATTCAAAGAGAAATAACTTAAAGGTCATAACATTGTTATCTATGTTCAAAACAAGTGTTTTTAGATTTCATTAGAATCAGATGAGATTGCTGATGAGATCTCCAAAGAGTTTTGTTTTAGAGAAGGATTATGATGATGAGATCTCTGAACATTTTTTTTGTTTTAGAAGAGGATGACTGAGGGTGAGACCTCAGAAAATATACGTTGTGGAAGAGGTTTCTATTGATGCGATCTCAGAACATTTTTGTTTTGGAGGAGGAGAATTGTGACGATGGAGATCTCATGCGAGTTTTACATCAGAGAAGACTGGTTCTAATAGTGGTGTTCTGAAAGAAGACATTACTGATGATGTGTGTTTAAGAAGAGAAGGATTCTGATGATGACATCTGATTACATTTGTGTTTCTGAGGAGACCGATTCTGATGATGAGATCTCATTTCTTTTTTGTTCTAAAGGAGGAAGATTCTGACGAGATCTCAGCAAATTGGTGTTCAGGGAAAGGAGGAGCTCTTATTACTTTTTTGTTTCGGAGGAGGATTCAAATAAGATCTCGAAGCATTTTGGCTTGGGAGGAGGAGGATACTGATGATGAGATCTCAAAGCATTTATGGTAAGGAAGAGGGTGGTACTGTTGATGAGATCACAAAGCATTTATAGCCGGGAAGAGGACGATACTGATGATAAGATCTCAGAGCCTTTATGGTCCGGAAGAGGACAATACTAATGATGAGATCTCAGAGCATTTATGGTCGGAAAGCGGATGATACTGATGATGAGACCTCAGCACAGTTATGTTCAGGAAGAGGATGATACTTATGTTGAGATCTCAGAGCATTTATGGCCGGGAAGAGGACAATATGTATGATGAGATCTCAGAGCATTAATGGTCAGGAAGAGGATGATACTGATAATGTGATCTCAGAGCATTTATGGTCGGGAAGAGGACGATACAAATGATAAGACCTCAGAGCATTTATGATCCGGAAGAGTATGATACTTATGTTGAGATCCCAGAGCATTTATGGTCAGGAAAAGAGTGCGACTGATGATGAGATCCAATTACATTTGTTTTGGGGATGTTTCCGATGAGATTCAGTAACATTTTTTGGAAAAGGAGGAATCTGATGATAAGCTCTCAAAATAGTTTTGTTTTGAAGAACATGCTACTGATGATGAGGTGTCAGAAAATTTTTGTTCCAAAGGAGTAGACTTTCTATGATGATGAGATCTAAAATGTTTTGAATGATGACAGATTCTGAAGATGAGATCTCAGAAAATTTTCATTTTGAAAGAGGTCTGATGATGAGATTGCTGACCATGCGTATTTTGAAATAGGACTGAAATATTTTCTCTCTCTCTCTTTTTTTTTTCTTTTGCCCACAAAACAGGGTTTGACATTTTATGCAAGGAGACAATATGCACCAGTAGGGTAAGGAGTTAGGGACTGTTCGAACATTGAGAGCGAACTATGGCAGTGTGCAAATTCTTAAAAGTACTTTGAAGGTACACAACAGAATATTTTTTTTGGTGCACATACTATTGAGACAGCACAGCAACAAAGCTACTGAATCAATTCCATTATTTCCTCTCAGCAGACGACATATTTCAACATTTTTCTTACAATTCCCAGAAAACAGGTTTTGACATTTCATGCAAATTGTCTCCAATTGCATGAAATGTCAGCACCTGTTTCTGGGAAAATTATAAGTAAAATCAATTTGTTATCTGCTGAACTTAACCCGAGAGAGTGGTAAAGTTATACATCAAATGCAATGATAGTCACGAAACATTTAGATTAAAATGAAAGCATTGCAAAGTGCTGTTGTCCAAATCTTTTGCACTTGCACTTTGTATGTTTGTGTTTCTGACTATAGTCTGA
Organism: Anodontia alba; assembly: GCA_964016985.1. Classification (NCBI taxonomy): domain Eukaryota; kingdom Metazoa; phylum Mollusca; class Bivalvia; order Lucinida; family Lucinidae; genus Anodontia; species Anodontia alba. Next base: position 67,045,732 of record OZ024832.1, read on the forward strand.
ATCATAACCATTATTTATACAAACTGCAGCTATCTTTAAACAATAATTTTCTATATGCACTTCTGCATTATTCTAATCAACTATCTGCAAGCAACTGAATAACATCATTGTTCATTTGTGATGTCATCAGCATATAGCTTATGTGACGTTATTCAAAAAACAAATTGGCATCCTACAATGTTTAAAATGCCATTCGAAAATAATTTTTCTGTCGCCAGACAAATTGGAAGAAATAGAGGTAAATTCAAAATATTACTTCTTTCTTTAGTTTGTAAATTTCAAATTTGTTATTGAGAACCACATACTTTTTGCATGATCAGCTGAAATGCATGTCCACAAAAAAACAGTGAATCAGACAATAGATCATGTGATGCGCAACGTGGGAAAAAGGCTCTTATTCCATTTACAAACAGCCAATGTCTAGATGAGCGTGCACACCCCTGCAGTCTGATCTGGACATTCTCTGTTTGTAGACATATCCATTGATTCTGTAAGCGGACAATGAAGGCCCAGATCAGCCTGCTCAAATGCACAGGCTGATCAAGGCCTCTGTTGTCTGCAAACTGCATACAGGCCTTTTTTGTGCATTGTGCATCGTTCCGATGTCATGTATTTTCCTACTGTTCTATGTCCTTTGAAAATCAAAACAAATTAAGTCAAATTACTGCAATCAACCTGATTACAACACCATGTACTCAAAGGTTTTTCAAAATTACTAGAAAAACTTATAGTAAATTATCTGCCTAATAAGGGCCCACTTTAACCCTTGTCCTGCTGAACCCGGATATACCCCACCTTGACAAACAGTGTAGATCCAGATCAGTTGGCTTCTGAAGAAGCCAACTGATCTGGATCTGCACTGTTTGCCATTAAGTATGTGAATTTATATCAACAATCTGGATCAAGTAATCTGATTGGCTGAAAATTAGAAATGGGTGTGGCATCTTAATTTATTCAGCAGGACAAGGGTTAAAGGAAGATTATTTAATGATGCTCATGTGTATTTTCTTTATAAAAGCATAATTATGCTGTTGGTACTCATTTGAAATGCCTCTACTTGTCAAGGCATTGCAAATAAGTACCCACAACATAAATAATGCTTTATAAAGTAGACAAAAGTACAGACTGTAATCTATGCCCCAACTATAGCCCGTGGGTATGTGCAGTAATTAGATTGAAACAATACATAATATAAAGTCTACATGCAAGTAATGTGCTTTCAACCATACTAAACATTAAACATTTTTTATTTATTTTCTTGCAAATGAAAATCAACAAAAATCAGAATTATAAACAACAAGAATATACAAGCCATATTGAGAAAATCTATGATTTGCCATATGACCAAGTCATATATCAAATAAGATGGGTTTTTTTGTGGGGTTATTTCCATGGGCAAATAAGAAAAATAGTTTCCTGATACCCCTCTTATCTGGAGCTATGAGATGCCACTTTCAGGCAAATGACTGACTGATTGTGTTTGGTTGGGCTTTAGCAACACATCAACCCTTGTGGGTCATTTTGTGTCCTCTCCCAGAGTAAACAAGAAAAAGAGATAGAAGAGATAGCAGAAGAGATCAGGGGTCAAGCTAGAGGGCGACTGGGGCGAAATAGTCGCCCTTGAGGGCTCTAAGTTGCTCTGGGAAGCCCTGAGGGCGACACAAACTTCGCCCTCGATTTTAGCAACTTTTGAAAAAGCTAGTACTTGTGCAAAACAAACTTTTTATTAGGAGAAATCCAGTAAAAATTGAGCAAACATAAAAAGGTAAAATTCTTCTGAAAAAAAAATGTTAGATGTATCAGAAAGGCCGCAAAATAAAGTTCTGATGTGGTTTGCAAATTTTGGAGGAAAATGAAGTTTTTTAAAAGTAAAACATATTTTAACGAGTAATACTTAACCTACAGATAATGTGCTATTCTCTTCTGTGCTATTCTCTTCTGTTTTCACACCTTCCACAGAAAAAACGACCTTTCAGTCGTTAATTAAAGTCTTAAACCAGAAGGTCCCTTAGGCAGTTACCTGTGTGACGTAACTCTTCCCGCTCAATTGACCACGTGTCAGTTTCTTTTATGTGTAAAACAATAGACACAATTAGGAGAGATAAGCGAGGGTGGGCGGAGGGAGATAATTGATTATCTATAGGTTAAGTATTACACGTTAAAATATGTTTTACTTTTAAAAAGCTTCATTTTAACTTCATAATACATTAACCTATAGATAATGTGCTAGAATTTGCAGAATAGGAGGGAGGTGCTCTCCTAATTCTAACACCAATAATATCTCACCACTTCTGGTTAAGACTCAGGAAACTCAAAGGAATCAGATACATTCTAATTCTATATTTAATAGAAAGAATGATCTAGATTCACAAAATAGCATATCTTTAAGGTGTTATGATCTAACAACCTTATATATATTAGTAGACTCTAGAGGAAGCCAGTTCTTAAGTCTCAGAGACCTAACATTGCCCCCCCCCCCCCTCTTTTTTTCTTTTTGGGAAACAACAATTGGCTTCAAAAAGAAAAGGGAGTCATTGATACATAACATAAATATTCCATCGCAAAGTAAGCTAGGAATATAGAAATATTTTCAAAACAAAATTTGTAAAACAAAAAGCCAAGACCATACACTGTAAGTAGTCTATGTAGGGTCTTGAATAAATAAGGAAAAGTCTACTTGGTGGAGTTTCCTATAGATAACTGACATATGTAGATATTTTGGATAAAATTGTAGATATGTGAAGCTATGTAATTGTAATAGTCTAAGCTATTAGAATTATAAACTAATTAGATTCTGTTAATTGGAGCGACAGGACAGTTTCCGATGAACAGACACAGACTTAAAATAACCATAATATGTTATTATTTCCCTTTGATCAAATTAAAGAAGGGGAGATAATAAAAGTAGATGGAGTTAACTTAACTATAACTAAGTTATCCATCAGAAGAAAAAGGTATAGACAAACATAATGGTTAAAACTATTGCTAGACTAATTGTATTACGAATTTTTAGTCAAGCAATAAAATAATACAGAGTTTGCATATAACTGCTGGGAAGAAAAAACAACCTAAACCATTGATAATTAGTTTTGTCATAGACATATAAAAGCGTTTGATGTCCTGACAAAAAAAATAAAGAATAAACTGTCAACATTATAACTTAAGAGTTTGACAGAGAATAAGAGAGATAAGAATAAGGTTGATCACAGCAAACTGTATGACGGTCATAGTTTGGCTAAATCTTACCGTATTGATAAGATTAAGCAATTATAAATAAGCTGGACAGAATCTTTCTATACCAGAAGATTGCCATGAAAAGTACTCCTGAGTAAATAATCATGGAAATCAAGAAATGTTAAAAAATCCACTTTGATACGAATCAAAATGTTCATAAAAAGAGAAGGACTCAGAGAAAAAGTAATAGTGTGATAATCTCTGAAGAAAGATTATACAATAATACTGATTAATAATCTCAAAAAACACTTAATTTATAAGTTAAGAGATAGTATTACTATTCTATACGCATATTTAAGAATAGTAAGAAATATATTAATACTAAATTAAAATTATACTACTGAACAAAATTCCCGCTATAAATAATAGGTTAAGCATAACTATTTATTAAGCAAGGAATTATTAAACATATAACTCTCTATAAAATTACTGCCCGGAAATTTTATACATAAACATTCAATCAAATTTTTAGAATTGAATATTAATAGAATAAAATCTATGTCTGCATAATTGGTAATTCCTGAAATATCAAATTACGTACTCGCAAATGAGTTCAGGAAGAAAATACATATATATACTCTCGAGATCTATGTGTAAACCATAGAGAGTAATAATATTATTACCGCGATCCCTGACGGAAGGGTAAAAAAACATGTATATGAAAGAGATAATAATTAATTTAACGTCATATAGGTTTAAGATAAAATTTGTTTAATCTTTAACCAATATGCAGCAACAGTGACTCGATATTCTGTATTCGTATGTAGAAAAGGAGTACTTAGTCATTAGAATTTTGTATGATTGAAATAGAGATAATGGGATCTAAAAGGATGTATCTCCATGAACTGAATCGAAGGATAATATCCATTCTAAAAAACTAGGGCTTGTTTTAGGCTTAGTTTAACAAGCGTAGAATTGAATTATTTCCAAGTATTCATGAAGTCGTTATGCTCTGAATACTGAGAAAAATGTTAAAATATTGTTTAGGAAATAAAAAAGTGACTGTTCCACAATGTTAGCTAGATTTAAACCTGGAACGTAGCGAGAAGGTCAATCTAATTTAAAAGTAAGATGAGAAAGATAAATAATGAAGATAGATATATAAATATCGGAATAATATATTATCTCCAATAATTATCAAATAATCTGAATGTTTAAAAGCATAAATACTACTCGAAAGTTTATTTACCGAATGTATAATCGGAGAAAACTTTCAGTATGTTCAAAAACGTATCACAAAAGTAAGATCTGACCAGGAACGTAGGTGCAGCACTTACTAAGTTGTGAAGTTAATATAAACATATTTTATATTATAAATTGAAGCAGTGCATTTCAAAATCATCGACGTCTTGAAATGACTTATTGTGTGGAAAAATAAATAAATATCCAGTTTCGGAAAAGATATTTATCTATATATATAGACCATTTTTGATGCGGACTGGAAATCAAGATATTAATCTTTGCATTTACTATGATCCCTTTAACGAATGTAAACATAAAGGAGGGGTAAAGAGATAATTAAGAGTGTCTTAATTCTTTACCGGCTTGTAATTAAGGATGTTTTCCCTTTTGTCTAAGCCTAGACTATAGATTGATTAATATAAATATAATAATATCTGCTATTATGAGGTAAACTCTCGTTAATTAACCTCTAAGCATATATCAAAAATATATATCAACATAATCTAGAGCTTCGGTAAGTTTAGAGGAAGGAAATGATTGACTTTGGCAGTTTCTGAATAGTTACAAAGTCAATAAAACAAAATATCAAAAGGAAAGTATTGTATATAATATCTAATTTAGGCAATAATAATCTGTCACGTACTGAACAATTAATGCCTTTACTAAATATGTATCCATTGTCAATACCAAAGTGCAAGAAAATTTTGATTGACATGGACTCTAGTTATAAATAAAATATTAGAGGTATAGAGCTAGTCGAAGCAAAACTATTCCTCAATAAGATAAAGGTATAGAGCTAGTCGAAGCAAAACTATTCCTCAATAAGATAAAGTAGACCTATAATATACGAGGATTAATTGGGTCAAGAAATTATAATTATCATAAAATTATTATTCCAATATGAAGAATCTTCGGCGTAATAGATTCTTACTGAGGCAAAAATATCTGGTATATTGCTATCGTAGTCTTAAATGATCCAGAAGAAAAAATAAAACAGGCAAAGTAAAGAACGTATCGAATTATATCTATGCCTAAATATAAGATTTTTTTTTTTTTTTCTTATTTATTATTTTATAGCAGAGTTTAGACAGAGCACGACTGACCTAGACTCTTATATAATCAATCAAAAGATAGTATAAAATAGAATAATAGCTTATCGGATCAACTATTTTCCATGTAGAAAAGGCAAAAGGAAAATATGTACCTCAACTAGAATTTTAAATCGTAGTAATCTAGAGAGGTAGCGAATAAATAAATAAACTGTTAATTTATTTATCTGGTTGGTGTAAATTTCCGATACCTTAAGAATGAAAAATTAATAGAAAGTAGAAAAGATCGATTGCTACTTTCTTGTCAATTTACTCCTTAGATTACATGCTGATTACATATCGGAGCATGTAGAAGAAAAAACAGGGGAGGAAAGAAGAAAATTTTTTAGATTTCGTGTATATTTTTCTTCTTATAAATAACGATAGTTTTATAGTTCACCTTAGCCCTAGAGCCAAATAAGGTGAATATGTAAAAAGTTAATCTCTTTGTAGCGAATAAAAGAGATATAATTATAGCTGGAAGTATCTTCTACACTTAGTGAATGAATTGCGAATTTGATCGTAACCGATAATTCTTAATTCATTTTCAATAATAAATATATATATAGAATTTAAGTCAAGTTCAAAAGTGACTGGACAGAATTCAACAATATAAATGGCTACTAGGTATTAGAACCCATCGCTGTCATTCAATAACCTATAATCCAAGACTATACATGTCTATAGTGGTTATTAAATAAATATATGTTGAGCGAGTACTAGTAACTACTACTCGGACACTAGTAATCCGACACAAAGTCTACGAAACTACTGCCCGGTGGAATTTCGTTAGAATGACCTGGCACTACTCTACGAAGTGCCTCCAGATGAAATTTTCGTTAGAGCCGGAATTTAACCGCTTTCTAGCGAATTAAAAAGAGATAAAACATAATTTGAATGACCTGGCACTAGTCTACGAACTGCTGCCCGGTAAGAATTTTGTTATAGTCGGAAGTTTAACTCTTTCTAGCGGATAAAAGAGATAAAACATAAGTTAATTTAAAATATTAATGGAATTACACACCTATAATAAGTCAATGGAATATTAAAGATTCTAGTCTGATTCGGGAAAGACTGTACAGAATTTTTTTGTATAAAAAGTTATTATGTATTTCACTTAATAACCTATATTCATTAACTTAAACGTGAATGGAGCTCTATGAACGATAATAGATTGTTCGGGAATTAGTGATCATTATTTTGACACTAGTTACCCAACACAATGACCGGACACTAGTATTCGTAACTGTTGCCCGGTAAAGTTACAAGTAATTTGACAAATTGATCGGATAGTAGTATTCGTAACTCTAGTCCGATGAAAAAGGGAGATTATATATGAAAACTGAGCGGGCACAAGTATTCGAAACTTTTTCCCGAAGATAATTAATTATTAGGCAAAAATTGACCAGACACTTTCTGTAAAAGTTTGCCTGGTGAAAAATCAGAAATAATATAATATGACCGGGTATAAGTATCAGAAATATTACTGATACTTTGCCCAGTGAAAATTTTTTTAATATTTAGACATAATGACCGGAAGTTAGTATACGTGACTATTTTGTCCGGTGAAATATGTCAAAAACTAAGTCTTTCCAGAAAATAATTAAATTATTGACTGGAGACTAGTTGACTGGTACCTGGTTGATCGGTGACTGGTGACTGGTGACTGGGTGACTGGTGACTGGTGACTGGTTGACTGGCACCTGGATGACTGGTGACTGGTGCCTGGTTGACTGACACCTGATTATCTGGTGACTGGTGAAGCTGATTGACTGGTGCCTGGTTGACTGGTGACTGGTGACTGGATGACTGGTGACTGGTTACTGGTGGACTTAGACTTTATCGGATACTAAGTACCCAAAGATGACACCTTGATGGGTCTTACCCCGGCAGTATAGCCATATGGGGTGGGGCTCCCATCAGTAAAGAATTGTCTTATAACCCATCAAGGGTTGACAAGTTCTTTACAATCAGCTTCTCCACCATGAGAATCTTTAGCCAACTGAAGATCTCTGCAAACAAAGGTCCAGGAAAAACATATCGTAATTGCTGAATAACCTGGAACGAAAAGAACAAAAATATTCTGCATATATAAACACGACTATCGAACCGATCGCGCACGAGCGTTGTGCCGAATAGCGAGAGTCGCGAAAACGCATGTGGAAAAAGACCAGTCAAAAAATACATGAAATCGAAAATTGAAAATTTTAAATAATAACACAGAAAGTGAAAGGAGTGATAAATAAACAAAAGAAACACAAGGATACATAAATTTATCCGTGAGGAAAGAAATAATCCAAATTTCTATTACAGGTAAATAATCCTTGTTGAATTTCTTTGTCCACAGAAAAGAAACTGACACGTGGTCAATTGAGCGGGAAGAGTTACGTCACACAGGTAACTGCCTAAGGGACCTTCTGGTTTAAGACTTTAATTAACGACTGAAAGGTCGTTTTTTCTGTGGAAGGTGTGAAAACAGAAGAGAATAGCACAGAAGAGAATAGCACATTATCTATAGGTTAATGTATTATGAAGTTAAAACTGTTTGCCTACTAAGTGACCAAAAGATCGTTTTTGGTCAATGTCATTAGTTTTCGTGGGTGTCCGTTTTTTCATAAATGAACCATTTACATGCTGAAAATTGGTCAGAAACAGCATTTAAAATACTAAAAACTAAGTTTTAAAGTTGACAGACATTTTAGTTAACAAATTTCTTTTTATCATTGTGTTTATAGCTTAGCAAGCCACAGAGCTTGATGTTTTGATCTACTGAGAAAATCAATTTCCAAAAGATATGGGTCCAGATATGATGCATTTGTCCTACTTATGTCTGTGTTTCTGTGGATATTTTAATTGGTTTAGAAGTAAGAATGAACAGGTCTACAGTAAAAATTGTTTCCTTTTTTTGTTTATTCCCAAGACAATGCAGTAAAGCGAGTCAAGGGTTTTTAAGTGTCATGCTTTCAGTAAGGAGACAGGTTAACCGAGTGTTGACTTCTCCCTCATCCTGTAAAACTTCTCCCTGTTTTGTCTGGAGGGAGAAGTCACTTCTCCCTAAATTTCTGGGCCAGCTTGACCCCTGGAGATGAAAGAGAGGAAAAGGGAAGAAAGAGGAACAGGAATGAAAGTGAAGAAACAGAAGAAATAAAAACATTCCTCCTCTACCCTTACCTGCTATAAGGAGAGCAGACCTGGCCCTAATGTAAGCCTATTAGCTGAACGCCCTGGTGATGTAAGATACATGACACCTTCGCACCACCCGACCACCCCTGGCAAATGACTGATATTTTTCTTTCTGACATTTTTCTTATTTCTTCACTAAAAAGTATTATTAAGCATTCAATACTCATAGCTCTGGATAAAGCATTTTTTTTTTTCAACCAAAAAATAATATTTTTCTAATTTCTCCACAAAAACATGTTGTGGTACTCATTAGAAGCACCTGGCCGAGGCACTTCTAATGAGTACCCACAACATTATGTGTTCATGGAGAAATGAGAAAAATATTATGTGGATACCCCTCTTATCTACCGTATTTACCATATATTTTCGGACACCATTAATGTTCGGACACCACCTATTTTCTGCAAAATATGATAATTTAATACACCATAACATTTCGGACACCCCCTGAATTTGAAAAAGATAATTTCCTAATTTTGGACACAAAAATGCCTCTGGACAAAGCCGAATTTTCAATGAAATCCAACACCAAACCCGCAGAGTCGCTATCATTTTCACGGACGTTTTGATAGACGAAGCCATTTTCTAACAGGTAAGAAGGAAGTAGTAGAGTCTAAAAAATTAACTCAGTTAAAAATTATTTTCTGTCAGGGCTGTTTTCATTCAGGGAGAAACTACTTTTATTTGTTTATTCAAATCGCCGTGCTTATAAACTGCACATGCCACTTACTATACATTCGAAGACGATGAAATCGCCCCTCGTCCAAATGGACTGATCTACCAATACACAGCTAAAAATAGGCAAGAAGAAAAACAATAATAATAATAATAATGAAGGCCGTGGAACATGCCACAATCTCATTACCGTTCAATGTTTTTCAACGAGGAGATATTTAGCACCTGTCTATTCTCGGTAACACTATTTATAGTTATCTTTTAAAAACCGTCATATTACCACGTGGTTCTATACCACGTGTTAGTCACATGCAAACTTTACGACACCCGAGGTTACGTTTCCTCTACATGGTGTGTTGGCGTGTCAAGTAAAAAAGACGTCATTATATAATTTTAATTATGGGCATTCCCTCATAACCAAGATAAAACCGATTATAGTGACAATCAAAGCTTGTAAAATTAATTTCCATTAATACTTATTAAAACAAGCACTCCTATTAAACAGGCAATCAGCGACCTTTTGCCAGTGCGTTAATATTACGCAATTTTATGATCGTCTGCTCAGGGCGATTGGGCAACCTCGTTGAAAAACCTGCTCAGCCTTTGCAGAGCTGCAAATAATGACGAGCCGGTATGGTAACTTCATTTTCCTATGAAATACATTACTATCTTTCATGGCTTTAGGAACGAAAAAAAAACAAATGTAGCGTCAAACTGGGTCTTCTACGAATTCAAGCACTGCGGTCACCCATCCAGGTACTAACCGCGATCTCCGTTGCTTTACTTCGTAAATAAGCAAATCATTCTACCAATGTCGCCATAAAAGCCGGCTTCCACAGCGAGCCTGTAGAAGTGATTATATACCTAATCCGTTACAAAAAATAAAAAATAAATAAAATAAAAAAAATAAACTAAAGTAACCGTTTCAGCCACTTACAGAAACTATCTTTGGCAAACAGAATAGATCCTAATCAGATATCTGCCATCTGCTGCGATTCTATCAACGAACTTAGCACTTTGCACCAAGTCCATCTTTGAGGTGTGCCAATACCGGCAGGATTTTTCTGAACAACAGGAGGGGTCATGTGACTCAGTTTATTTACAAATGGCGCCCTGTCCGAACGACGATGCGATGATCAGTTGAAAAGTAACAGTGGTTTAATTTTTCGTATTTATCAAGCAAAAAACGGTCCATAATAGTCAGTATTAAAAACTGGTGTACTACAAATTTCCGATCTACCTGCGTGACAGACCTTAAAATCATTTTTATCGGAATTTTTCGGTATTTTCTTTAATTTTCGTACACGGCATTTTTTTGAAAATTATATTTTCATAAATATTCGGACAAAAAATAAAATAATTATTTTAACGTGTCCGAAAATATATGGTAAATACGGTAGACCTATGAATACTAGTGTCACACCAAGGCGCTTCTAATACTGTAATAACCCTAAGTATTAGGACAGACAGGCCGGAGCAAACAGTATAGACCCAGATCAGACGCCTCAGAACACGTCATCTGATCAGGGTCTACACTGTTTGCCACTCATCCAGCACTATTTTAGACACATCAACAGGTAGTAAAATAGACTTTTTCAAATTTTGGGACAAATATGGTAAGGAGTTAAGGTGTTGCAATACTTAGGGTTAATATGTTAAGTAATGTATGTTTTTATGGAGAAATAAGAAAAATATTTTTCTTCTTTCTCCACGAAAAAGTGTGTTGTGGAAAATCATCATAAGCATCTCCAAGAGGCACTTCTAATAAGTACCTACAACACATGTTTTTGTGAAGAAATTACCTACAACATATGTTTTTGTGAAAAAAGAAGAAAACTATCAACACTTTTTGGTTGACAAAAATGCATTTGACAGACTATGCCTTGTGGTCACACATAATTCACACTTACTAAGCCTGCAGACAGACTGGTCAGGACATTCAGCAAAAGGCACAGCTGGTTTACAAAGTTGGTTTTCTCATATACAGATCATACCATTGGTCTAGATAAGAGTGGGTATCAGGTAAATGTATTTCTTATTTCTCCATGAAAACATATGTTGTGGGTACTGATTAGAAGTGCCTCACCGAAGCACTTTTAATGAGTACCCACAACATATGTTTTCATAAAGAAATAAAAATGTCAATACTTTTGGACTGAAAAAAGCAGCTTATCAAGAGCTATGTGATCATAATATAACAACGCTCGAGATGAGCCACTTTTTTCAACCAAAATTTGATATTTTTCTTATTTCTCCACAAAAATTAAGTTGTGGGTACTCATCAGTAGCATCTGAGTGACATGCTTCTAATGGGTATCCACAACACATTTCTTCGAGAAAAAAATGTAGGTACTCATTAGAAGTGTCTCAATGAGACATTTTAATAAGTACCCACAATACATGTTTTTGTGGAGAAATAAGAAAAATATCTTCCCCATACCAAGCTAAGCTATAATGCTTCAAAAACGTAAATCATGTCTTTACTGACTCACCTTTAACTATTTCAGTAAAGATAAATTTCCTTCTCAATATGGTACATCAATATGCATTCACAAATACATTCACAAATACAGACACAAAATAAAGCGGCAACAAAATATGTTTCATATGTTTTCGACCAATCAGGGAAGATTAACCCACACCTACTCTAATCCATTGAATTTTAATCCTCGGTGTGAGGAAAGGTACCTTTGAATGTGTGTACCAAGCGTAACTCCAGACAAAGTGCTTCTTTTTCAACCGAAAAGTATAGATATTTTTCTTATTTCTCCACGAAAACATGTGGATACTCATTAGAAGTGCCTCACCGAGGCGCTTCTAATGAGTACCACAACATATGTTTACGTGAGAAATAAGGAAAATATTTATCTGATACGGTCATACCCACTCTTATTTAGAGCTATGGCTAAGAGAACATTCAGAGCAGACTGCACAATCAGTAGGAACTCTGCGGATACCGAAGGATCCTGGGTATCTTCAGGCCAGCAGTAAAGACTGATCAGACTGCAGAAGATCAGCAGTCTTCATTGGGCATACATGTACAAAGGTACATTTTCTCACATTGCGGCTCATTTCACTGATGACGAATGAAGCAGACAACAAATTTGTAATTTTTTTCTTTTTTTGTATTTATTTTAGATGATGATTTGATATTTTATATCTTTCTCAACATTATTTAAGTCATTGAGACGATTAAAGGGTGATAATGAAAGGCTCGTGTGCAATGCAATGAAACGCCATATATAGTCATGAGTTAATAACTCCACCTATACCAGGACTTTAACCCTTGCCTTGCTGAATAAATTAAGATGCCACGCCCACTTCTAATTTCCAGCCAATCAGATTACTTGATCCTGGTTTTTGATAGAATTTCACATATTTAATGACAAACAGTGCAGATCCAGATCAGTTGGCTTCTTCTTCAGAAGCCAACTAATCTGGATCTACACTGTTTGCTAAGACAGGGCATGTCATGTTCAGCAAGTGAAGGGTTAACCTGAGACCTCAGGGTCTGAAGACATAAGCCTTAACTGCAGGGCCACCTAGATGCTTCTTATTGCTCTTAGAAAATAGGGATTGACATTTTTTGTGCAAATCATTTTTCTAAGACTGTATTAAATCCATCCCTATTTTCAAGAAAAATCATTAAAACAAATATTTTCCGTGTATTCTGCTACTGTCTATTTACCTTGAGTATTGGTGTGACAGGCAAGCAAAGAGTGCCAACCCAGATCAGGCCTACAGAATGTGTGATCTAATCAGGGATCATGCTGCTTGTCACTCATCCCGCAGTTTAGACACATCAACCAGTAGTAAACTTGAGTGTTCAAATCTTAGAATGAGTAAGATATGGAGTTGAGGTGTCCGAGTACATAGGGTAAATATGAAAACATACTAGTTAACCCTTAAAGCACTAAGCTAATTTGCAGATGACATTCTAAAAAAATTCAAAGAAAATAAGACTTGGCAAATCAAAATGTCATCTGCTGCAGTTGTGATCAGCAAGACTGCAATGAGATGAATGCAAAAATTTTCCTATTTTTTCCCCTTGTTATCAGTGTGACCTTTACCTTTCTCTAAGCAAATTCAGCAGACGACAGGCAAATTGATAATTTTTTTTTTCTGATTTTTCAGACAAAACAGGCTTTGATATTTCATGCAAATTGTCTCCACGGGAGGAGACAACGCATGAAATTATTTCAGTTAAAGACTATTTTCTGGGAAATATAAGAAAAATATTTCAAAATGCTGACTGCTGAAATTTATGCCCAGCATTCTAGGCACTAAGTCTTAGTTATACCATGGTTCATGCGCATGTACGATGCGATAATGCACGAGCGTGAGCGAGTGCATTATCGCACGTACATGCGCAGAACCATGGTATAACTGACTTATCACATTTGCCTGCATGTAGATCATCTACATCGCGAGATATTTGATGCTAAATGTTGGGGAATTTATGCAACTATGTGATAAATTGTTGATACACATATTACAGGACAATAATATGAGAAATCTGTGACAAATAATAAATATGATTTATTCATCCCCTGCAGTAACCTGCAGATCCACATGCAGTAAGATAAGGGTCAACGTCATGTTACAAGACCCAGGGACCATCCACATCACTCTTCTGCCTAACTCTGTACTTTCACATTTCTGCTTAACTCTGCACTTTCACAATTCTGCCTAACTCTTAAAGCACCAATTTTGTACCACAGCAGCAGACCATATTCTATTTTTTTGGGTTTGACATTTCAAATGCATTGTCTGCTAAGCAGACAATTCACATGGAATGTCAAGTTTTATATTCTCTGAGAAATAAAAAAGAAATAATTATTTTAGAATGAAACAGTTGTCTGCTACAATTTTTAATGGCATTTTAAGAATAAGGCTCCTTTCTGTTTGTTGCTGCTAAAAAGAGGGAACTCCTTCACTGTGGTCACAATAATCCAGGACTCCAACCGGGGCACACTTCAGTACAAAATATTGATATTCACAATATCCCATTTCTTCACAAGACAAACCATACAAAATAATGCAGTTTTTGATAAAATGCCACAGCATGATTTCATGAAGAACTATTTTTCTCAGGGCTCTAGTTAAAAGGTATCTAAAAAATATTTTTTACTTCTCCATGAAAACATGATGCAGGTGTGAGTAGCTTCTAAGTAGTACCCGCAGCATGTTCTTGTGGAGTAATAAGAAACATATTATTGCTTTTTGGTAGAAAAAAAATACAGCAATAATAATTTGAATGTTCACAAATTTCATCTTCTTAACCGAGACCCTTTTTTCCTGTAATTTTGTGGAATACAATATTTTTCTTCTGCTGTACAAATCACAGACAATTCCTGAGTCTTTCTTTTCAGCCATATACCATAGCTCAAGATAAAGTACCTTTTTCAATTGAAAAGTCCTGATACTTTTTTTTTTTTATCCATGAAAAATATATTGTGGTACTCATTAGAAGTGCCTCAGGGCACTTCTAATGAGTACCACAATATTTTTTTTTGGTTAAAATACACTATATGGATATGCCTCTTATCTGGAGCTATGATAATTTTTGATTGGGATCAGATGATAATTTGCCAAACCATATCTCCAGTACAGTATAAATCTATTAAAGTACAAAATAAAAACTGAAGTAATATTTGTCCCAATAACCTAATTATCATGTGGAAAATAGGCTAATATGGCCAAGTCTCCATAATCCACAAATTCCAACAACAGTATGCAGATATTCATTATATAATTACTAATATGCATCTATTTTGAATAGCGTTACTAATGAATCTTAGCTCCTGAAACGGCACTTTTTTTTTCAACCAAAAATTAAAGATATTTTTCTTTGGTCTCCACAAAAACATATGTTGTGGTACTCATTAGAAGAGACTCCCTGACACACTTCTAAGTACCACAAACTATGTCATTGTGGAGAAATAAGAAAAATATTTACCGGATACCCCCTCTTATCTAGAGCTATACAATGATCCAGTTAGCCGATGACAAATGGGAATGCTCCATAAATAAGACAATAACTGTGGCAATATTTTACTGTAATTTTTTTCTTGTGCATACTCGGGGAATTTTTGGTGCAATAATAACAAGTATTACCTTCTGACCCATAATACAAACCCAAGAAAATACATGTACCACTATTTGTATTGGTATATTCTACTTTAACCCTAAAAGAGCCAATCACATTTCTGCAGCAGACAACAATTTTTTTTTTTATTTTTTTTTTTTTATTTTTCAGAGAAAACAAGTCTTGACATTTCATGTGAATCGTCTGCCAAGCAGACGATTCACATGAACTGTCAAGACTTGTTTTCTCTGAAAAATAAAAAAGAAATTTTTGAATATCGTCTGCTACAAATTTTTCTTGGCACTTTAAAGGGTTTAACTGGGAAACCAGTTTCAACCAACATCAAATTAATCTTTACCTCTCTGGGTTAATTCAACAATGACATGTTTGATGGTACGTATATATTCCTTATTTTTCCCAGAAAACAGGGCCTAACACTTCTTGCAAATCATAAACTGATGTTATCTATCCTGCCAACATCAGGACAAAGAAGCATTTCAAAAGTTTGCAGAGACAAACATCACAAATTCACAAGTTTTGGATGAAGACATGATGCTGAGGCGAGGTAAAGTTTTGATGAAAGTGAATATAAAAATATCTGTATAACATACAATGACAATAGCACAGCTAACCAAAACGTTTTCTCCATAAAATATTCTGGTTACCCATTAGAACCACCTGGTTATGCAGTAGTGATTCCAGTGCCCAGATTACAATGAGTACCCACAAAGTATGTTTTTATAGAAGAGTATTTGAGACTTACAGTGCAGTCAACTTTGTTGAGATCATGCTGAGCCGGACAGTTTAACCTACTCACATTTTTCCTGGGCAGCCTTAGTCCTCTAAACAGTTAGCCAGTACTTGTGCACTGACTTGCGCCAGTTACTGACAAAATTAATGCACTTCTTAAATCAGCAGGAAGGGGGAGAATGACCACAGAAATTATTTCATGAGGAATGTTCACAAAGCTGAGATTGGAACTTGCAACCACTTGATCTGCAGTCAGACATGTTACCAACTGCGCTATGGAGCAAGGCCACGTACCATCTGACCAATGATATAGTCTCTTAGTCTTTAAAATGTAGGTTACTATCCTGGATGAGCTTTTATTAATAACCATTACTGAGAAATGCAGGACAAAATAAAAACACAATGGCTGAAGTTGTAAAGACCGATCTAAGCATAAAGGACATTATTCCTGATGGTCCTATGACAAAACTCTCCCCTTTCACTGCTATGCCCATGAGAAAAACATGAAAAGACCATCTGATAAAAGGACAACAGAGGACAAATCTTTTCCAGCATTTACCCTAAGTAATCAGACAGACAGGCCTGAGCAAGCAGAATAGACCCAAATCCGATGCTGCAGAATGCACTCTAATCAGGGTCTACGCTGTTTTGTCATTCATCCAGTAGTTTTGGATACATCAACAGGTAGTTCAAATGGGCTTGTTCAAATTTTAGGACAACTATAGGTAGAAGCTAAGGTGTTAGGGTAATTATGGTACCAAGTATGCCTTATCAGTGAAAAAGACATCACAAACATTCAGAGCTAAACTGCACCTAGCCCAGTTCACAGGTCCAGATAAAGGGAGATACCGTATTCACCCTAATTACTGCACATACCCCTATAAGCGCAGTCAAGCAATTCCGTAGTCTTCAGATTACAGTCAGTGTACTTTTTGAAGGCAAATGTTGTGGGTACCCATTTGAATTGCATCAACTTGTCGATGCTATTCAAATGGGTACCAACAACATATGCTTTTATAAAGAAAATCACAAAGAAAAAAAAAAAACATAAAAATAGCACATAAGCATCATTTGATGAGTCCTTCCCTGATCGTTTTTAAAGTGTATCCTTAGTGTAGGTAGGAACAAATTTTACAACAAGTTTTCTGAGTATTCTTAAAAAACCTAAGCACACAGTGCGTTAATTAGGTCAAATATGGTAAGTTTTTTTATTTTTGCACGGAAAGAGTGAGGTGATAATTCAGGATGAGTTTGGTTAGTTTGTACCGAAATGTATCTTGTGGGTAGTCATCAGAATCACCTTAACCCTAGTCTTGTTGAATAAATTAAGATACTGCACCCATTTCCAATTTCCAGCCAATCAGATTACTTGATCCAGGTTGTTGATACAAATTCAAATACTAAATGGCAAACAGTGCAGATCCAGATCAGTTGGCTTCTTCAGAAGCCAAATGATCTGGATCTACACTGTTTGTAAAGAAGTTTGGATTGACACAAATGTTGACAGATTGACTGACGAACCGACAAACAAACTGACAGAAAACCGGATCCCTTTATCACGCCATGCTAAAAGCAGGCGCAAAAAAACAAAACAAAAAAAAACAACAACTAGAAATGTGTCCACAGTACACGGATGTCCCCGCCCCGACCCCTAGCCCCGCCCAGGGGCATGACACTGGGGCAAGGGTACCATACATTAAAAGGTCTTGATGTAGGTAAGTGTCATACAAAGTTTCAACTTTCTAGCCCAGAAGGTATAAAAGTTATTAGCTGCAAGAGAAATGCGGATGTAAATTTGCACCTAAACTTGCAGGTAAACTTGAAGCTTGTTACGAACCTGACATATGCACATACGCACGTACGCATGTACGCACGTGCGGACTTAACATCATGGTGAAACGCTATATGCCCCACTCCTGCCAAAGGCTGGCGGGGGCATAAAAAAATGACCATAATTGGACATTTTTCTGTATAATCTATACATTTCTGTTTGAATACAACACTTTTAAACTGTAATTTATATCCCTATCAATCTTGTTACGAACAGTCTTATGAAGGGGTTCCTGTGTATTTACATATTTGAACCTTTGATGCAAATTCCAATCTTTTGCCATAAATTGTACACTGACACTGTTATGTGTGGAAAAGTGAACTGCATTGTGTTTACCCACTACTGAGGGAAGCTGTCTTGCACCCAAAAAATGTAAGTCTCCATATACTGCTATACACTAGGGGGTGCACAAATAAATGAAGCAAATACCCCAGCTTCAAAATGCAGTGGGAACCCTTGTGAAATGCCAGTATACACACACTACATTTGTACATTTCATGTAATTTATGACAGAACCAACAAGTCACTGGTTATTTCAACATAAACCTTTAAATATACATTATCCCATGGATGCCATTTAAATCAGGTGAAAGTCATCAGTTATTGCATGTAAACCAATAATTTGCCATTTTTTAACATTCATCAGTGGCCATAACTGAAGTCAGACTCAACATCTACCATAATAACCCTAATCAGTGGGACAGACAGGCCTGAGCAAACAGTGTAGACCTAGATCAGATGCCGCAAGATGCGGCATCTGATCAGGGTCTACACTATTTGCCATACGCACAGCAATATTCTAAACACTTCAACAGGAAGTGGAATGGACTATTTCAAATTTTAGGACAAGTATGGTAAGCAGTTAAGTGTCCCAATATTTAGGGAAATACAGTAAATGGCATTTTCAATTTACTTGGCACAATGTTGCCATACAAATTTAGTTTGAACTGGATAAAAGAAAGTATTGCTCTGTGGTAGTTCTTTGTTCTTATGTATAGACAAAACTGCCCTAATGGCTACTTGTATATATATATATATATATATATATATATATATATATATATATATATATATATATATATATATATATATAATATATATATATATATATATATATAGAGAGAGAGAGAGAGAGAGAGAGAGAGAGAGAGAGAGAGAGAGAAAGAGAGAGAGAGAGAGAGAGAGAGAGACCACCTGCCTTAAATAATCAGTCCGAACCTAACTCCAGATAAAGCGTTTTGTTTTTTTTTCTACAAAAAATTATGGATAGTTGTCTTGTTTCTCAACAAAAACGTATTGTAGGTATTCATTATAAGTGCCTCTATTGAGAACCCACAACATCTTTTCCCACTACATGTTTTCATCAAGGGATAAGAAAACTATTATATGGGTACCCCCTCTTATCTGTAGCTATGCACCTGTCTTAAATGACCGGACAGACGTCCAGTATAATTACCCATATATACTACCAAATTTCACTGTGTATTACTCGCACCAGAGTATTTCATGCACCGGATTTTTGCACAAGATTTTGTGGGAAAAAAGATGTTCCTATGTAGAACAGGCAGTACTTTTCAATGCATTATTGACAAAGTTCCCATATGTAAAAGCATGTCATATTGCACTAGGATCTAGTTGAAAATGGCCAAACTCAGCTGGTTACGAGTCAAAACAGGCCAAATTTACGATAGCACTAACAGACTTCTCATTGTGCAGCTCTGTTACCGTGGGTCTCAATGATATATCGACTTTAAAACTCCAGTTGATTTTGTTTACTATTATTATTTTTTGATAATTGCAAAACTTCAATCCTTTTTTTATTTTTTCAATTTATGCTCATTTTTGCCGATATTTATGTTTTACCAAATTACGAATATTTCTTATTTTGAACTAAGGCAGTTGCGCGGGCTGATTTATTAAAGTTACGACGTGTGAAGTGAGTCATGTCATAAAGTCCAGTAATCAATACTGATTCAGATGCACATGCCTGTTTGAGTAGTTTCCCTTTATACAGATCATGTGATCAGCAAAAAACAAAAAAATACGTAAACAAAAACGGCATGGACATGAAAAGGATATTAAATTACTGCAAATCAGATCAAGTAGCTTGTTTTGAGCTGCCAGAAGCATGGTATGGGCGAGATAGGTATCAAGACTCATGGATAGCTTACAGTGACCGGTCTATATCCTGTTTTTAGCTGCCAATCGAGTGTGTCATGTTTTCGCGACCAATTATCTTGGCGACTTCTGTCCTGACTTTGGTGTTCCTATCAACAACACACATCAGATTTTTGAAAACGTATTCTGTGTTGAAAAAAAAATGCGTGTAATACACAGTTATTTTATTTTTATTTTTTTTTTTTTTGATTTGGGTTTTACGGCCCTTTCAAGAATATTTCACTTATATCGAGCCGATCGTTCATCGAAGGTGGGCGAAAACCGGAGAACCCGGAGAAAAACCACCTGACCATCCGTAAGCAGAACTTGGCTTTCCCACATATGACCCGAGCGAGGCTCGAACCACAGCGGTGAGAAACCTAATGGATTAAGAGTCAACTCTCTTATCCACTAGGCTACGGGGGCCCGCTAATACACAGTTAAATATAGTATGTAGCAGCAGGGTACAAAAAGGAAAGGGAAGATTAAATATATCGCTTTTAATTTCACCCATGGTGTGCAGAAGGATAAAACTTGTAACTACTTACATTGCTCCAAGTCTGCCATGAGACAATCTCTTGAAAGATGTGGTGTGATCTCCCCTTAGTCCTGGAGAAGAGCTACGGGAATGCAGAGTTGTTGCCCTTGTTGAAGGATCCGACACTTGTCTACCTATTCTGATAGGTGTTGGAATCAATGGAACTGGAGAGGACACAGAATGTTTTAAGCCTCGGTATGAATTACTTCCATAGAATGGGGAAGAATCACTACAGAGTGTGATGTTACCTGAACACGGACTCACAGGTGCCGAAATTGGATATAAAACCGGCGTAGATAGACTACTACTCACAGTCTTCAAGCCAAAACTTAAAGGTATAGGAGATGGGATAGGGGAAGACAGTGAGTATGTCATAACAAAAGAAGCCGCAGAGTTACTTCCCATTGGTGTAGTATTCCTCACATGAGGAATAGATGGTAAAGAAGATACTGTCACAGTTCCCGCACAAGAAGAAGACTTATCACCCTTGTTATCCAAACTCTTTGTTGGTAAGTTCCGAAATAAAACTGAATCATGGCTTCTATGCAGCGACGAGCTTTGCCTCGTCTGAGACATAGTGTTTCTTCTCAAACAAATTTATTGTCATCCATTTTTTCATGCATACTTACATCTGCACAACATACGAGCAGTTTCACATGAAAAATGGGCTTACTACCAGAAACATAAACAGATAGCTCCAGGTAAGTGATAACTGTAATGATAATTTAGGATATTTTTTTTTAGTTTTGCACCAAAACATATCTTGTGGATACTCACTGAGTCCCTCATTGAGGCGATTCCAATAAGTACCCACAAGATATGAAATGGGATAAGGTAAAACAGCGAGTACAATGGTAACTGCAATGACAATTCAGGATAATTTTTATTTTTGTGCCAAAACATATCTTGTGAGTACTCATTGGAATCCCCTCAGTGAGGTGATTCCAATGAGTACTCACAAGATATGGTTTGTTGCAAAATGATGGAAATTAATTTCTGAATACTCCCCTTACCAGGCTCCATGGAACAACCCATGTAAAAACATTCGTCACTTGATTCTCCAGTCACATATTTCTGAAGGTGAACAACAATAACGATACAGCTGCACAGACTGGTATGGGCCTTCACCATTTACATATACTACAAGCCCAACCATTCGCATTTTGTCTGAGACAACTCACAGCAATTCCATATTTATCTTATTTTTTTTTTTTTTCCTTCTTTGTTTATCCACGCAGATTATCAAACAAATTGCTGTCATAAATACACTACACATGGAGCTCCAGTTAAGTTGTATCTTGGACATTAACCAAAATCTGGCGACAAATTACATGAAACACTGAGATTTTTCATACTACTCCGCAAAAACAGGAATTCTGGGATCTCATCAGAATTACTTATTGAGCTCTATGTACAGTGATCTTAATATCTACATTGACAAAAAATGACTTTTATCTAGGGGTAATCACTCTACAGATACGTTCCACTTTAACTTTCCCTATTAATACAATATTACATGCCACATGAGAAAAAGGGGGTAGTGAAAACCCAGATCAGCTTGTGCACACTGATCAGGCTGTACAAGATGTGCAGGACAACCTAGCGCTGTTCACATATGCCTGAGAACGGAGGAGTGTTTTGAAATAATTTCTCCATTAAAATACATATATGTTGTGGGTACTTGCTGGAATTGCCTTTGTTATGCAAATCTAATGAGTACTCATAATATATGTTTTTATGGAGAGTTGGAGAAAATTATCACAGAATTGTCGTCAAATAACTACTACTTAACAGATCCTCTTTATTCCATAATGACCTGTTTATAACCATATGGGTCAATTTATTAAATTTCAAACCAGATCAGTTTTCAAGATAGACTCTAACAAATTTTACATTGTTGTACCTTACTTAACCTAAGTATTGGAACAGGCAGGTTTCAGCAAACAGTGTAGACTAAGATCAGATGCTGCAGAATGCGGCATCTGATCACAGTCTACACTGTTTGCAACTTATCCAGCAATTTTAAACATATTCACACATAGTAAAATGGACATTCAAATTTTGGGACAAGTATGGTAAGAAGTTGTCCGAATACTTAAGGTAAATATGGTAATTTTTAGACTGAATTACAATATGATTCAAGGCTCCTAATAAAGTGGCAGTTTTGATGAAAATTTAGGATAAACTCTAAGTAAAACGTGTTGTTAAATTTGGTCCCTGTGAGGCAATTTTAATGAGTAGCCACAACAAATGTCTGCCTGCCTTCTTTTTTTTTATTATTATTATTATTACTTTCTCTGTTGCTGTTGTGATCAGTGCTTAACCTTAATCCTGCTGAACCAGGATATGTCCTGCCTTTGCAAACAGTTTAGATCCAGATCAGTTGGCTTCTGACTGATCTGGATCTGCACTGTTTGCCATTATGTGAATGTATAGCAACACTCTGAATCAAGTAATCTGACTGGCTGAAAATCGGAAGTGGGCGTGGCATCTTAATTTATTCAGCAAAAAAAATAGGAAAAATATGGTTCAAATGTATTTACAATCAGACCAATTTTCCATGTTTACACAGAAATGTACAATGTACATAAGTCAATGGTAGACTGTCAATGTCCTCATTTATATTAAATGTCTTCTCTTCAAATAACGCCATTTGGGTAACATTGTGGATCAATTTTACTATATTCAGAAAACTTTCATCTCAATAGACACCCTTTATTTGGAACACATAAGAGGCACTGACCATATCCCTAAACAGCCAAGCCAAATTGTAGCCAACGACTTTCTATTTTTTTTTTAATTATTTTTCAGAGAAAATAAGGCCTTCATATTTTACAACACTGTGGTTTTCTGTACAGTTTAAATGACAACATCTGATCCAAGTCTGTCCATACCATCTGTCAAAGTCCACTTTTTGGGACATTAAGAATGAATCAGTAATGATGTAATGAAATCTTGTACTGTATGTATGTCATTTAATATCATATGTACAAAATATAAATCTCATATTCGACGTAATAACCACACTGTGCACAAAGGTTTTCCAAAATTACTGAAAAAACTAGTAATAAGGAGTGTATTTTATGATGCTTACATGATTTTTTTCTCCCAGTTCCTTTATAAAGGCATATGTTGTGAGTACTCATTTGAATTTGTACCCACAACATATGCTTTTATAAAGAAAGTAGACAACACTACAGAACTGCATGCCCGTGCACCTATGTCCAGTACATTTCATAGCAAAATAATGTCACGTATCGTGCGCATCATTTCAATGTAAAAAAATTACTCATTTTCTCCATAATTCATTTTCATTCTCTCCTCATAATGTTTGCCAAAAATGAATTTGTTACAGTTTAGGATAGCATAGCTCCAGATGAGGCTTCTTTCAACCAAAAGTATTAAATTTTTTTCCTATTTGTCCCATGAAAACATAATGTTGTGGGTACTCATTAGAAGCACCTCACCAAAGCACTAATGAATACCCACAACATGTTTTCATGGTAGATATAAAAAATATACAGTCAAACCTGCCCTAACGACCACCTGCGTTAAGCGACCAGTATAAAATCCTCCCAACAAATTTTACTATTATTTGACACTGTATTAAACGACCCCCTGTTTTAAGCGACCAGCGACCGCATATTTTCCGAAAATGTCTTCCCTATAACAACCACAAATAAAACAGCAAAATTTTTGCTCCAGTAATTTTCTGTTTAGACATACAAATATTTGTAATTGGTACATCTTCTTTGATTGATTCTACACTTAAATGCTGTTGCAGTTATGTGATTGTATCGGTTCATAGTGTCGCTATTGTTCTCTTATCAGTTCTGTACCCCCATTCTAAATAGTTTTTATTCTTACAGTTTTTTACTCATAAACTGACAATTTTAAATTCCGTTTTAGTGAGAGTTTTGCATTTTTAATTAAAATTTTGGGCATCTAAAAGAGAAGTTCTGTTCGAGCCAGTTGTCAAATTTTTTAAGTTCCCTCTTAGGGAACGCATGCTTTCATTTCGAAGGGAAATAACTGTCGCGGGTTATCAAAATTGAAAGTAGTAGTCGCACTTCTGAATGATCCGAGGATTCCGAATTTCCATCGAAATTGAAAGCTAATGTATTTCAGATGTTCTAAAACATTTTCATGGCCAGCTGTGTTAAATGGTATGTTGTCTCGTCAATTTCTTTAATTCTGGGTCAAGACTGTGCAGGTGGAAAATGATCGAAGGAGCGCATCATTGTGGTTTTAGCTGAAACTGAAACCACTAGACCATGAAAACCATTTTAATTTCCTCCAAACAGTCTCAAATCACAGATTTTTTTTAAGGCTTGACTATTTAAGTAATGAACTGAGCTTTTAATTACTGATTCTTAAATTTTACTATCAATTATAACCAACTTCCAGTTAAATGATAGTTTATCATATTTCTGTTAACACTGATTTTAATGTGCATGTATTAAATTTGTCATAAATTCAAATTCTGGTCATACTTGCAGGCCGAAGTGGTGTTGGCAGCAGTCAGTACAGGTCAATACAGGTGAATGTGCTGAGCTCTGATGACCAACCTGAATTAAGAGACCACCTGTATTAAGAGACCACTTTTCATACTTCCCTAGGGTGGTCTTTTAATATAGGTTTGACTGTATATTACGTGGATACCCTCTCTTATCTGGTGCTATGATATGGCCAAAATTTCTGCAATTTGATACAATTATTGCAAACAGTCAACAAAATTAACCCTTATCTGGACCTATAAAGTGGTAAAAAAAATATCCAAAAGTAGCAACCAATCAGATATCTGTCTATCACAGCTGACAAAGCTGCTTAAACCAAGAAAGTATCGACATAATTCTGTTTGGGCTAAAAAATATTTCAATGAAATAATGAAAATAAAGTATGCTTTGACAGTTGCTGCAAACCGTCTCCTAAGTTTGTACATCGAGGGTTGAGCGCAAGACTAGTGTAAGTCAGATGGTTGTTTTTCCCCAAACCTAATCTCCTCACCATGAAGGCGTTATGAAGATTATGACATTTCTTTCTGTAAACAATGAAAATTTAGGTGCCATTGCTCGTATGAGCAATGGCACCTAAATTTGCATTGTTTACAAAGGGGTCCAAGCTGCACCTAAACAAGGGTTTCAAAAATATATTTGAGTTACTATAGTCTTGCGCTCAACCCGACATAGTGTCAAAGCCCAATTTGCCGAAAAAGAAGAATATTTCCAAATACTGTCTCTTTAACCCATTGTAGTCAGGAGACCCCTAAAAGGGTATTTGGCAAACAGTGCAGACCCAGATCAGATGCCGCAGAACACCATTTTTCTCTTCGAATATCTAAATCTCATAGCCTCACCTACCTAAAATTGAAATTGGTACTCTTCCAATATATAGTGTAAGGGAGTTCATTCAGTCTACAATGGGTTAAATTTTTACCTAGCATGCTAAAAATGAACAGCAAATACCTTAATCAGATTGCACAGAGGTTTCACTAACTTTTCTGACACCCACTGCTTCAAAGCAAAGTAAGCCGGTGGTACTGTATGTTATTTACCATATTTACCCTACTGTCCTTTCAATATCTCTTGATATCTCTTGGAAAGACGTTTTTTGCCTGGCGTTTTATTTTAAATGAAAATATTTTGCTCTTATTCACAGTATCTTATCAGAAACCATTTGTCTTTTATGTTTCTGTGATTTATTCTCAAATATTTACACAAAAATTAAAGTTACGGCCAAAAGTTGGTCTGACCTATGCGGTTTCTATAGTAAAGTGATTTTTTTTAATTTTTGTCTAAGAAAATATTTTTTACTGTTCTTTGCTGAAGTTGAATTATTGATGTTTTACAACAATATTGTGAAAATTTCAGAAAAATTGAACAAGTGGAACTTGTTGAAAATTTGGCTCCAAGTTATCCACCCTATAGATTTCTGCATGATTTGGCTTCATTTTTACTATGGGAAAAAGTGAAAATATTTGATTTTTTAAAAATCAATGACAAGAATAAAAATTTTTATACATAGGTAGTTACGACAAATGGTTTTGCATTAAATCATGACAAAAATTTGCAAATCTACTTCTTCTGTGTAAAGCGTCAAGCAAAAAACGACTTTCTGAAAGATGTCAAAAGCACAGTAGGTATTCTGGCCCCTTAACTCCTTTACATACTTGTCCTAAATTTTGAAGAAGTCCATTCTATTATCTCTTAATGTGTTGGAAATACTGCTGTATGTATGGCAAGCAGTGTAGACCCTGATCAGATGCTGCATACTGCAGAGTCTGATCTGGGTCTAAACTGTTTGCACAGGTCTATCTGTCCCAATACTCAGGGTTATTTGGTAAAACTGTGCAAATTTGTCAAAAGTAGCAGGGGAAAATTGCCTCCCGCTTCTTAACCCATTGTAGTCGGGAGACCCGTAAAAGGGTACTTGGCAAACAGTGCAGACCCAGATCAGACGCCGCACAGCGCAGCGTCTGATCAGGGTCTCCACTGTTTGCAAATAGTTTACCCATTTTTCTCTAGGAATATGTAAATCTCATAGCCGGACATACCTAAAATTGAAAATGGAGTCTTCTAATATATAGTGTGGGAGAGTCTATTCTGTCTATGATGGATTAATGAAACCCATGATTGCAAAGCTATATAAGGCAGGTTTGTTCCAGCCAAATCATGCACAGCTCTAGATAAGAGAATTTATATATGCTTATATATATAAATTTTCTTGTTTCTCCATAAAAACATGTTGTGGTACTGCTCAGAAATGCTCACAAAGGCAATTCCAATTAGTATCCACAACATGAAAGAAAATATCAACTCTTATCTAGAGTTATGTTCCTGGAATATCATTGGATAGTTTTTCTTCGACTGCAACCAATGGTCAAGTACTTGTTCTTGGTACTCACTGGGATAGCCTCACAGTGGACATTTTTGTAAGTACTTACAATGTGCTTATGCTTATTAACCCTTAAAATGCTAACCAAATTTTTAGCAGACAACATTTTGTATTGTTTTCTATTAATTGTCAGAGAAAATAAGACTTGGCATTTTTTATGTGCTAGGAAGAAAATTCATATGAAATGTCAAGCCTTATTTTCTCTGGAAACACAAAGCAATCTGGGCCCAGTTGTTCAAAGCAAACGTTGTTAGTTAACGATTCGTTAAACTTTACATTGAGCGATATGCAAATATGCTGAAATTTTTTGCTGAAAAAATGTGAGTAGTGCAAAAGCTACTCACATTTTTTCAACAAAAAAATATCAGAATATTTTTATATTGAATTGACTAAAACAGTTAACTAAATAAACCCTTAACGAGCTCGTTAAGCTAACGACCCTTTGAACAACTGGCCCCAGGATGTCATCTGCCCTAGCCATGATTAGGACTTTATGGGTTCACAAAATAAAAATAAATATCTTATCTGGAGCATCGGCACAACAATTTCATATCACATCTTTTTGTTTGTTAAGTTCAACTATTTTTTTAACATTTACCATGCTATGGGCATATTGATAGACAACATTTTGATTTTCCAGCAAACAGTATCTGACACTTAATGCAAATTGTCTCCTTAAAAGGAGAAAATTTGCATGAAGTGTTAAATCCTATTTTCTAGGAAAAATAAGAAAAATATTCCAAAATGTTATCTGTTGAAATTTTTACCCAGCATGCAATTTACTGTTACAAAGTCAAAACAAAGTTCAGAGCTGTAAGCTAGATTTCAATATCGTTCCAGTATCTATTAATGATCCTGTATGTATTCTGCAAAAGACCGACAAATTGTTTACATAATCATGTTCCAACTACAATAAAAAAGGTAAAGACAAGATCTGGATATAAATCTAAAATGCATTGTAACCCAAATCCAATCAACATTTAATCCATTTTTGGCTCAATGCATGGGGTGCCAAAAAATCTTTGATCAGAGTAATCTATCCAAACAAATAATGCTGAACACGGAAGATCCATCAATGTCAGCTTTATATCTGGCACAGTTTTCGAAGTTAGCTAATATGTTAAGACCGACAAAAAAAATTGCACAAACAAATACTGGAGGGTTCGGTCAATGATTTTATGCAAATCAATAAATGAACATTAGACGGAGGTCACTCTACAAGAGCTGTGATTTTAAAACATAAACACATAAATCATTACTCTAGATTAGAGGGGTATCTAGATGAATATTGTACTACCGTAATCACCCTAATTACCACACATACCCCTATAAGCACACAGTCAAGCAATTTCATAGTCTTCAGAATACAGCCAGTGTACTTTTTGTCTACTTCTTTGTAACGACATATGTTGCGGATACTCATCTGAATAGCAACGACTTGTCCATGTAATTCAAAAGATTACCCACTACAATTGCTTTTATAGAGAATATCAGAAACAAAAATCACTTAAACATCAACAAATATGTCCTTAATTGATTTTTTTTTAAAGTGTACCTTTAGTAGGTACATGTTGATACATAAATTTACCACAAATTTTCCCAGAAGTTTTGAAAAACCTTAGTGCAAAATGCGGTAATTCGGCTGAACAGGGTATATGTCCATGAAAACCCCTGTGGGTACTCATCAGAAGACAAAGACGAAATTGGGACACCATATTTCTCCTAAATTTTGAACAACTCCATTTCACAGGGCATTCAAATGATTATTTTTTTCCAATGTTAAATCAAATGTGAATCATATCTTAACCCTTGTCATGCTGAACCCGGATATACCCTGCCTTTGCAAACAGTGTAGATCCAGATCAGTTGGCTTCTGAAGAAGCCAACTGATCTGGATCTGCACTGTTTGCCATTCAGTATGTAAATTTATATCAACAATCTGGATCAAGTAATCTGATTGGCTGAAAATTAGAAGTGGGTGTGGCATCTTAATTTATTCAGCAGGACAAGGGTTAACCCTTAAAGAACACATCACAACTACAACCTAGTTGATGACTCATAAAATTAAGTCAAGCCTTATATCCTTTGAAACAAAAATAACAACAAAAAAAACAACATATGTACGATCAGCAAAGTCTCAGGTCAGCCTGTGCATATGTGCAGTCAAGATCAGTCTTCGCTGATCACATGTGCCTTCTACAGCCTCCGGGATATCCAAAGAGGGATAAACAAGAACCCTTGCCATATTGGGTGGATGTACAGGCTGATCTGTTGCAGGTGTTGTCTTGCACTGGCTCATATCTGAGAATGCTGTTATTGTCTGCAACAATTCTTTATGGCAATTTAAGGGTTAGTTTTGATGTGACAATGTTGATGATGATGAGTTATGGTTCATAGACCCTTCAACCCATGAGGATCATTAGCGTCAAAACTGTATGATTATGATGGTTTGGTGTTTTACGCCCCTTTATAGAGACAATGAAAGGATGATAATGAAAGGCTCTGTGCGATGAAGCGCTGTGCAGTCATGAACTGAATTCCACCTTTAGCGATATTCAAATCCAGGGCCCCATGATCCGGAGTTGGGAGCGCTAACCAATCAGCCACCAGGATGCTTCTCAAAACAGTATGTTAACCCTTAAACTGCCAATCACAACAATGTCATTTTTGCAAACAGTGTGGACCCAGATCAGGAGCAGTCTGGTCAGGGTCCACACTGTTTGCTTGTATGCAAAAATAGGTTTGAAGTTTGCAAGAATATTCAGCAGACGACATAAACAAGCGACATTTTCAGATGCAGGTTTTCTTGGCATTTTAAAATTTATTTTAGCAGTGAAATAGTAATAAAATGAGATATATTAGCTTATGACATGCATGCCCAGTGAAGACCCAGATCAGATCCACACCTTGCCACAGCCTGATCAGTCTTCACTGTCTGTCTGCGGAATCCTTTGATCCTTGCCAATCCCCTAAGTGTCCAGGGACAAATGATCAGTCATAAGGCATGTTATCTCAACTGTCGATCATTTTCTCCATGACATGCTCTTTTTTAACACTTGTCCTGCTGAACCCAGATATACCGTCTTTGCAAACAGTGTAGATCTAGACCAGTTGGCTTCTGAATTATATGAATTTATAGAAACAATCTGGACTTGAAATTTTTAAGTGGGTGGCGCATCTTAATTTATTCAGCAGGAAAAGGGTTAACAATTAGCATGCTGTATAAAGGTTTCAATAGATCACATTCTGAAATGTGTTTCTTATTTTTCCCAGAAAATAGGCTTTGGCATTTCATGCAAATTGTCTCCTAAAATAAGCTGCCACAACATATACTTTAGTGGACAAATAAGAAACAAAATAAAGTAGAACACTGAGTCTACTAAATATCTATTAACAGCCCTAAAAGGCTCTTCTGAGGTTGTAAGAATCTTTTTTACAGTATTTAATTTTACAGTACATATTAGGTCAGATAGACAGGCCTTAGCAATCCATGTAGACTCAGCATCTGATCAGAGTCTACAATGTTTGCCACTTATTAAGCCATTTTAAGAGCATCTAGACTTACCCAAGTTCCTACATTTGTATTTGCCCTTCTTATTATTGGAAATGTCTTTGTAACAGTAATTTAATTTTTATCTCTGACTGATATGATACTTGATTTTTTTTATTATCATTTTTAAGAATTATGTAAAAAGAAAATCTATGATAGGACTTGGGCAAGTTAAAATGTCAAAAGGACCTGATTAAATTCTAGGATAAGTATAGTTAGTAGTAAACATGTCCAAATACAAAGGGTAAATATGGTACATTTTACTTGCCACGAATTATATGTTTACACGCAAGAGTATACTGGGTAAATTCTGTTATTTCTGCACCAAAACATATCTTCTGGCACTTGGTAAATTGATTCTAAGGACAACCCACAATAATCAAAGCACTGACAGCACTGGTGAGTCGATTGTCTCAGAGTGCAGGCAGGGAAAAATTGTCCTGAACGGGGACGTAAGACTGTTTAATTTAACTCTTATCTGCTTATATTTTAAGCAAACAGTGCAGAACCTGATCACACTCTGCAGCATCTGATCTGTGTGCACTGTCTGCCAATGTCTCAGTCCAGGTTTTACTAACACTCTCTTTTCACTGCACTCTGACATCACAGTAACAAGCATAGCATGGCTATAAATAACCCTTACCTGGACTTTGTACAACTGCCTGGTTGAATTCCATTGGTCAATGCTAATCATGTGGACAACCTTGGCGTTTGTATATACAGTGTAGCTCCAATATATCGCGGTATCGCGGGTCCATAACCCTGAAACCGCGATGTGGTCGGAGCGCGATATAAGTCCCGACATGTACCATGCATGTATAACGGCGTGCATAACTCTCGCTCGGTTTGTCACTGTGGTAGTTTGCTGAGACATCACGGATAAATGGCATTCAGTTATGTTGTCACCATATTTCCTAATTAAAATTGGATTAGAATTGCTCAATGGAATAATTTACATTGGTGCGCTATGTCTAACAAGTAATTCCAATCGAAACCAGCTGATAAACTACGTTTGAAAACAAGAAATCATCGGATTGACAATTTAGGACGCCATTTTGGATACTCTGGCGAAGGGAAGTTACTCCATTGTGCTAAGATAACTTGAGTTGCTTCCCTTCGCTTATATTGCGGGCGCAAAAAAAAAAACAAAGTTAATTTCTTTTTGTTTATTTTTTTTTATTGTTTGTTTTTTTTGGGTTTTTTTGACGCAGTTGTTTTCTTCTGAAATATTTATATCTACAGAAGTGTAAAATAAGTGGACTACGATCTGTGTATGTTGGACAGAAACATCGTAAGACTACTGTCTTGTAAAATTTGCTGGTGTTGAAAAGGAGGTGGACCGTTTTCCCCTGCTGAGCAAAATTAGTTTGTGGGCATCATTGACTCATTGAGCATTGAGCAGATCTATGTACTAAATGATGATAATGATTACAACAATTACGGCGATATAATTTATTGTTTGCCAATTATAATCAACGTGTGCGCTGATTGACACTAAGTGGATTGTTTATCATATAATACCTGCCGCGCGACTTAGCGTCGGGATAGGCGCGAAAAATCAATTACCGGAGGCGGAACGCTTTTTTTTTTCTGAAGTTAAATAAAACAACAAACATTTTATGTTTTTAAATTTTTTTTTTTTTTTTTTTTGCTTTTGGAAAATGTGGGAGCCATGGCCTATTCGCGATATACTGGATTTCGCGAAATAACGGACCGCGATGTATTGGAGCTACACTGTACTATGGCTGGACTGAAAACCAGCAGCAGGAATTATCTTCTGAATATGCCAGTCTTAGGTTAAGGGAAGCAACACAAATAAGTTTTTACTCAAGTTTCAATACCTGATTACTTCCCTTTACTTACAGCTGGTTTAGTTCATGGTTAACCAGAAAACAGCCCTATTGGATTATGCAACCAGTATAGACTTGGATCAGCCTGTGCATCCGTGCTGTAAGATTAGGCTATGCTGGCCACAAACATGGTATATGGATTTTAATGCATCTTTTGATTTAATTAACAGCAAAGACCCAATCAGACTGCGCGCATATGCTAAGCATTAAGCAATGGTCCTTTGAAAAATGAGGCCCTGGTCAGCCAGGTTATTGTATGTGCCAACAATAATGACTGTAGCCATAACAGGCAATCAAAATGCTTCAAATATTAATAAATAATATTAATGGACACTGTTTGCAAAGGCAGGACATATCCGGGTTCATCATGACAAGGGTTAAGCTTATTATGGTAGTCTAAAATGTCATATATTAATATGCCTTCGTCACATTTTGTGTCTTTTGCAACATTCTGATTTGTTATGGATTGAAAACAAGCAGGCAATAAACAGCAGCACAGTAGCCATTTCATTGATGTATCGAATAATCTGATTGGCTGAAAATTAGAAGTAGGCGTGGCATCTTAATTTATTCAGCATGTCACTTGGGTTAATTAATATTGGGGCACCTTAACGCCTTACCATATGTGCCATAAAATATGGACAAGTCCATTATACTACCTGTTGTGAGCATAGAGCCTGCTGGTTGAGTGACAGTGTAGACCTTGATCAGATGCCATGTTATGTGACAGCAGATCTTGGTCTACACTGTTTGCTTAGCCTGTCAGCCCCAAAAGAATTATTACGGTATTATTTACCTTTGCCTGAAAACAAGCACTGACATTTTGTGTAAATCTCAAAGACTACTTTCTTGGAAAAATAAGGAAAATAACATTAATTTGTCGCCTGCTGAATTTTCCAATGCATGGTAATGGTTAACATGATTAAGTGTCAAAATCAATAAACCTTAGACTTCAGTACATAATGTAATTATCTTAAATAGTGAGACACCTTAACCTCTTACCTGCTCTAAAATTGGTAGGTCCATTTTACTACCTACTGACGAGTCTAAAACTGCTGGATGAATGTGAAAACAGAGTAGACCCTGAACAGATGACACACTATGTAGTACTTGATCTAAGTCTACACTGTTTGCTCAGGCTGTCTGTCCTGATATTTTGAGCAAACCGGGTATATTGAAACATATGAGGGATACCGTAAAACTAGCTAACAGCGGGTTGCCCTGGCAAGCTGCATATATAGGAGTTATGCTAATCACACATCAAATACCGGAATTATACTGAACCCAGCTTAAAGTGGAAGTAACTACCAAGACTGTTGAAATAGTAGCAGTGCATCTGATAACTAATAGACTAGAATGTTTTATTATCCATGATGGTATGGCATGATCTTGGATATCATTGGATTCCATACCAATTTGCATTCAAATGAAATTATGCTTCAGCAAGTACCAGAATTCATCAAGATATTAAAGGGGAGCAGCTTATAAAAGATTGGTACGTTCAGTCCTGGAGTAAGGCAGTTCGGTTTTGGACCCTACGGTGTAGTCAGGAAGAACTGGAAAGCGTGCAAAAGCAAGCGGTCAGATTTGTAACTCTTTTGTATCTACTATGGTCAAAATGTTGAAAATCTCACAGGATAATAGTAACTGTCAACATCTATTAGCACCTATTATTTGTGTACATGTCAGCGGTAAATTTGACAGTTCCGAGTGAACCAAAATTGTAAAATAACTGGAGTCAGTCAGTTCAGTGAATCTTGATATACATGCCATCATGTGCGGCATAAGCGTACATTCAATTGCTGAAGCTAAATGACTCGCTAGCTTTTTGAAAAAGCTAATACTTATTTAGCAAAAAGACTTACCACAAACAAGCAGACTTAGCTATCTCTATACCATCAAAGTGTTGAAAACTCTTAAAAAGTTCATGCTCCTTTTTGTTCCTTTGATATTTTAATCCTGGTCTTGCTGAACCAGATGTAACCTGCCTTTGCAAACAGTGTAGATCCAGATCATTTGGCTTAATTCTGAAGAAGCCAACTGATCTGGATCTGCACTGTTTGTCATTAAGTATGCGAATTTGTATTAACAACCTGCATCAAGTAATCTACATGTAACTGGCTCAAAATTAGAAAGGGGTATGGCATCTTAATTTATTCATCATAGTACGGTTCAAATCATAAAATTTCAAGAGTTCCTAATTTCTGAACAAACAAGGTTCCAAACAAAACATTCAAGAATGTAAATGGGTTGCACCATGAGGTGTCTTTGGGGCACTTGCCAACAATAATGATCCAGATCAGCGAGCCTGTCAGATAAGGGCTCCGCTATAATACTGATACACGGAAACATCCTTATAAGATGGTTCATTATGGCATGATCTTGGATATACAACGGTTTATATATAGACCCCAAATTTGTTGTAGTCAAACAAAAATGTATAGATTATAAAGAAAAATGAAAAAAATGTATAGATTATATAGAACTAAACTGCGCAGTCGATGGCGTGTCATCGCAAATTCCCATCCTACGTGCTAATGTTGCTAATAGCCTGAGATGGATGGATGGAAAAATAACGTTGCTCTCGTACACCCTTACCATGTTGGGAAGTCATGTAACAAGTTTGGTGAAATTCCACCCAGGGATTTAGGAAATTGCATGACAGACTGACTAACGGATGGACATAGCCAGACGGTAGGAAAGATAATGTTGTTCTTGCAAACCCTTACCATACAGGAAAGTCATGAAGCCAAGTTTGGTTAAATTCTGTCCAGTGGTTTAGGAGAAAGCGTGATGAACGGATGGAGGGAGCCGTTCACAATATCCCAATCGCTAAAGCGTAGGGAAAAATGATCAGTTTAGTCATTTTTCTATATAATCTATACATTTTTGTTTGGATACAACACAACTGTTTAGCTACCATGCCGTTTGCTTTGGGTCCCACCAATAGCTTTATAAAGATGTTTTGGTGTACATTCTATGGTAGCCAGTGATGCTGTAAGTGCCAAGAGAAAGAACAGCTGGTACCATTTTTTAACCCTAGTCCTGCTGAACCTGGATATGTCCTGTGTTTGCAAACAGTGTAGATCCAGATCAGTTGGCTACTTCAGAAGCCAACTGATTTGGATCTGCACTGTTTGTCATTAAGTATGTGAATTTATATCAACAATCTGGATTAAGTAATCTGATTGGCTGAAAATTATAAATGGGCATGGCATCTTAATTTATTCAGCAGGACAAGGGTTAAGTCATAAGTATGACTTGGCCAGGGATCAAACCTACAACCTCCTAGACACAGAGCAGTCATTTCACAATATCACCATGCTGCATTCACATAAAATGTCAAGCCTTATTTTCTCTGAAAATCAAAAATGAATGTTTTCTTTCTGCTATAATGGTGCTGAAATAGTTAATTATAATTTTCTTAGGAGATAGTTTAAATGAAATGTCAAGCCTTATTTTCTCTGAAAATCAAATTGAATGTTTCCTTACTGTGAATAGTGCTGAAAAAGATAAATATAATTTTCTTCGGAGATGGTTTAAATGAAATGTCAACCCTTACTTTCTAAAAGGGGGGGGGGGGGGGGGGGTGGCATTTCATGTGGATTGTCTGCTTATTTTCTCTGAGAAATATAACAACAATACTTCAGAATGTTGTCTGCAGTTGTAATTGGGCCTCTAAAGGTTACAGGTTAAAAGTCAATCTTTGGAATATGGTCACTGCATTTAACCCTTAAACTGCCAATCACAACAATTGTCGTCTGCTTGTGATTTTAAAAGTCATTTTTGCAAACAGTGTGAAACCAGATCAGACTGCAGTCTGATCAGGGTCCACACTGCCTGTATGCATAAAATAGATTTGAAGTTTGCAAGTATATTCAGCAGACGACATAAACAGACGACTTTTTCAGATGCAGGTTTTCTTGGCGTTTTAAAGGTTAATATAATATGTATTCGGACAGACAGGCCTGAGCAAACAGTGTAGACCAAGATAAGACACTGCAGAATGTGGCATCTCATCAGGGTCAACTCTGTTTGCCATTCATTCAGCAATTTTTAGACACAACATTGAGTGGTAAATTGTACAAATTTTAGAATAAGTATGGTAAGGAGGAGGTGTCTCAATACGTAGGGTAAAACTTATATGGCCAATTTTACAATAATCAGAGAGGCTTTGTAAGGAGGGGTATTCAAAATATTTTTTTTAATTTTTCCATAAAAACATATATTGCGGGTAATCAATAGAAGTGCCTCATCAAGACACTTCTGGGTATCCACAATCTACGTTATTGAGAATAATCTTCCGAGAATTATCACCAATGCAAAAAAAAAAATACAGACGACTAATGTGGATACATACCTTTACAGTGAGATAATGACACCAAATCTGGTATCAACATTAATTCACAGATACGATAAAAAAAATCATTTCATTTTTTTTATCCTGTTCAAATATAACAGACAAACTGAAATTTTACAGGCTGTCAGATGCTACATTTTATGATCATATTAATTAATATGTATAACAATTTATTAAACCATTCTTGGATAAAAAGTGTCTATTTTTGAGGGATATCCTGGAGCCTTTAAAGTAATTTGTATATATAAGGTTATTTTAACCCTTGTCCTGCTGAACCCGGATATACCCTGTTTTGCAAACAGTGTAGATCCAGATCAGTTGGCTTCTCAAGAAGCCAACTGATCTGGATCTGTGCTGTTTGCTATCAAGTATTCAAATTTATAGCAACAAACTGGATCAAGTAGCCTGATTGGATGAAAATTAGAAGTGGGCGTGGCATCTTAATTTATTCAGCAGGACAAGGGTTAAAAGTAGATCTATCCATCCCCTCTTATCATAGGTTTCCTTACACCTAGGCTCCAGAATGTGGTTGCATTCTTTATACAGAAACAGTAACTACATTTTTGGGGTTTACATATAATTGCCTAGAGGCTCCCGAATGTGGCTGCATCCCTATATAGAGACTGCAACCACATTCTAAAAGATAACATTATATTGCTTCGGCTAAAATTGTGGATACATTCTTATATAGAGACAGCAACCACATTTTTTTGGTTAACATATAATTTGCCTAGAGGCTCCCGAATGTGGATGCATTCATATATAGAGACTACAACCACATTCTAAAAGATAACATTATATTGCTTCGGCTAAAATTCTGGATACATTCTTATATAGAGACAGCAACCACATTTTTTGGGTTAACATATAATTCGCCTAGAAGCTCCCAAATGTTGATGCATTCATATATAGAAACTACAACCACAATCTAAAAGATAACATATTGCTTTCTTATAGAGACAGCAACCACACTTTTGGGGTTTATATACAATTTGCCTAGGCTCCCGAATGTGGTTGCATTCATATATGGAGACTACAACCACATTCTAAAAGATAACATTTTGCCTTGGCTAAAATTGTGTAAACAATTTTTATTTATATAAATTTACTGAATGAATGGTATTTTTCATATCTATTATTTATGGAATGAAAGGTATTTTATCAAATTAGAAATTTATAGTATATGTATTTTTTATTTATGTTCACCTTTAAAAAAGCATTTGCAATCGCCACTGATAATCCCACAAATCGGAAAATGCAAACTGTAACATATTAATGACCACGAGTAATTTCCCCCACATATGTATGCCATGTTTTAGAAACTGCATTCTGATTGGCCAACATAGTGTTTGCCAGAACCTGAGCGAAACATGATGACTGGTGTAAAACAGTGCAAGGGTACAGGGTTCTCACTAGGGTTTTGAAAATTGGAGTAAAATGCTGTCTTCCAGAAAAAGTTGGAGTTTTACCATACTTTTCTATTGAGACTTTCCAAAAAGTTGGAATCAGAAATAAAAAGTTGGAGTAACTTATTCCAGATTTTTTTTTTTGAGTTAATGAGAACTCTGGGGTAGTGTTTGTTTGTGTTGAGGTTTTACTGCCCAGTCAACTCAATGGGGTCATGTCGAGTGCATGGAATTTTAGAAGATACTACAAATAAATTACCTTTTCTGGTAACAATTATTAATGCAGTGGAAAGCTGAAAGAGTATATTTATTCCGTAGGAGAGGACTTTCACACAGGAACCATTATAGGGCATGTATCCAGACAAGTTATCTATATTGTGCTATACCCCTCCTTATTACAGTGCTTGCACTAACTGTCAAAATCAGGAAGTCCCAGGACTTCCTAGCTCCAATATCTGGAAGTCCTGGTGATCAAATTTTTTCACTCACTTTCAGAAATTCAACCTCAATATTCTTAAACTCTCATTTATGGAGTAAAAACACCATTCTTAAGCTAAATAACACATAAATTCATTCTAAATTTTTATTATAAATGACTAACTATCTTTAAAAGTTGGGAGTCCCAGACTTCCTGGCATTGATATTTGGAAGTTCTAAGGCAATTTTTGGGAGTCTCTGACTCCCAGACTTCACTTAATGCAAGCACTGGCCTTAAGTCCTATACGATTGATTGTGTTGGGGTTTAACAACACATCAACCCTTTTGGGTCATTTTGTGTTGTCTCCCAGAGAAAGGGAGAAAAGAGATAGAAGAGCAAGCAGAGGAGATGAAAGAGAGGGACAGGGAAGGAAGAGGAACAGGAATGAAAGCGTCTTCAAGAAATAGAAGAAATAAAAACATTCCGCCTCTACCCTTATCTGCTACAACGATAGCAGGCCTTGCCCAACTGTAAGCCAGTATCAGTTGGACACCCAAGTGATGTAAGATACATGACACATTTGCCACACCCGACCACCCCCAAGTCCTATATGAATGACTGACATTATCACAATTATATAACAAGAGGGCCATGATGGCCCTTTAACACTCACCTGAGTATCATAGCACTTTGAGAACCTGACCTAGAACTGATCAAGGCACACATTCTGATCAAAATTCAAAATGATTATATTAACAAGTAAGACAATGTAGTATGTCTAATGGACTGTGAAATAGAGGTCAAGGTCAAATATGGATGACTGCACTCAAGAGGCCATGCTAAGATGTATTCATGTACTAAGTATCACTGGCTGTAGGAGCAATAGTTACTGAGAAACTGAACTAAACACAAACACTTCACAAGTACCAAATATCACTCTGTAGGACCAATAATTACTGAGAAACTGACCTAAATGGAAAAAATTAAGAAAGTCACTAAGATTCATGATTATCTATTCAAAAATGTGACTTCTAGAGCATCAACAAAGTTTTCCTTTGATTTGGCCTGGTGACCTAGTTTCTGATATCAAGTGACCCAGTTTTAAACTAGACCTAGAAATCATCAAGACGAACATTTTGAGCAATATTTATGACGATTATTCAAAAAAATGTGACCACTGGAATGTTAACAAGGTCTTTCTTTGATTTGGCCTGGTGACCTAGTTTTGACCCCACATGACCCAGTTTCAAACCTGACTTAGAAATCATCAAGATAAACATTTTGGGCATGATTCATGATGATTGCTTCAAAAATGTCACCTCTAGAGTGTTAACAAGGTCTTCTTTTGATTTGGCCTGATGACCTAGTTTTTGACTCCAAGTGACACAGTTTCAAACTTGACCTAGAAATTATCAAGACAAACATTTTGAACAAGATTTATGATGACTGCTTCATAAATGTGACCGCTAGAGTGTTAACAAGGTTTTACACTGATGTGGCCAGGTGACCTAGTTTTTGACCTCACGTGACCCAGTTTTGAACTTGACCTAGAAATCATCAAGACAAACATTTTGAGCAAGAATCAAAAATGTGACCGCTTGAATGTTTACAAGGTTTTCTGCTGATCTGGCCTGGTGACCTAGTTTTTGACCCCAAGTGACCCAGTTTCGAATATGACCTAGAACTCATCAAGACAAACATTTCTGAGCAAGATTCATGACGACTGCTTCAAAAATGTGACCGCTCGAGTATTAACAAGGTTTTCCTTTGATTTGGCCTGGTGGCCTAGTTTTTGACCCCAAGTGACCAAGTTTCAAACTTTATCTAAAAATCATCAAGACAAACAATTTGAGCAAGATTCATGATGATTGCTTCAAACATGTGACCACTAGAGTGTTAACAAGGTTTTCTCCTGATTTGGCCAGGTGACCTAGGTTTTGACCCCATGTAACCCAGTTTCGAACTTGACCTAGAAATCATCAAGACACAAACATTTTGAGCAAGATTCATGATGACTGCTTCAAAAATGTGACTGTATGTTCTGCGTACTCATTAGAAGCACCTCTATGAGGCACTTCTAATGAGCACCCACAACATGTTTTCATGGAGAACTGGAGAAAATTATCTCAGAACTACCATAATATACTCCTCCTTAACCCTTGTCCTGCTGAATAAATTAAGATGCCATGCCTACTTCTTACTTTCAGCCAATCAGATTACTTGATCCAGAATGTTGCAATAAATTCACATACTTAATGGCAAACAGTGCAGATCCAGATCAGTTGGCTTCTTCAGAAGCCAACTGATCTGGATCTACACTGTTTGCAAAGGCAGGGTACATCCGGGTTCAGCAGGACAAGGGTTAATAAGTCCTTTTTTACAACCTGTTGTTGTCTAAATGAATTGCAAACAGTGCAGACCCTAATTAGATGCAGTAGTTTGTTGCATCTGATCTGAGTCTATGCTATCTGCTCAGGCCTATCTCTCTGAATACTTAGGGTAAAGAGGGTATGCACATTTTCTGTCCTATCCTATAATGTAATTGTATAGCTTAAATATCTTTCAACAATTTATGCTTGCAATTATGCACCAAATCGTTTTTCTTTGGACACCTCTAAACACAGGTCTAGACATTGTGGTAATTTAGAATGTTTTTGTTGTTTTTATTTTTTTATTTTGGTATCAAGACATGTTTGGAAATGCCTCAGCAAGTCAATTCCAATGAGCACCCACAAAAACGTGTTTTGGGGCACAAATAACAAAAAATATCTTCCGAGTACTTCCATTACCTGGTGCTACCCCTAACATTTTTAACACTTTGCACTCTAGGTAAAATTTTCAGCAGATGACATGAAATATTCTGTCTTATTTTTCCAAGAAAACAGGTTTTGACAAAACAGGTTTTGACATTTCATGCAAATTGTCTCCAATGGAGACAATTTGCATGAAATGTCAAATCCTGTTTTCTGGGGAAAGTAAGAAAAATATCATCAATTTGTCGTCTGCTGAATTAGCCCAGAGAGTGATATGGATTTAAGTTTTATCTCAACTTCATTCATAACAATCTTGAACTTTAGCATACATTTTCTAGTTTTATTTATCTATTTTTTTTTCTTACTTTCCTGAGGCAGGATCAACATTTTAAACAAGATGTCTCC
The DNA here is from genome assembly GCA_964016985.1 of Anodontia alba. Taxonomy (NCBI): domain Eukaryota; kingdom Metazoa; phylum Mollusca; class Bivalvia; order Lucinida; family Lucinidae; genus Anodontia; species Anodontia alba. The sequence continues at coordinate 67,088,094 of OZ024832.1, forward strand.
TTGAAAAATGTACCAAATATTATGTCTAGTCCTCCTTTCTGATAAAAGCAAATTATAAGTATAACATCATTCCTCTGGAATTTGCTATTGGTAATTCAGCCAACAACAAAGACTGCATAGGCCTAGAGAAGAGTGGGTATCAGGTTAATAATTTTCTTATTTCTCCAAGAAAATATATGTTGTGGGTACTCATTAGAAGCACCTCAGTGAGGTGCTTCTAATGAGTTCCAACAAAATACGTTTTCGTGGAGAAATAAGAAAAATATCAATACTTCTGGATTGAAAAAAGTGCCTTAACTAGAGCTATGAGATTATAGGACAGTTTCAGATATGAAGGGGTGAATATTTTTCTTATTTTTCACTAAAAACAAGTTGTGGGTACTCATTAGAAGTGCCTCACCAAGGCACTTCTAATGAGTACCCACAACATACGTTTTCATGGAAAAATAAGAAAAAATTCAATTCTTTTTTGCTGAAAAAATTCCATATCTGGAGCTTTGACAAGCTGTCATTTCTTGACATCAAACAGATTTACTTCTGGGGTATCATAACACAAGTGAACTCATCCATAATGTTCACCAATATACTATGGAGCAATTCATTCAATTTCTGTCACAAATTCAGTCTTTTACAAAGTCTTAATTACAAGGTAATACAAACAAAATAGGCAGTGTTATTTCAGATAAATTTATGAATGAAATCATATTGCCTATACAGGTATCAGGACAGTATAATTATTTCAATGTCTCTATCTCCTTTAACAAGATAACTTTAATCTGTCTCTCCTCAACAAATTAACTGTTGTTAATTTGAACCAGCATTTTTCTTTATTCTTTCCCAGCCTTAAGCATTGGAATTTCATTCAAACTTTTTCATTTTAATCAAATTTCATGCCATTATTTTCTGAAAGCAAAAAGCTTAACATGGCTCCAGATAAAAAATAGTACCTTTATTTTTCACCCAAAAATTGTTGCTATTTTTTTCTTATTTCTGCACAGAACCATTGTTACAGGTATTCATTAGAAGCGCCTCACCAAAGCTTTTCTAATAAGTACTACATGTTTTCAAGCAGAAATAAGACAAACTGGTGAGGCACTTCTAATGAGTATCCACACCATGTATTTTATGATGAGAAATAAGAAAAATATTTTCCTGACACCCTCTCTTATTTCAGTTTTTTTATCATTGGTACAGAGAACTTATAAAGGTGGAGTATTTGGTGATAATTCTGGAATAACTCTTCTTATTTCTCCATAAAAACATTTGTTGTGGGTACTCACTAGAAGTGCCTCAGCGAGCGAGGCACTTCTAATGAGTACCCACAACATATGTTTTTATGGAGAAATGGAGAATATTATCCCATAATTATAACCAAATACTCCTCCTTAACAACACCTCCGATTGGTACCGTATTAAGTCTAAAAACCATCTATCAGATTTCAAAGTGTTAAAACTGCATTCTCTGTGAGTCCATGGAAACTAACATATAGATTGCCATGAACATACACAGAATGACAACACAGATGTACATGGAACAATATGACAAAAACAGACAAAGGCAGGAATGAGACTAGAGTCTTCTCTGAAAATGTCAAAACAAATCTGAACACCATCCACCCCTTACCCCTACTTATGCTTCAAAAGCATAATTAATAAAGCTTGTAGGCAAAATTAAGTTACCCTATATAAATCATATCTTAGAACAAAAAATTGGAAAGCTATGAAAAAATCTGAAAAGTCTAATGTCTGTAAAGAAGCACTTTGATCAGTGGCTATATTCATTACCATTCCTACAGCACTATTTTCAGCGCACCAAATAAGATCCTGTTCTAATTTCAGGACATGCATGGTATGACCTGGTTTTCAGAGCTCTAGACACGGTGCTTTTTTAACCAAAAAGTACCAATATTTTTTTTATTTTTCCACCCGAACATATGTTGTTTGAATGTATGTTGTTTCACCAAAGCACATCTAATAAGTACAATCAACTTATGCTTTTGTGGAGAAAGGATATTCCTCTTATCTATAGCTCTGTGTTTTAGTGAATATTTATTTACAGTATCACACGTTTTTAACCCTTGTCATGTTGAATAAATTAGCCCTTGTCCAGATGAACCTAGATATACCCTGTCTTTGCAAAAAGTATAGATCCAGATCTGTTGCCAATTGATCTGGATCTGCACTGTTTGTCAGTAAGTATGTCAATTTGTATCAAAAACCTGCACCAAGTACTCTGATTGGCTGAAAATTAAAAGTGGGCACGGCATCTTGATTTATCCAGCATGACAAGGGTTAAGATGCCTGCCCACTTCTTACCGTCAGCCAATTCAGATTACTTGATTCAAGTTGTTGATACAGTCACATACTGAATGACTAACAGTGCAGATCCCGATCAGTTGACTTCTTAATGTTAAAGTCTTAATTTTGACACAATAATCTGCTGAACTTCAATTCCAGTTGGACATTTTATTTTTTCCAGAAAACAGGGCTTGACATTTCAGGCAAACTGTCTCCTGAAAACAGGGCTTGACATTTCAGGCAAACTGTCTCCTATCCTCAGATCACACTGTGCATGAAAAGTCAAATCTCTTATCTGCGAAAAATAAGAAAAACTCATTATCAACTGTTATCCGCTGATTTGGAATGTACAATGCCAATGTTTACTGGCATTTACAGTATTCAAAGTGTAAATGGCAATTTTAAAGAAACTTGGACAAGTCTGGCACTGAAACACAAAAATCTACAAATTACATGTACGACTGGATTGTAAACAAGCTAAACAGTACACAAGACATACTTACACTTTTTTCAACATTGTTTGTTTAATATATCCGTCTTCCCCGAGAAAATACACAACCAACATTTTGGTACACCAGTAGATGTGTCTCGTGTCTGGTCAAGTTACTGTTTTAAGTATCACAAAGACTATGAGTGACAAAAGGTGTTATCAGATAATCTGACATACAGAGCTCCAGATAAGGAGTAACGGACAAATATTTTTCTAATTTCTCCATGAAAATATATGTTGTGGGTACTCATTAAAAGCACATGGGCAAGCGCTTCTAATAAGTACCCACAACATATGTTTTCATGGAAAAATAAGAAAAATATCAGTATTTTGGGATGAAAATGTTGCCTAATAATTGTGATATGGTCATAGCAAGATCAGATAGCCATCACTGATGTATTATTACACATTATTATGCACATGACTGTACAAGGAGATTGGCAGATAAAAAAATGTGTGACCAAATTACTGTTGCCCTCTCTCCATTTCAGCAATCACGTAGCAGAAGCAGCTCAATTATAAATCCACTCACATACAACGGCTTTGTCAGCAGATATTTGTCGCGCACAGGAAAATTTACAGAATGCCATCGTGAACAACGAAGGCACAGATCAGCTTGGAAATCCACATTCAAGCTTTCCCAATGATAATATCCGAGAAGTTTCTGAGTAAAAATTGCGAAGTTGGGCGGCGCATATACGCTAGGTCTAGGCCTTAGAAATTGCTGTTTGCATAATTTGAGGGCTCATTCAAATAAACTTGTTAAGGAGGAACATTTCATGAAAATTCTGAGACAGCTTTTCTTATTTCTCAATAAAAAACGTTGTGGGTACTCATTAGAAGTGCCTCATCAAGGCACATTTAACAAGCACTCACAATGTATGTTTTTGTGAAGAACTAGAGAAAATCATTCCAGAATTATCATCAAATACCCTTCCATTACAAGTTCTCTTTCAAGAAGTGATACACTTTCAAGGGAGGCAACTCTACCAAAATTCTTTTTATCCCCTTCTGAAAAAGGGGTCTACTGTATAAGGACAGAAAGAGACTGATGTGCATAAAAGCAACCAGGGTCCAGTTGTTCAAAGCTAACGATGTCGTTAGTTAACTATTTGTTAAAATTTACATCGAGTGATACGCAAATATGCTGAAATTTTTTGCTGAAAAAATGTGAGTAGCTTTTGCAGTGCAAAAGCTACTCACATTTTTTCAGCAAAAAATATCATAATATTGTATATTGAATCCGCTTAAACAGTTAACAAAATTACCCTTAACGAGCTCGTTAAGATAACAACCCTTTGGACAAATGGGCTCAGGATACCACAAAAGTTGACTCCCTTGTGAAAAATGGCAGCAAAATATTAAAATGTATTCATTCATCTTAACCATTGCCACTCTTTGGTCAAATTCAGCAGACGACAAACTGATGAAATTTTTTTTTTTCCAGAAAACAAGCTTTGACAGTTTGGTTTGTTGTTTGTGACACACCACCTCTAATATTTTCATTATGAACATTTTCATTGCCGACAACAAAATTCAACAGGAATGACAAATGAGTACCTTATTCACTCCAAATATTGGGACACCATAACTTCTTACCATATCTCGACATCTCTTGATGTGTCTAAAGCCACTGATATGCAGCATCTGATCTGGGTCTACACCGTTTGCCAGGCCTGTCTGTTCCCGTACTTAGGGTAAAAACGAAAAGTTTTTCTATTTTCCAGAAATAAGGTTTGCATTTTTTTTCATGTGAATCATCTACGGAAGTGATTTGCATGAAACATTCAGCTCTCTGTTTTCAGAGAAAAATAAGAAAACACATTTCAATTCATCAACTGCAAATATTTTAATTCTGGGTAATACTGGCATTAAGTATTAACGCTTAACACTCTGGAAAATTTTCAGCAGACAACATTAAAATATTTTTCTTATTTTTCCAAGAAAACAAGTTTTGACATTTTACGCAAATGAAATGTCAGATCTTGTTTTCTAGGAAAAATAATATATCAATTTGTCGTCTGCTGAATTAGCCCACAGAATGGTAAAGGTTAAACATAGGTCAGCACGATCCTAAATGTCAGAAACACTGAAAATGTCACAGTAAATTCTTTCCAACATAATAACATTTACCACTCTCTTGGCTAATTCAGCAGACAACAATTTGGTGATATTTTCTTACTTTTACCAAAAAAACAGGATTTGACATTTCAAAACTTTCAAATGTCAAATCCTGTTTTATGGGAAAAATAAGAAAAAAATATTTCAATATGTCGTCTGCTGAAAATTTTACCCAGAGTGCTAAGCAACAATTAACTGCACAGTAATCACAGCTTAGTTTATATTTCAATCCAATATGCACTAGCTAAGTGCAGAAATGGCAGATAATTCACATGAAATGTCTGGCCTAATTTTCACTAAAAACAAAAACCAAAAAGAATATTTCAGAATGTCATCGCCTGGAGCAGACTTAACTCTTTGCATGCAGGCTAATTTTCCATGCTTTTTTGTAGTCTGTAGATTTTTTTATTATTTTTTTTTCAAATATCTTTTTAAAAAAAATCTTTAGGAATACCATCAGCGTGTCAAACAGTTTGGATCTAGATCAGGCCTGACACTATGTTGGGCCTGATCTGGGTCCAGACTGTTTGCAAAGGTTATCAGCAGACGATAGAAGTCACCACTAGCAGGGAAAGAGCAGACAATAGAAGTCACCACTAGCAGGGAAAGAGAAGACAACAGAAGTCACCACTAGCAGGGAAAGAGTTAAGGGTTACAAGAATTTAAGCGCTGTATGAAGCGGGGCAATCCGTTGTTTTGGGAGTAAAACTATTGATACTTTTCTCATTTCTCCACAACAAAACAAATATTCCTAGATCTCAACAAAAGTTAAACACACACTGTGAAATGATACAAAATGTTTTCGTGGGAAATAATGAATAAAATTTGATAAAACACTCCAGTCCTGAGGATACAGTCCAAAATACAATGAGTATGATGCTTGGTCAAGAATGACTGCGTAAATGAAATATCCAGTCCGAAATACACCCTTTACATCTTTTACTAACGTATTTACCCTAAGTATTGGGCCACCTTATCTACTTACTATACTTCTAAAATTTGAAACAGTCCATTCTACTACTTGTTGATGTGTCTAAAATATTGCTGTATGTATGACAAACAGTGTCGATCCTGATAAGACACCGCAGAAGCAGCGTCTGATCTGGGTCTACACAGTTTGCAAAGGCCTATCTGTCCCAATACTTAGGGTTATTACGGTACATCAAAACAGTCCAGGCCCATATACTATGAATATTCAAAAGAAATTCTGAAGTTTTCACATTAAAAATTATCTTGAGGGTACTCACTAGAATTCCCATGGCAAGGCTATTCCAGTGAGATTACACAAAATATGTTTTGGTGCAAAAGAAACGAAACATTATCCTAATTCATCGCTGCAATTATTTGCCTTCTCTGGAGCTACTCATACCTGGACTGCATTCAATACAAAATTTCTCAATTTCTGAAGGTATATTAAAAACACAGCTCCAGATAAGAGATTTTTTTCATCTAAAAGTATTCATAGTTTTCCATTAAAACATAATTATGTTGTGGGTACTCATTAGAAGTGCCTCGCCGAGGCGAGGCACTTCTAATAGGTACCCACAACATGTTTTGGGGAGAAATAAGGAAACTAATTTACTACGTACTTGTCTTATCAGGAGCTGTGATAAAAATCCAATTTTATTTGCTGTGGGTCCCACAAAAACTGAGAACTTCACTGTGTGTACATCAATTTAGTTAATTAGACAGACCCAACAAGGATGCATTAGTCTGCACGGACATGCATTCATGCTCAAATATCTTTTAGAAGGTCTCTAAGTCTTCTGCAAAGTCCATCCAGACCGAGTCTGAGTGCATGTGCATGAATAGGATGGTCTTTTTGCTGTTCACAAGCACAATACAGTAGGTTTTTCTGTGGCCTACCATGTTTTGTGATGCCCATATAAGAGATAAATCGGTCAGTCTTGTTAATAATGGCAGGACTTGACCCACACTGAGCTTTGAACTTTTCAAGTACAACTGCCTTCATTAAAACATTTTAACCCCAGTGAAAGGTTAGGACGTACATATATTGTCACAGGAGAAAATAATGCCTTATTCCACATACATAGCTCCAGATACGAGGAGGTATCCACATAATATTTTTCTTATTTCTCCATGAAAACGTGTTGTGGTACTCATTAGAAGCACCTCAGTGAGGCACTCATTAGGTGTAACGATACACCTACCTCACAATACTCATTAGGTGTAACGATACACATACCTCACGATACATTATATATCGTGATACTTACCTCATGATACGATATGTATCGTGATACTTTTAATCAGACAGACAGACCAACACGCAAAGAGCCTGGCCATACTATAAGCTCACCAATGAGCCCCTAAACATGCTCATTTTCTCCGGTTTTTCGCTCGAGTCCGCCACGATCAGCAGTGACAAAAATTTCGAAGGTCAAGGTTATGGATTCGGCCTAATTTTATACCTAAAATGCATTCATGATGCCATAAAAATAACTGTAAACTTAATATTTTTTAGATGTCTGACTTTTTTTATTTCATTCGAAATCTGTTAATAAACTAATATAGAACCATGTTATGGAAGATATAATCATTAAAACAATATTTCTTTCGCGAAAATTGAGATATTTTTAATGGCCGAACAGTCTATTGTTGCGAGTGCTTTTTAGCCGAACGGAATACAGTAGTTGTTGTAAAGCAAAAGAAGACGCTTACGTTGATAATTAATGCATCAATAAAGCAAAATTAAGTAGGATTCAACATAAAAACAACATTTAAGCAGTTTCTCTGCTATTTTTTTTTTTAATTTTGTCTTTCGAACAAATTTTTTTGGGTGAACCGAACCGAACCGAAACTACCAAAAACGGACCGTGAACCAAACCACCAGCTTCGTACCGCGGTGAACCATACTTTCGGTGAATCATTACCCCTCTACTAATGAGTACCCACAACACGTTTCCACAGAGATATAAGAAAAAAATCAATAATTTTCCATTTAACTAGAACTATGTTTTCAGAGGAAAACGTATGTCCCCCACCAGTTTGGACGGACCTATCGTTGAAAAAGTTTGTATCTATAATTTATCTTTTTTTTTGCGTGTGTATGTTCGATGGGGGCCAAAATCTAAGCCGTAATGTGACCTTGAAAAAAATCTAATCATTTCTTGTCCCTGTCTCAACAAATAGCTGTACAAGTTTGGTCAAAATCCATCCATTCATTCTGGAGATAGGATGCAGAAAAGCCATTTTCCAACAATCTGAGCCATCCTGAGACCTTGAAAATGGGGTCAATGTCACCAAAATCTAATCAGTTCTTTTTCATGTCACAACAATACAGTTGTGCAAGTTTGGTCAAAATCCATCCATTCCTTCATGAGGTAGGGTGCAGACAAGCCGTTTTTCAACAATCTAAGCCCTTGTGTGACCTTGAAAATGGGGTCAAGGTCACTAAAATCTAATCAGTTTTTTTCCATGTCACAACAATATAGATGTGCAAGTTTAGTCAAAATCCATCCATTCATTCTGGAGATAAGGTGCGGACAAGCCATTTTCCAACAATCTGAGTTCCCCTGTGACCTTGAAAACAGGGTCAAGGTCATCAAAATCTAATCAGTTTGTGTCGCTGTCTCAACAATATAGCAGTACATGTTTGGTCAAAATCCATCTATTCATTCTGGAGACAAGGTGCAGAAAAGCCCTTTTCCAACAATCTGAGCCCTCCTGTGACCTTGAAAATACAGTCAAGGTCACCAAAAATCTAATCAGTTCTTGCCCTGTCTCAACAATATAGCTGTACAAGTTTGGTCAAAATCCATCCATTCCTTCATGAGGTAGGGTGCAGACAAGCCGTTTTTCAACAATCGAAGCCCTTGTGTGACCTTGAAAATGGGGTCAAGGTCACCAAAATCTAATCAGTTTTTTTTCCATGTCACAACAATATAGATGTGCAAGTTTAATCAAAATCCATCCATTCATCCTGGAGATATGGTGCAGAAAAGCTTTTTTCCAACAATCTGAGCCCTCCTGTGACCTTGAAAATGGGGTCAGGGTCACCAAAATTTAATCAGTTCTTTTCCATGTCTCAACAATTTAGATGTAGGTTTGCTAAAAATCCATCCATTCTTTCAGGAGATAGGGTGCAGACAAGCCATTTTCCAACCATCTAAGCCATCACGTGACCTTGAAAATTAGGTCAAGCTCACCAAAATCTAACCAGTTTTTACATTTCCCAGCAATCTAGATGTGCAGGTCTGGTCATAATCAATTTGTTCCTTCAGGATATAGGGTGCAAACAAGCAATTTTCCAGCATTTTCTAACAACCTCAGTCCTCGTGTGACCTTGAAAATGGGGTCAAGTTCATCAAAATCTAATCAGCATTTTTCCCCCACCCAATGATAAATTTGTGTAAGTTTGGCCAAAATCCATCCATTCATTAAGGAGAGAGTACAGACAAGAGGCTATGCCGACAAGGATGCAGACGCCGACAGGATCCGCACTAAAAACAGTATGTCCCCCCCCACACACCCCCCACCCATGCACAGGAAGGCTTAAGACTTCCTCATTCATACATAATTACTGATACATGGAACTGTTGCATCTAAAAATTTTACCATCCAGTAAAGTTATGGTCAAATTGAGCCAGTCGGATATTTAATCAGTATTTTGAGCACATACTTTGGCCCTCCTTGAACCAGTGGAAGCAGAAAATGACTGCAGAAATTATTTCATCATCAATCATTTTTGCTGGTCTGCCTAGCAGCCAATTTACAAGAAATGTTAACCCTTGTCCTGCTGAATAAATTAAGATGCCACACCCATTTCTAATTTTCAGCCAATCAGATTACTTTATCCAGATTGTTGATATAAATTCACATACTTAATGGCAAACAGTGCAGAGCCAGATCAGTTGGCTTCTTTAGAATCCAACTGATCTGAATCTACATTGTTTGCAAAGGCAGGACATATCCGGGTTTAGCAGGACTAAGGTTAATTTTATCTCTGAAAAATAATATTAAAAAAAATTTAGAATGTCATCTGCTATAATTTTGCTGAGCATTTAAGGGTTAATAATATTCTTTAAGTAAACAAATCTTCAGAACTCCAGAAAAGCAAACATATTTTTTTCCTAATAAATGTGTTTCTCTGATTAAACATGACAGTATCTAGTCACATCTCTTGAAGTCCAGCAATTATGCTTTCATGGAGGATCAGATTTTTTTCTCCAAATACGATCAACTTCTCTGTTGCATGGTGATGAGATACCACAGTAGGTAATTGACATTCAAGGTTTAGTATGCTAGGTAAATTTAATAGCTCTTGATAAGGCACTTTTTTTTCACCAAAAAGTATCTATAATTTTCTTATTACTCAAGGAAAATATATGTTGCTGGTACTCATTAGAAGCACCTCATCGAGGTGCTTCTAATGAGTACCCACAACATATGTTTTCATTGAGATAAGAAAACTATTTACCTGATACCCACTCTTATCTAGACCTATGGGCCATAATAATTTCAGCAGAGGACATTTTCAGCCAGCTTAACATGCTCTGTAAATATTATAATTTCAGTAGATAACATTTTCAAATATTCTTCTTGTCGGGACACTTTTACAGAAAAGTCATACCTATTTTCATGTAAAGAAAAATATCATCAAATTGTCATCTGCTGAAATTTTTACCCAGCATGCTAAAGGTTAAAACAAAAGTCACCAGTAGCTGCTGGTTCCAAGCCAGTTTAAACTAGTATGGACCTGAGAATCAGCGGTAACTGTTAGTAAAGGTGACCAAGTTTTCACAATCTGGCAAAGGTCAATGCCATAAAGTGAGGAACATGACCAGTTTGCACGCCAAGGTTTTTAACTGTTCTCCTTGGCAATATCTGGTGTTGAATGAATCTAATATTAGAACTTAGCATGCTGGGTAAAAATTTTAGCAGACATGTTGTTGTTTTCTTTTATTCTATCTAGAGAATAGGAGACAAATTCAAATCAGTTTGTCATCTGCTGAATTTGACCATGTCATGAAAGGTCTATGACCATAGCTCTAGAAAACATGATTTTTTTCGAAACAAATACGAATTAATATTCTTCTCATTTCTCCACAAAAACATATATGTTGAGCCCATTGAGTAGTGAAAAAATAAGAGCTGTCACAGGACAGCGACGCTCACCTGAATCACAATTTGCCTCTATAAACTTTAACTAAAAACTTCAACCTAAAATTTTTCTAAGTCTGTGACTTCCTAAAGTGGGGACGGTACAGAATAGAACTTCAGCCCAGTTTCAGTCAAAACAGGAGACCAGGACTCCATATTTGGAGTTAATGAGAACCCTGTGTATAGCTCTAACTGTATTTTCACTGGCAAGATAAAAAGGGTCTATGACAATAGCGCAAGAAAGCATACTTTTTTTCTTCCAAGCAAAACCACAATTGACATTTTTTGTCATTTCTCCACAAAAAAAAAACAAAAAAAACACATTATCCTGAGCTATGCCATGTAGCTCTAGATGAGATGAGGTATCAAGATAGTTAGTTTGTTCTCATACTCTTAGCACACCCCTAACATGTTTCATTTTATTCATGAATTAAAAAGAAAAAAATCGACATATTTTGCGTGTAAAAATTAATACCTTATCTGGAGATATGTAACCAATATGCATAATTTCTGGAACCAAAAGTATCCATATTTTTCTGATTGCACTTGTGGTTTCTTGTAAACTTTAGTAGGTTTTTCTGTGTCCCAACACATTAATCATACAAATACAATTCAACAGCTGCATCATGTCAAACCATGTGCAAAGTGCATGAGAACTACAAATTCTAATAATTCCTCAACCTTGAAAGCACCAAGGGAACATTCTAAATTTTTTTAACATTATTTTTTCAGAGAAAATAAGATGGCATTTCATGTGAATCATCTGCTATGCAGATGATTCACATGAAATGTCAAGCCACACTTTCTCTGAAAAATACAAAAAAAAAACAACAACACAAAAAAAAACAAAAAACAATATTGTCTATTGCAGTTGTGATTATCACTAAGGGTTCAGGAATCCTTGTCAGATGAAAAAGAACATTCTCCCATAAATTAATGAATATAAAGAGTTGCAGGCCTGATAAAAATTTCAGCAGACAACATTTTGAAATACATGTATTTTCTTATTTTTCCAGAAAATAAGGTTAGGCATTTCATGCAAATAGTGCATAATAGCCTATTTTCTGGGAAAAATAAGAAAACTCCATGAATTTGTTGTCTGCTGAATTTGTCCATATGAGAATGCTGCATGTTAAGGGGAATTACAAACTCCAAATAAAAGAGATACTGTCAAACAATTGCATTTTTGAGGAATTGATTCATTTTCAGACGAAGATTGTTTTTGTCTCCTTTCAAAAGGTGTCTGCTCTAAAAGGAAAAGATCTGCTCCCCACCCCCTGCTCCCATTCTCCAATCTGGCATGGCACAAGATGTTTTTGTGGAGAAATAAGATAAATTACAGCATAGTTTATTTGGAACATAGTTACAGATACCAGGTTTCCACTTGTTTTCTTATTTCTCCACAAAAAATTATGTTGTAGGTACTCATTAGAAGCAACTCGTCAAAGTGCTTCTAATGAGAACCTACAACACATGCTTTCATGGCGATAGAAAAATATCTGTTCTTTTCAGAGCACCATATTTGGAGGTATGAGGGGGGAAAAAAGGGTCTACAAAATCAATATAGAAAATTTATCCCAAAATAGCTACTAAATTTACCACCCTGACCTTTTCCCACAAGACAATATGCATGTAGCTCAAACCTACAGTATCATGTATAGATCAACAATATATCACATAGCTCTGGATAAGGCACTTTTCTTAAATTGCCAATCACCAAAATTGTCATCTGCTTTGTCATCTGCTTGTGATTTTAAGTCATTTTTGCAAACAGTGTAGATCCAGATCAGGAACAGTCTGATCACAGTCCACACTGTTTGCCTGTATACAAAAATAGGTTTGTAAAGTTTGCAAGAACATTCAGCAGACGACATAAACAGACGACATTTTCAGATGCAGATTTTCTTGGCATTTTAAGGGTTAAACTTTTTCTTAATTCTCCACAAAAAATGTTGTGGGTACTCATTAGAAGTGCCTCCCTGAGGCACTTCTAATGAGTACCCTCAACATATGTTTTTGTGGAGAAATAAGAACAATGTTTACCTGATAGGAATGTATTTATCCATAACTTTTCAGACACCTTAATGCTTAGCATGCCAGGTAAAATTTCAGCAGACAACATTATAAAATGTTTTTCTTATTTGTCCCAGAAAATAGTCTTTGAAATTTCATGCAAATTGTCTCCTCAGGAGACAACTTGCATATAATGTTATAGCCAATTTTCTTGGAAAAATTTATAAAGTCATTGGTATGACTTTGCCAGGGATCGAACCCACAAGCTCCTGAACTCTCTCCACCAACTGAGCCACTGCACCAGTTCAGTGTTCTCTGGCATATGATGTGGGTCAACACCGTTCGCTGATGTCAGTCTGTCTGAATATTTAGTGTAAATATGGTCAGCCGCAAAAATTAAAATACACCTTACCACATACAGGTATGCAGACATGTCATCTGGCAACATGATCTAATCACAGTCTTAATTTATTTACAAGAGCATGTAACAGAGTACTAGATAAGAGTGATATTCAGATACATGTACCTACTTTTATTCCTCCACAAATAACATATGTTGTAGGTACTCATTAGAAGTACCTCAATGAGGCACTTCTAATGAGTACCATAACATTTGTTTTCATGGAAAAGATAAGAAAATTTCAACACATTCTGTCTGAAGTGTATGTCTTATCTAGTATGAATGTAAGAACCTGGCGGCTGGACTGAATGGATATACTGGTCATAAGGTGCATTTTCGCATGCAGGGACTTGATTACCAATAAAGTTCATTGAGTTCTCAGCCATAGATAAGGCACCTATTTTAACAAAAAAAAACCCTATTTTTCTTATTCCTCCTTGAAAACATATGTTGTGGTACCCATCAGAAGCACCTCACTGGTGCTTCTAATGAGGTCCTTCTATTGAGTACCCACAACATATGCTTTCGTGGAGAAATAAGAATATTTTTTTTCTGGAGCAATGGAGTTGAAATGCACATTCTTCAGGATTGTCTGTAATCAGGTTTGAAACATGTGGTTATCTAGACAAGAGGGGTATCCAGATAAAATTTTATATGTCCACAAAAACATCATATGCTGTGGGTACTCATTAGGAATGCCTCAGTGAGGCATTTCTAATATAATCCACAACAAATTTTCTTGCAGTAACTACTATTTGTTGAAATTGTTAAGGAGTATTTCAGGGCTTCCGTTAAGCGGACGTACGACGTATATTACGCCCTGAGATTGCCACCGGACGTCCAAACTGAACTTCAAAGACGTACCGCGGACTTCCGAAATTTCTTTTGTCCGTCCGAAATCGATACCCGAGACGTCCAAAAATTGTCAAAAGGCCCGCCCACTTTTAACCAGTTGTATGATGTTTGCCCCGCCTACTTACCGGATATTCGCTACCTGTGTTGACTGAGCTTTAAGGACGTCCCACTTTCCGCTTGCGGGAGTTTATTGACAGCCGTGTCAAGCGTCGCAGCACCCTTTTGATGGCTGCGTGATCACTGCGTGTATTTGTCACGCGTGCTGAGTTGATTAATTGATGTTTTTATTCTACTGCGACCCCGAAAATATTCGTTGAAATTATATGAAGTCATTATTATTTTTTAATAGTCACGTCTTAAAACCTTAAATTATTATTTTGCTAAGAACGTGTGTCGTCTGCAACACTTCCGGGAATTGCCGAGTGAAATTCAATAAATAAATAACAATTATGCACAGAACGCAAATTGAAATCTATTCGAATTTAGAAGCTTACGTTTGTCATGACAACAGAAGTAATTTTTCAAGTGAAAAGAAAACATATTTTTCGTCAAAATTTTCGGAAAACCCGTTTCTAAATGCGTAGCCTTGTTCCGGTTGCGCTGTTTACCAGCGCGGAAAAGACGCAAAGTAAGTCTAAATATAGGCGATTTGCGATGGTTTTGCTTGCTTTTCTCCGCGAACGAACGTTTTGCTGTTGGTATTTCATCGAGAGCTGCCTTTAATTTGTTTGTTGTTGCAAGAGTCGGCGCCGTTTTCCCGCAATTTTTGTGAAGTAAGCAACTCGTTCGCTCGTGTTGATCAGCTTCAATCCGAACAAATATTTCATTAAATACATTTCTGCAAAATAATTTTAGCATAGTTTATTTTTAAGAAAACATGTTTTGGGTGTTTTCTCTCATGTATTTTCTTTTCTTTTTTCTTTCTCTGTGCTTTGAAACGAATGCGAAGTTGTACCAATGTTGATGCTTTCTCTAAGGTCCGACATACAAGTACAGGCTTTCCAAAAAGATGCGATCGAATTTTAATAAGCGATAAGGACATTTTTAAAACACATCTGAGAAGCCTATATACTGTGTGACACTGAAATAAGAACCTGTGTTCTACTAATAAAAAAAGGGCAGACCGCCGCAGCACGGAAAGGAAGTGGGACTTCCTAGATTTTCCTGTGGGACTTCTAAATTTGAGGGGTAGGAAGTCTGGGACTTCCTGAGTCTGGAAGTTAATGGAAGCCCTGGTATTTGGTGATACTTATTGGATAATTTTCTCCAGTTCTCCATAAAAACATATGTTGTGGGTACTCATTAGAAGCGCCTCAGCGAGGCGCTTCTAATGAGTACCCACAACATATGTTTTTATAGAGAAATAAGAAAAATTATCCCAGAATTATCAACTGATACTGCTCTTTAATGATTCCTCTGGCCTTATCCTGTGCTATGTATGGTATGAAAATCCACAACTCTAGGTAAGTTTCTATTTCCGATCAAACATGCAGATAGTTTTTTTTAAATTCTCAACAAAAACGTACACTGTGTTGTGCTCAACAGAACTGCCCTAGTGAGACAATTCAATTGAGTACCAACATCATTTTTTTTTTGTATAGAAATAAGAGATCATTTATCACGAGTCCCCTCCCATCTTCAGAAATAATTCATTTTACATTTTCAATTTCTCCAGGAATGTAGCGTAACCAAACAAAGTGGTTCTTTTTCTCCATAAAAACCTGTATTGTGGGATTACATAGACACCTCCCACCAAGAAAACTCTAATGAGACCTCTCGTTTTTTAGAAAAACTGAAAAAATATCTTGTGTTTCCCTTATAACAAGTTATCTACAGCTCTAAAATTTCATTACCATTCAGTCCAGTGAGTCATTGGCTCATTCAGAAGCAAAAGAAACAGAAGTTTACAGGTAAATAAAACATACCTCTAGATAAGATGCTTGCTTAGCGCTTTGCATTCTGTGTAAATATTATAGTAGACAACATTTGTAAATATTTTTCTTAACTTTTCCAGAAAACAGGCTTTGACATGTCATGCAAATTGTCTCCTTAGGAGACAATTTGCATGAAATGTCAAAGCCTATTTTCTGGGAAAAAATCAGAAAAAATATTATCGCCTGATGAATATGCCAAGCAGACGATTCACATGAAATATCAAGACTTGTTTTCTTGGAAAAATTAAAAAGCATATTTCAAAATGTTGTCTGCTGCAGTTAAGACTGGCCCTTGAAGGGTTAATGTGTCCCAATGCATAGCTACAGATAAGAGGGGGTATTCACATAATATTTTTCTTATTTCTCGACAAATACATATGTTGTAGGTACTCATTAGAAGCGCCTCGCTGAGGCGCTTCTAATGAGTACAATTCATTAGAAGCACCTCGCCAAGGCGCTTCTAATGAGTACCCACAACATATGTTTTTATTGAGAATTAAGAAAGATATCAGCATTTTTCGGAGGAAGAAAGCGCATTTTTCGGACGAAAAAAGTGCATTGTCTGTTGCTATGCCAATGTTTAGGCTAGATACAGTACATATCTGCCATATACAGGTCATCCTTCTTCAGAGATTTAAAACTGCTTTACCATTTACTATAATATTCTAAGTAAAATTGCAGCTAATGAATTCTAATAACTTTTAAAAAAAAAAAAAAATCAGAGAAAAAACTGGGCATTTCAAATGAATTGTATCCTTAGGAGGTAGACAATTCAAATAAAATGTCAAGCCTTATTGTTTCTGAAAAATAGAACAAACAATCAAAATGTTGTCTGCTGCAGTTGTGATTAGCACTTAAAGGGTTTTAAATCTCACAGCTACAAGTAAGTGAGGTATCTACTATATCTTGACAGTTATTTTATTCCTCCAAGAATACCGTTAAGTCATTAGAACTACCTCAATGAGACAATTTCTAAGTACCCATATATTTAAGTCTTTTTTTTTTTTTTGTGGTGAAATCAATATATATGTATCATTTTGATTGGCAAAAATCAGAAACAAAATACATGTATCATTTTGACTGGCAAGAAGTTTCATCTGGAGCTAAGCTTTTGTATCTATTAAATCAGCACTGATATCTCTAATAATAAATTAACCCTTAAAGTGCCATTCAACATTGCAGCATCTGACATTTATTTATTTATTTTTTTTTTTTAATTTAATTTTATTATCAAAAATAAAGTTGGACATTTTCTGCTAGGCAGATGGGATTCACATGAGACGACAAGCCTTATTTTCTATAATAATGATAATATTAATAATAATAATAAAAATAACAAGCAAATTCCATGGGGAATTTATGTCCCCCGCCTAATTTTTATTTGAGGTGTTAAAAATGGTAAAGTTAACCAGAGGACCACTGGTCCTGTATCAAATACCTAAGTATTGAAGCAATAAACCAGTGATAAAAAATAATTTCAAGATTCTGAAAAAAACCACATGCATATCTTCAGACCATCCTTAAAGCACCTGTAAAGTTTCAAAGGATCGGCTTAAAACTGTGGTAGGAGTTATGGGGTCAAGGTACCTACTCCCTATACGCTTCTGTAGTATTAGAACTCAAAAAATGTCTAAGTTAAAAATACAGAAAAAGTGGTAAAAAATTATTTCAGGATTCTGAAAAAAACCACATGCATATCTTCAGGCCATCCTAAAAGCCCTTGTAAAGTTTCAAAAGGATCGGACAAAAACTGTGGGAGGAGTAAAGGGGACAAGGTGCCTGCACCCTATATACTTCTGCAATATTAGAACTCAAAAAATGTCTAAGTTAAAAATGCAGAAAAAGTAATAAAAAAATATTTCAGGATTCTGAAAAATCCACCTGCATATTTTCAGGCCATCCTAAAAGCCCACGTAAAGTTTCAAAAGAATCGGCCAAAAACTGTGGGAGGAGTTAAGGGGACAAGGTACCTACTCCCTATAGACTTCTGTAAAATTAGAACTCAAAAAATGTCTAAGTTCAAAACGTGTAAAAAGTGATAAAAAATAATTTCAGGATTCTGAATAAACCACATGCATATCTTCAGACCATCCTTAAAGCACCTGTACAGTTTCAAAAGGATCGGCCAAAAACTGTGGGAGGAGTTAAGGGGACAAGGTACCTGCTCCCTATATACTCCTGTAGTATTAGAACTCAAAAAATGTCTAAGTTAAAAATGCGGAAAAAGTAATAAAAAATTATTTCAGGATTCTGAAAAAACCACATGCATATCTTCAGGCCATCCTGAAAGCCCATGTAAAGTTTCAAAAGGATCGGCCAAAAACTGTGGGAGGAGTTAAGGGGACAAGGTACCTACTCCCTATATACTTCTGTAGTATTAGAAATCAAAAATGACTAAGTTAAAAATGCGGAAAAAGTAATAAAAAATTATTTCAGGATTCTGAAAAATCCACCTGCATATTTTCAGGCCATCCTAAAAGCCCACGTAAAGTTTCAAAAGAATCGGCCAAAAACTGTGGGAGGAGTTAAGGGGACAAGGTACCTACTCCCTATAGACTTCTGTAAAATTAGAACTCAAAAAATGTCTAAGTTCAAAACGTGTAAAAAGTGATAAAAAATAATTTCAGGATTCTGAATAAACCACATGCATATCTTCAGACCATCCTTAAAGCACCTGTACAGTTTCAAAAGGATCGGCCAAAAACTGTGGGAGGAGTTAAGGGGACAAGGTACCTGCTCCCTATATACTCCTGTAGTATTAGAACTCAAAAAATGTCTAAGTTAAAAATGCGGAAAAAGTAATAAAAAATTATTTCAGGATTCTGAAAAAACCACGTGCATATCTTCAGGCCATCCTGAAAGCCCATGTAAAGTTTCAAAAGGATCGGCCAAAAACTGTGGGAGGAGTTAAGGGGACAAGGTACCTACTCCCTATACACTTCTGTAGTATTAGAAATCGAAAAATGACTAAGTTAAAAATGCGGAAAAAGTAATAAAAAATTATTTCAGGATTCTGAAAAAAACCACATGCATATCTTCAGGCTATCCTTAAAACACCTGTAAAGTTTCAAAAGAATCGGCCAAAAACTGTGGGAGGAGTTAAGGGGACAAGGTACCTACTCCCTATAGACTTCTGTAGTATTAGAACTCAAAAAAAGTCTAAGTTAAAAATGCGGAAAAAGTAATAAAAAATTATTTCAGGATTCTGAAAAAACCACATGCATATCTTCAGGCCATCCTAAAAGCCCATGTAAAGTTTCAAAAGGATCGGCCAAAAACTGTGGGAGGAGTTAAGGGGACAAGGTACCTACTCCCTATACACTTCTGTAGTATTAGAACTCAAAAAATGTCTAAGTTAAAAATGTGGAAAAAGTGATAAAAAATTATTTCAGGATTCTGAAAAAACCACATGCATATCTTCAGGCCATCCTAAAAGCCCATGTAAAGTTTCAAAACGATCGGCCAAAAACTGTGGGAGGAGTTAAGGGGACAAGGTACCTACTCCCTATAGACTTCTGTAATATTAGAACTCAAAAAATGTCTAAGTTAAAAATGCAGAAAAAGTGATAAAAAATTATTTCAGGATTCTGAAAAAACCACATGCATATCTTCACACCATCCTTAAAACACCTGTAAAGTTTCAAAAGGATTGGACAGAAACTGTGGGAGGAGTTAAGGGGACAAAGTACCCACTAAAAACTCGGAACCACGCACCACGCGCCACGCGCCACGGAAAACCAAAAACAGTGTCCCTCCACTTTTCTTCGAAAAGGCGGGGGACAATAAAAATCATAAAAAAAAAATCTGTTGTCAAGTGCTGCTGTTGTTGTGACTGTCACTTTAAGTAGTTCAGTTTACATACTGTGAAAATTGGTGTATCACACCCACATTTATAAGTCTAATAATAAGGTCACATCAATCTTAACTAGAAGACTGTCAAGTGACAAACCCTATTTACCCCCACTGTTCATACTCACAGATCAAAGCAAACACTGTTATATATAGCTCCAGATAAGGCACTGATCTCAACCAAATATTGTTCATATTTTCTTATTTCACCATGAAAGCATGATATTATGCTGTGGGCACTCATTGTCATCACGAAAACATGCCTATATAAATTTGACCCCACTTGAACCCCATTTTTATGTAGTAAAACTGGGGTTTACAGGGGTATACATTAGTTTTCATATTTCTGTTCAAAACATAGATTGTGGGTATTCATTAGAACCGCCTCGCCGAGGCGGTTCTAATGAGTACCCACAATCTATGTTTTGAGCAGAAATATGAAAAATATCACAGTTTTTGTATCTGAAAATTTTCAGTTTTTGGTGAAATTTTCTATATATTTGAATAGGAGTGTTTTCATAATGAACAAGAAAAATATTCTGTTGATACCCTGTCTTATCCAGAGCTATGGTGTCTGATTTGTTGTTTTACAGCCCAGTCAATACTGTTAAGTTCATGTCTTGCCAGCTGGTTAGTCTACTCACACTTTTTCTGGGCAGGTTTAGCCCATTTATTAAGTGCTTGCATTAATGACACATTTTTTTCCTTCTTTGGCTAGACCACCCCACCCCCTGCATGATCACCCACAATATACAGTCCTGATTACAGAGAGACATCAAAGGCTTATCTTATCTAAGTGATTATGGAGTCATTATAAGGATGTTAAGTCTCCTTAGGTGGGGCCCTATAATGGTTAACTCATAAAATTGAGCAGTATTCAATATGTTACTTTAGAACCCAAATAAATTCATTTGCAAATTTTGCATTTAATTTGTTGATTTTATTTGTTGAATTGTATTGTATCACTTTATTTATTTATTTATTTATTTATTTATTTATTTTTGATAGTTTTTTTCCTAAAATACAAAAATATTGTTTTTATTTGCATTGTGAAAAAGGTGCAAATGAACTGAAATAGAAATATAAAATTGAAAATATTTATTTATTTATTTATTTATTTTCTAAAGTAAATAAGAACACTGCACAATTATTCCATTTTCATTTCAGTAAAACAATACATTATGGAATATGTCAAAAAGTTCTTAGACAATTTAGAATGTGTATTTTATGCCATAAAACTTCTCTTTTTCAATAAATATATAAATAACAAAATAAAATACTATCTTCCTATTTTCTGTATTTGATCCAAAAAAGCAGATAAATATGGCATTTGGTGATAAATTAGCATATAGGCATAAATAGCTGCATTTTCCCATAAATTATGTTGTGGGTTTCATAAGAACTGCCTGGGAGAGGCAATTTTAATGAATAAAAATCAGGGATATTTTATTGAATAAACAGAAAAAAAAAATCATCAAATTATCACCAAATTACCCATCTTATTTGTTTCTCTCTCTTCATCATAAAGTTTGCTGATATAAAATCTAATTTCCCCTTATCAGGCCCCATATGTAAGGGTTGCCAAAGTCACCAAGAATTTCTTATCTTAATCTCCTAAGAGTCATTAGGGTGTTATGCAATTCAAAATGTGTCTTTAAGGGAAGTCTGGGAGTCAGAGACTCCCAAAAATTGCTCTGGGACTTCCAAAAATCACTGCCAGGAAGTTTTGGACTCCCAGGTTTTAAAGATATCTGACCATTTATAAAAAGAATTTAGAAAGAAATTGTATGTTGTTTAGCTAAAAATGGCAGTTTTACTCCATAAATGAGAGTATAAGAATATGGAGGTTAAATGTTTGGAAGTGAGAGAAACAATTTGATTACCTGGACTTCCAGATATTAGAATTATGAAGTCCTGGGACTTCCTGAATTCGACACAGTGCAAGCACTGACTTAAGCAGCTAATCAGTACTTTTGACAGTAACTGACATCCGACATTCTTAAATCAGAGGCTGTAGAAATTAATTCATGATTAATGATCAATCTCTATGAAAGTTATGTGGCTGAGCTGGGATTCGAACTTGTGACTCCTGGATCTGCAGTCATGCATGACCCAAATCCACCGGTTCAAGAGGTATTTAGTGTTGAAAACCTTTTTTATATTAATTTAACTAAAAAAAAAAAAAAAGTCAAGAGTCCCATGGTGACTTGAAATTCAGGTCAAGGTCAGCGAAATATAATCCAAGTTATACCAGATACCAAATCTGACCAGAATCCAGGAAGATAAGGCACTGAAAATCTTTATTTTAATAATGAAGTCCTGTGGTGACGTTGAAAATTAGGTCAAGATCACCAAAATCAAATCTGCCATTAAGACTATTCCAGTTATACTACATCGCAAGTCAGACAAGACTCCATCAATGACTTATGGAGACAGAGTGTTGAAAAACTTCATTTTCGTAGTGTATGCCCCATCATAGCCATGGCGACCTTGACAGCTGGTTGAAGGTCATCAAAATCAGATCAGCAATTAAGACCATCCCAGTTATATTATCTACAAAGTTTCTTCAGAATAGCCAGTGGTTCTGGAGAGAGTGTTCCAAACTGGCTATATGGACACAGATGCTGACATAATTTCCACCAAAAAAGAGTGTTCCCTTCCTCTTTGGTGGGGACGGGACATTTTTTTTTTTTTTTTTTAAACTAGATGAAAGTCATTCATATACATGTCACCATGCACTACTGCATTTACTTAATCATATTTACTCTACACATTCAGCCAGATGCAAACAGCATAGATCAAGATAAGAGTGGGTATCTGGTAAGTATTTTTCTTATTTCTCCAAGAAAGCCTATGTTGTAGGTACTCATTAGAAGCGCCTTGCCGAGACACTTCTAATGAGTTCCCACAACATATGTTTTGTGGAGAAAGAAAAATATCAATTCTTTGGGTTATAAAAAGCATCCTAGGGCTATGAAACAGTGTACATACAGTATTGTTTGCCATATGAAGACATTTTGATTGAAAAAGAAGTGCCTTATCTGGAGCTATGTTTAACTATAAAGTACATGTATGTAGGCTGTGCAAGCAAATAGCAAAGGTACTGTCTTGACCAGACTCCACGAATATGCTGGCAGGTCTGGGTCTCCCAAGTGTTAGGTGGCACCTTAGTGGCAAAACCTAAAACAAACCAGACACACCTTCTGACATGTAAATTATGTCCCTCTATGAAAATTACAAGTCAAACAAAATAATGTGCAAATTGCTTCACTGATAACCATCCATAGTTCAATGTAACAACAATTTCCACCGGTTAACAATGACCAGTTGCTAGCAGTTTCAGTTAACAGTCAGGAGCAAAACCTCTACAAGTTAATTTTTTTTAACTTACCTATCTGCCAGTAATTTCAAAGTGAGACTGTAGAAAATAACTTATTTAGGTTTGTGTCATGGTAAAATTAGTAAACCATTCAAAAATTACTGTAATAATAAGTTATAAAGCAGCATTTTTCCAGATCTTCAAGAGCCTTGCATGCAAATTTCTAGGTGATTCGTATAGAGTTTCATTGCTTAATCATAAAGTTATGTAAGAGATCTATCAGCAAAAATTATCTACCTGTCCATAAAAAATTACAATAACTCCAGAATATAAAGGTGAAAAATGACCATATAACTTAAACAAGTTATACATGCTAAAGTGGCGAAATAATTTAACTATAATTCAGAGGACTTGTTAAGGAGGAGTATTTGGTGATAAATCTGAGATAATTTTCTCCAGTTCTCCATAAAAACATATGTTGTGGGTACTCATTAGAAGTACCTCAACGAGGCACTTCTAATGAGTATCCACAACATATGTTTTTTTATAGAGAAATAAGAAAAATTATCCCAGAATTATCACCTTCTTAACAAGTTCTCTGTATATCAAGTTTAAAAAATTAACTTGTAGAGGTTATGCTCCTCTGCTGACTGGTTAATCAGTTTTTATTTACAATCCGTCAACATGGAGGCTTCATCACTGAAGTTCTATATTTCATCCACCTGTCATTGCTGGAAAAAACTCAAGCATCCACAGCTCCAGATAAGATGGGGTATCCACATAAAATTTTTCATATTTCTCCAAGAAAAGATATGATATGTTGTGGGCACTCTAACAAATACCCACAGCAGTGATTCAGCTAGACCAAAATCAGTTCCGGACATTTTGTCCAAATGGCAGCTGGTTCTTCCGGACATTCTGAAATTTTCTTGGACAAATTATAAAAGCTAGAAAATCACTTTACTGTGGATTCAGCAGTGGGTGGGGGCTGGCGTCGTTATTGCCATTTCCCTTGCAGAATTCCGTTTGGTCACTACTTGATTTCGGCATGAAAAATGTCAACTTCTGTTGCTTTCTAGGGGGCATGTTTTTGTGCAATGTTATGTCCAGCCCTTTACAAAATCACAAGTATAATATTTTGCCTCTCATGTGGTGTCACATGTAAACAAACTCGATGAGATCAAGGGAAGTAACTCAAAGAGGATTCGGCCTTATCTACGTTTCGGCCAAACAAATTAGACTGGTTCACTCCGTTTGCTGACGCAAAACTTACGGGCATTACCGAAAACCAAAAAGAAATCAATAATGTTTGATAAGCAGTCCAGTACATCTTTGATTGACCAATCATCGGTCGTTTTACAAGATAAAGATCGGCATCGAAAATAAACTGTAAACAACAGTAGAAATCCATATATTACAAGCCAAAAATGGCAATCGGACAATTTGTCCAACCAGGTCAGAAAAGTTTCGGACATCTGGAAATTTCAGCAGACTATGGCCAATGGCCGACGTCAAACTGAATCCCTGCACAGTATATTTTTTCATGGAGAAACAAGAAAAATATCAGTAATTTTCGGTTGAATAAAATTGGAGCTACGAGCATTCCTTCTTGTGAGCTCGATACTTAAAAGTGCTCAGCTTTCTATTTGGAGTGTTGACATGGCAAAAATCTCTAATGATTCCAGAAAAAACAGCAGGAATGTGTGCTCACAGAAGTAAATGTTCAAGTCACCTACAGGATGAAACTTGCATCTGCTGATGTACCTAAGGAGTGCTTATAACTCTAGATATAAGACAAGTATCCAGAAAATTATGTTTTCTCATTTACTTCACTGAAACACGTGGGCACAGCAGAAGTACTCACAACCTGGGCCCAGTTGTTCAAAGCTAACGATGTCGTTAGTAAATGATTCGTTAAAATTTACATCGAGTGATACGCAAATATGCTGAAATTTTTTGCTGAAAAAATGTGGGTGCAAAAGCTACTCACATTTTTTCAGCAAAAAATATCAGAATATTGTATATTGAATCCGCTAAAACAGTTAACGAAATGACCCTTAACGAGCTCGTTAAGCTAACGACGCTTTGAGCAACTGGGCCCAGAGGTGTAAAATTCCCTCAAAACTTACTCACCCTTATGGTCTTAATTTTTCATTTTAAGCTTACAATGAAGAAAAGTGAAGAAAGTCCTGACAATCTCACTCACCACGCCTTAAAATTTACTCGCAAATGTGAGCGGGCGAGTAGGATTTTACATCCCTGTACAACATACGTTTTAGTGGAAACAAGAGAACTTCCATACTTTTAGTTGAAGAAAGCATCCTATCTAAAGCTATACATGCTAAGCACTAAATGGCAAACAGTGTAGATTTAAATCACACTGCTCCTGAAGAAGTAGGATGATATGGATCTATAAGAGTCTATACTGTTTTTGTTGTTTTTTTTTTTCAGTAGTGTCTATCAAAATATCAAAGGGAAAATTTTTTATACAATAGTGAATCTTTTGCATATTTCTATTATTATTTTTCACATCAATGAAATCAAAATACACAAAGCAGAATAAGGTAAATGTCCTAAAATTTCAAACAGTTTACTCTATACTTTTTTGGCTTAAATTTTGCCTTTATGCATTTGTCTCTTAAAATGCTTAATGGAATGGCAAACAGTGAAGACCCTGATCAGACTGCTCCTTAAGGACAGTCAGATTTGGGTCTGCACTGTTTGCAGATGGCATTTTGTCAGAAACTTTGGTGTTTGAAATTTTAGGACATTAACCATACCCAGCTTCATATCCCACAAGTGCAAACATTGAAAACCAAGGCTGTGCTAGCCTTCTTCAGGCACTCACTGTTCCTGTTTTAGTACTTTAACAACCCATCAATAGTAATTTAGTCATTCTGAGCTGATAATAACATGGTTACAGCTTTCACTTATTACGGTATATTTACAAACATGCTGCCCTAAACAAGACTTGATTTTGTTTGTGTAGAGGTTTTATGGCCCAGTCAACCCGATGGGGTCAAGTCGAGCGCCATAAACAAGACTTGAACAAAACAAGATTTGAACCAACCACAAAAAAAGAAATTCTAAGCTATCAGAGATTATAATGAATAAGTGAAATGCCCATATACAAACAGGAAAGGCCAAGATCACATAGCTCTAGAAGAAAGGAGATATCAGCCTACAGGTAAATAATTGTTTCTTATTTCTCCATGAAAATGTAGTGGGTATCCATCAGAAATACCTCCACTAATATCACTGACATCTTAATAAAAAAAAAAAAAAAAAATGCATACAAAAAATTCTTTTTGGTGAAAAAAGTGCCTTTAATCTGAGCTATGAGATCAGCACATGATCAGAAATACTCATGAGTAATCAATGATATAGCTCTAGATATGGCAATTTTTTCAGCCAAAAAGTATTCACACTCTTATTTCTCAAAAAAATGTATGTTATGGTGCTCATAAGAAGCACCTTGCCAAGGTGCTTCTAATGAGTACCAACATTTTCATGGAGAAATAAGACAAATATTTACCTAAACCTCCTTCTCCAGACCTGTGCAATGTAAGCATGAACAAAGGCCCTGCTCAGACAACATAAATGCACACTAGTCTCTATGATATGGGCCATTTTCTTTTGTGGTATACACAATGTACAGCTTGTTTGGATCTTTCCTGTTTGCAACTGGCTTATGGTTTTCATGTGCCTGATTTGTCTTACCTTTCAGAGTCTTCTTCCTTTGGACTCTGCAGGTCACCAACAGCTGCTGCCAGTGGCGACAAGAGAGGATTCTGTATTGTGTTCAAATCTTTATCCAAACTCTGTGACAAAGGTGAATAGTTCGTTGTGGTACTTGTATTTCTAGCCACAGATTCAGATTTCGCTTGCTGATCACTAACTGGCACAAATGTAGCACTATCAGATGTTGGAACCCCTGCATGTTTACTTTCTTTGTTTCCAACTTGTGAAACATTAGTTGTATGGTTAGGTACTTGCTGGCCTCCAAGATGGACATATGTTTGATAAGTATTTGAAGGCTGGCCTTGTCTTTGCTGTTGACTTAAAGAAACTGACTGCAAAACATTTTCACTAGTTATATTGGCTGTAGACTGTACTATAGAAGGATAGCCAGTAGCTATTGACATAGAATGCACTGCGTCCCCTGGCTGGCCAGTGCTGTAATGTGGCATATAAACATTAGGTTGAGAGACGAGAATTTGATTACCTTGTATTATTTGACCAGAATGACCCTCAGGTTGATTTAATTGAATATTATCCGTAAGACCAACTGCAGATAAATTTTGGTGAGAATGTGATTGATTTAAATTTTGGCACTGTATCTGATTGGAACCAGGACCTATTTGACCAACCATAACATTTGGAATCACTGGTTGGTTGTTAACTGTACTTGGTGCAGGATTAATTGGCTGAAAAGAATCATGAACATTGATAGACTGGCCTTCATGAATTTGTGACGGCACCGAAACTGTTCCTGTGCCTCCTGCTAACAGCGGATTTTTCGATGGATCATCAACTCCATGAATATAATGAACTGAACTACTTGCACTAGAACTACCTGAATTGGCATCATCATATACTTTTGACTCACTCATTTTCGTTTCACTCTTTTCTGCTGTTGCTGGAGGTTGTGGATCAAGATAGTCATGACAAACCCATCTACCTCTATGAAATGGTTCCTTTGTTTCTATTTTGACTACTCTAAATCTTGACTGGATATCTGTCGTACCAGACTTCTCCTTTACTTCCTTGACCTCATTTTCTTTTCGTGCAGTAACATTCTCTACTGAATTATTTATGTGATTCATTTCTTCAATTGGAGTGTCTTGTTCAACATCTGTACTACGTGAAATATCAAGCATTTCTGAACTTGGATCCTCTGTCATTTCTGTGTGACTTTCATCCAGGTCATCCATACTGTCACCATCAGCATCATTCAACTTTATGCTCGTGATTTTGAAAGTACCTTTCTTTTTAGGAAAGCCCTCAGTCGCAGGCTTCACATTGTTGACTGCAGTCCTGTGCTCTACTTCCTCCCTGAACGCTGAATCTTTCTGCTGTTGATTATCCGATGAAACTGCCATTTTTTCGGGTGACGGACGATCTGCCATGTTCCAACTTCAATCAAAATGTGTCAAAGAAATTGGAATTTCTCCTTAAAACCTTCAATGTGAAGGATAAAATGAATGGCACATACATTACACATGGTTAAACTTCCATTGCATTGTCTTACTGATGATTGTTAATGTAAGACTACTGTTTCAGTGACGAAAATTATGGGTTTCTATTCGTCTATTTCCTTCGTTAGAAATAATGGCGGACATTAACAGCAAGGAATTCTGGGAAAGTGACGTCGCAAGGTTGCACTCGATTTGACAAGAGGCGAGTTTATATGATTAAGTCAGAAGGAGTGTGTGTGTGTGGTGGTGGAAGTGGTTGTGTGTGTGTGTGTGTGTGTGTGTGTGTGTGTGTGTGTGTGTGTGTATGTTCGGGGGCTGGGGGTGGGGTTAGGTGGAGGGGGGAAGAGGGATGTACTCAGAAAGTTTCTCTATACTTAGGTTAGGACTATTTTGTTTTTGTTTAGAATTTTGATTTTTTTTTTTCATCACGAAAACACACCTATATAATTTTGACCCCCTTAAACCCCACTTTTATATAGTAAAACTGGGGTTTACATGGGTATACATTATTTTCTTTATTTCTGTTCAAAACCATAGATTGTAGAACCGTCTCGCCGAGGCGGTTCTAACGAGTACCCACAATCTATGTTTTGAGCAAAAATATGAAAAATATCAGAATTATACTTGAAAAATTTCAGTTTGTTGGAGGTGAAATTTTCTATATACTTAAATAGACGTGTTTTCGTAATGTGAGGAATTTTTGGAGGAATGGGGTTGGGCGGGTGTGTGTGTGTGTGTGTGCGGCGGGGGGAGGGGGGGGTGGCGGGGGGATGAAAAACACGCTTTTATAAAAAGAAAGCAAGCTAGAGAATATTTCTTTTGGTATGCTAATATCTGTAGATATTTTTTGGGGTACGGCTGATATACCGATATAGCGGACATTTTTTGATATCATATGTGTGTGTGTGTGTGTGTGTGTGTGTTTTTTGGGGGGGGGGGTTGGTTGTCAACGCTAGATGCCGGGGCCCAGCCAATGTAGCAGGCACAAAGTTCAGAGTACTCTGAACACATCGGGTCACGTGCGAAGTATGTGAAACAAAAAAGCATCGGGTCACATGCAAAGTAAGCGATCTCCCCAAAGTATCAGGTCACATGCAAAGCAAGAGGGTTAACAAGTTACTTTACTCATGAACCGATGCGTTTATGAGTCAGTGAACTGCAAAATATAATGCCTACCCTAAATGGAGTTGGCGGCATATGTGAAACAAAGTTAAATAGTCCCTATGACGAACCCCGGATATAACAAGATGTGCACATGGGAGATGTGGGATGGGAAAATGTGTTTTAAGTTATTTTGCATCCCTTCTGAAAAGGATCAATTAAAATTAAAGGGAGCAGTCGTTTTAATTCTAGTACAGAACCAGGTCTTTGTGTGCAGGAAATCAAACAGGAAGCCACAAAATTATCTTCCACATAATGGCGTAAAATCTACCAGGTTCGTCCAATCCACCTAATAAAATGAGATCTGTGTGTGTTGGGTGAGGGGGGGAGGGGGTCAACATTTCCCACACACAAAAAAGAACAGTGAATAGTGTAAATCCAGAGTGGCAAGCATTAATATGGTCTTCATTGTTCACCTATTCAGTAAGCACACAACATCGCAATAACATCCTTTCTAGGCCGTCGCAACATCATTATTGAACTCTTTATTTGATCATTTAATCAAATTTAATGAAATCATATCGTGTAAACATGTTAAAATAGAATGCTAGCCGAAAATTATAATAACACTGGATAAAATGGTACTGTTTTGCTGTATGTCCAAAAATGCTGAAAGAATGCAATTTGCTCATTCTGAAGGCTTACTATGGTACATATATTGATCTACGTCTTGTTGCCTAATGAGCATACTTTTTACTTATGCATAACCAGTAATGATGCCAAGAACCCAGTCAGCATTCTACGTAAATCTATATCGGGCCGTCATCGGCCCGTCAGGGTAGCTGACGGGCCGATGACGGCCCGATGTAGATTTACGTAGAATGCTAGCTGGGAAAGTAGCAACTTTGAGAATACCAGAATGAAAAGTTGGTTACAAGTTGGTAGTACCAAAACATATGAACGGATTTCTACTGACCAGAAATCTATTGGTAATACCCATTCTATCGATATTACTGCTAAGTTTGCAGTAGATATTAAAGAAAACCAAGACAAACTTCCTACATTATATTGGTCACCGAAACTTCATAAACGACCTTATACAGCAGGTTTCATTGCAAATTCTAGTTCATGTACGACTACTATTTTGTCAAAACTGCTAGCTAACTTCATGCCTTACTGCTGTCAAAAAACATTGGATTACATACTATGATACTGTTTACGAAAGGGACGGAATTAACTATTTTTGGTCAATTAAAAATTCCAATGAAGTTCTCGATAAATTTAAATCTAAAAACTTTAAGCCTTCTAAATAGAAAGGAAGGCAATGATCAGGAATCGATACAATTATCTCACACCCACCATCATAGACATCAAAGGGAAAGAAACACAAACACGAAATAACTGGACCCTAATGGAAACTTCACTAGCAGAAAGCCACACGGACAATTACTTTCCCACAAAGTGGCCAAATGGCTATCCAAAACAAAAAGATGTAAGCGACACACACATTCGAAGACGAACTATAACAAAAACAAGAAAACATTGATGCAAAACATCAATACGCCGGGAAACTAATCTGTCATGCATTGCTTAGCTCCCTATAGATCGTAGTATAGTGAAAAAATGTTATAATTTATGAAAGGTTGTAATTATATAAATTATCGCAATACTCCATGACAAAAACATTATAGACGTTATCAGAGCTATGTAAAAAAAAGCAACTATGATCGTCTGTTTTCTAGCCCGTATACATAATTACATGTCGCCATCCATAGCCTAGGCCGAACATACTATATCCGAAATCATCTATGTAGCAGTGTTTTGTTCTTTTCTCCACTCATAACGTTTTCTTTCGGCCCAACTCTTTCCATGCTTGAATATCAAATTAAACTGTATTATTAAACCAGCTTATAATCCGTTCGATTTGAGAATGCATATTTCCAATCGTAAACAAAGAAAAGTAAAAAGAAAAAAAAAAAGAAATGAAAAAATTCAAACGTGTACGAATATTGACAGCAACAAGCCCATTTCAGGTCGAATGGTCAAATTGGGGCTCCTACGGGAAAACTGCTCATTTCTCTTTTAAATGAGCAAAACCCACATTGCTACATTCATTCTTCACAGTACTTCCCATTTTTATTTCACTATGTTACCAATAGCACAGTTCTCTGCTGCAAAAGTGTGACTTTGAATAACAATAAAAAAAAGGGGAGGGTGAATAGTTATATATAACCCCACTAAGAACCCCATAAAACTAGAAGAAAACCGATGTTCTCCAAATGCATACACATTTTACAAAAACAACCTCAAACAGATACGCCGGGCTCCAGCCCGGCGTAAATAAACCCTGACAGAAGAACCGCCTTGGAACGGTCAGTGAAAAGTATTTCACTGGGGGACTTAAATCGATTTTACGTGGCCACAATCCTCGCCCTTACTTCTGCCGCGGTTTAGATACATAATTTGTTTAGTTCGCATGAAGGCTTCCTAACTCATCAGTGCTACATCTCCGAGAACACAAAAAAATCAACAAATTACAGAGATGAAACAACGATGAGGACCCGACAGCACGAAACAACTGAAATGCTAGAGCAAAAGAAAACCAACAGTAAGACTCCGGCGGGCCCGACCTAATTGTCTACATATGTCTTTTCTACACTGTATACTACGTTAACTCATCATCTTATTGATTTTATTAACCGAACGTTTATCAGGGAGAATACACAATATTTGGCTTGCAACAAAGAATGCGCTTTTTTCACTTATGATGTATACTAGAATTACAATTTATAGTCTTGTCAAAAAGTCTGTGATGCCCTTGTTTATCTTTTGGATAACACTTTTATTAGATTTGGAATTAAACATTATGGGCAAACTATTGGTATTCCGATGGGAACTAATTGTGCTCCTCTTTTTGGAGATTTGTTTCTTTTTTGTTATGAAAGAGATTTCATGAAATCTCTCTCACGGGAAAATCAGGCTGACATTATGGAAGCTTTCAATTCCACTTCAAGATACCTTGATGATTTATTAAATATTGACAATATTTACTTTGACCTAATGGTGGACCGCATATACCCAACTAAACTCCAATTAAATAATGCCAATTATTCCGATACCGAGGCACCGTTTTTGGATTTGAATCTATGTATATCTAGTGGCACAGTTTCCATCAAAATTTATGATAAACGAGACGATTTTGATTTTGATATAGTCAATTTCCCTTTTCTGGATGACGATGTACCCTGGCGTACCTCATATGGGGTATACATATCTCAACTTATTAGATTCACCAGAGCTTCCTGAAATCTCAGTGACTTTAACTGCCGTAATAAAGCCCTTACTGCCAAACTTTCTTGGCGTGACTATCGTTATTTTAAACTTCGTAAGGCGTTTTCGAAATTTTATTGCAGACACAGTGCCTTGGTAGAAAAAATATAACGTCAGTCTGAAAACACTCCTGCAACAAGGTATATAGGAACCAGAATTTTATGGTGACTCAGTGTACAGATTTACAAAATATGTGGGAAAACCTACCTTTCGGGGCAATTCAGAAAATTAATCAACCGTTATAAAAGAATTGGCTACAGCCTGGATATTATGCGGCAGACTGCATGCCTAGTTATCAACCCAATCATTGTTGATGGCTATGCTTCACTCTTCAATTGAACCACGGCGGTACGAGCCTCAGACTCAATGACGGCCTCTTCGTAAAACTTAAACTAGTGGGTTGGGGCTTGACGATATGTCTTTGGCTTGGCCCGCCATGGTTCAACTATTGCTTTTCATTTACTCTTGCACACAGTTGAATTAGCCATGAATACTCATCTTTGTTTATCATAGTGATTAATTTGATTTTTATTGTTTCGCTTTGATACATTGACTGAGTTGGGAGCCTTTATGCGAACCAAATTTTTATGTATTTCTGTATTAAGACTAGCATCGGGACCCAGGGTTAAGCTGGCCGGCTGTAAAAGTGCTTTTCACACACCCCACGCCCCAAGTAGTTTATTCTACTGACCGTTCTAAGGCGGTGGTCCTGGTGTTGTTCTTACTTTTTGTAGCTCTTTGTAGCTTTGTGGTTCCCGCATTGCTTTCTGTTTTCTTTTTCTTTATGTGTTATGATGCTAGCATTGTGGTCACCGTCTTCAACAGCTGCACACTTTGGTTTACTAGTTGCTAGCATTTTGGTCACCTTCAACAGCTGCCCATTTTGCTTTCTGTTTTACTAATTGTGACTGAGAGTGACATCGGGACCCAGAGTGAAGTTAGTCTGCTGAAAAGTGTTTTAAACCCCCGGTGGTTTAATTCTAATGACCGTTCTAAGGCGGTGGTCCCGATGTTAGTCTTACTCTTTATTGCTTTGGGGTTTATTCTACGAGGCGATTTTTTTTAAGTCTTGTCTTGTGTTATTTTGTTCTTGTGTTTTTTTGTTTTTTTTTTTCAGTCCTTTTAGCATTGCGATTACCTTGCTTGGGGAAGACAGAGCTAATCTTCGTGCTTTTCGTACGTTCGTTCGATTTGCTCTTGTTTGGTTTTTGTCTGTTTTCTCTTCCTCTTGGTGTCTGGGAAGAGCTGCGGATATACCCTACAGAACTCCAATTAAATCGAGCAAATTCTTCCGATACCGAGGCACCTTTTTTGGATTTGAATCTATGTATATCTAATGGTACAGTTTCCACCAAAATTTATGATAAACGGGACGATTTTGATTTTGATATAGTCAATTTCCCTTTTCTGGATGGCGATGTCCCCCGGCGTACCTCATATGGGGTATACATATCTCAACTTATAAGATTCGCCAGAGCTTCTTCAAATCTTAATGACTTTAACTACCGTAATAAAGCCCTTACTGCCAAACTTCTTAGGCAGGGCTATCGTTATTTTAAACTTCGTAAGGCGTTTTCGAAATTTTATTGCAGAGACAGTGCCTTGTTAGAAAAATATAGCGTCAGTCTGAAAACACTTCTGCAACAAGGTATATCGGAACCCGAATTTTACGGTGACTTAGTGTACAGATTTCGAAAAATTATAGGTAAATCTAGCTTTTCGGAGCAATTCAG
Source organism: Anodontia alba (assembly GCA_964016985.1). Taxonomy (NCBI): domain Eukaryota; kingdom Metazoa; phylum Mollusca; class Bivalvia; order Lucinida; family Lucinidae; genus Anodontia; species Anodontia alba. The sequence goes on from OZ024832.1 coordinate 67,122,858, forward strand.
AAAACTTATTAACCGTTGTAAAAGAATTGGCTATAGCCTGGATTATGCGGCAGACTGCATGCCTAGTTGTCAACCCAATCATTGTTGATGGCTATGCTTCTCTCTTTAATTGCACGACGGCGGTTCAGGCCTCAGACTCAATGACGGCCTCTTCGTAAAACTTTAACCAGTGGGTTGGGGCTTGACGATATGTCTTTGGCTTGGCATGCCGTGGTTCAACTATTGGTTTTCATTTACTCTGGCATACAGTAGAATTAGCCATGAGTACTCGTCTTTGTTTATTATAGTGATTAATTTGATTTTTATGTTTTCGCTTTGATGCATTGACTGAGTTGGGAGCCTTTATGCGAACCGAATTTTTATGTATTTATGTATTAAGAGTAGCATCAGGACCCAGGGTGAAGTTAGCTAGCTGTAAAAGTGATTTAAACCCCCCGGTGGTTTGCTTTACCGACCGTTCTAAGGCGGTGGTCCCGGTGTTAGTCTTACTCCTTGTTGCTTTGTGGTTTATTCTGCGAGGCGATTTGTTGTATGTCTTTTCATGTGTCATTTTGTTCTTGTGTTTTTCAGTCCTTTTAGTATTGCGATTACCTCGCTTGGGGAAGAGAGAGCTAATCTTAGTGCTTTTCGTACGTTTGTTCGGATTGTGTTTGTTTAGATTTGTCGGTTTCCTCTTCCTCTTGGGGTCTGGGAAGGGCTGCGGTTTGTGAATGTGGCACTCCCTGGACTTTTCTCTCACGTTTTTGTGATTGTGGCACTCCCTGATGGACTTTTCTCTTACCTTTTCTGACACGCGAACTGAACGATCTCGTGTCAGTTCGTGTTAAGATGAAAGTTGTTGTTGTTGTTGTTTTCTGCGAATGGATGTTTACGAGCACCGGCTGCGAATTTCTTTAACGGATACTGTTCCTCGAGTAGAAACAATCTTAGCAGTTTCAAAGTAAGCGTTTTTTCAACATCTGAATAAAATCAAATAACTGGAATGAAAACTGAAACAATTAATGTCACGTTTACAATTTACTGAGTTCCGTCTTCAAAACTGAATCGAAAATTCCACAGTGATAAATTCCTTTCTGAATGTCAAGGTAACAACGGATAAAATGGTCATCTTGTGTGACTCTTTCAGGCTTTTTTCCAAGACAAGTTTGCTTTCAGTGAATATGTTCTTTGACAGTGGAGTCTTAGAAAGCAATCAACACATTAAAGGACTGAAAACTGCCTAGTGGGCTAGACTAGCTAGCTTCTGTGACCAAAACCAATAGAATAAAAATGATTTCTTCGTAGATTGTAGCTGATTCATCTGTTAAGATACCCGATGTGGCTGAGTAAAAGCCTTGTGTTCACAAACAAGTCAAAATTTCAAATCACAAGGTTTCTCAAGTCGTATGGGAAGCTACAAGCTTTTGATAGCCTTAGTCGTTTTAATGCGCCGATTCCTTTTAATCTGCCTTAAAATGATTAATAAAGGAACAGTAAAATGTGTACCATTGTAAACCCAATTTTTCTCGAAACAAATTGGAGTTTTTAGGGGTAGTCATTACATGGCCATTAACTTAATGCCAACCACCAGACGTAAATGATAAACGTAAATGATATGAACACTCCACCAACTGCGCTGTTTTGTGTTGCAAAGCGCCACCGGGCTTCAAAACGAACGTATTTTCTTATTTGTCGTGGTGTAAATCCTTCGAAAAATACCGGTTATGATGCGTTACGACAGTACGACCGGCGTATACGTTTAACAGGGTGGCTGTGGCGATGTAAAAATGATTTTTTGCGATGTTGTGTGCTTGTTAGGTAAGGACTTGACAGATATAATATCGTTGGAGAATGTGCAAAGACGGGCCACACGTATGATACACAATATGGGATACTTAAATTACACAGAGAGAATGAAAGAATTAAGACTACCCTCACTACAGTACAGGAGATCAAGAGCTGATATGATTGAAGTTCTTAAAATACTGAATGGAATTGATAAATGCGAAAAGGATAAACTATTTACCATACAACCCACGATAAGAACAAGAGGTCACAGTCAAAAGCTTTTTAAACGTCAGTTTAGTTTGGACTTACGGAAACAATTTTTTCACAAAGAGTTATAAACGAATGTAACAGTCTTTTGGTGGAAGTGATTTCATCTGGTAGCATTAACCAATTTAAGTCGAGATTGAATAACTTTTGGAAAGATAAACCAACCAAATTTGAACCTGAATGTTACTCTTACCCCCTTGAGCACGCCAACCGTTACCAGTTTAATGAAAGAAGACAAGAACGGGCCCAAGAATCGAGAGATTATACTAGGCCTCGGATACAGTAATAATGAGTATACATGTAGTAAATACATGTAACTAATATGCTGAGTACAATGCGCGGGCACACAGTTTGCTCAACGTCTCTAATTTTAGCACATTAAATGGGGCAATGTTGTCAACATAAAATAGAAAGAACCGGACCAGCTCATCCACGAGAACTTTAAACATTTCACAATGTCACTGAAGGAATTCAAGTGGGCTTGGCATATGCATATATTTAAAGAGTGTTCCATCCTTAGCTTAATCCATTATTATTTCAAAATAGGAAGTTAGCAAAAATATTGAAAAATAGAACTACAAACGGTGCAGATCCTACCCAACGACGTTACAACTTGCTGACTGGTTGTCCTCGTTTTTTGTTTTTTTTTTTAAACTTCTTAGATTGCATCTGATGTGGTTTTTGTAGAAGTTGATACTTGTTACAAGCCACTCCAGTGAAAAGTCGAATACATACTGTATCTGACAGTCAACTTGACCTCAGTAACCCACAGTTTACAACGATGTACACGCGATATTACACTGAAACTCGACCAAAATGTCGACTACCTGTACAGTACCTTTCCCCATCTTCCCTGAAAATCGCTCATATAGGGAGGGTTATTGGTTTTGATCATGTTCACATGAACCCTAAACCCCTAGCGTCCCTAAGGGATTTAGGAATATGGTAAGATGACCAAAAACTTGTGAAGAACAAGGGAAAAGGTGATTTTTAGGGGTATTCGCATTAGATGGTTGTTGGAGAAGGGGATGGGCGTGAGGCAGAACTCGAAATACATAAGGATTCTGTTTGGAGCATTTTCATTCTTATTTTAAGTTATTGTTTCTTGGTTCAGCGTTTGATTATTTTATGCATGCTAGTAGATATGTTTTCTTTTTTTTTATGCCGATCAGTCCTTAACTGCTTACTGTTTTATATTTCGTTTCATCTTTCGACAATCCGTCATTTTGAAAGAGCCTTTGTATCCTTTCTAGACCTGACTACTTTTTATTGGGCAATCATCCACACTGTGAAATACATAATTAACTGACAACCTTGATTTGTCTCGCGGATTTGTAGACATATTTGTAGACTGCGCACGCTATATTTCTTCTCGAGTGTCACATGCCGCACAGTGCCTTATTCGCCTTTTTTTGAAAACATGGCGTTCGATCGGAACTATTTCAGACCACCAAGCCTAATTCCAGCGATAATAATAATTATTTTGATGATGTTAATGTTTGTAAGTATTTTTTATTTCAGTGTAGGTTTTATAAACAGGCAATGACAGACTCATATTTTACTCTACCAGGGCGACTGACCTTTGCACCCCACCTTCGTACTGTCTGGCCTTTATATGTAATAATATTTCTTTTACTATGTACAGTTTTTGTACTCTGTACAGACAGTCCACTACATGTATCTGTCTCTGTGATATGTAAATATTAAACAAACGAGCTAAATTAATTAAAATACCAAACACGTGTGTGCGAACAGAACATATCGTACCTGAAAGAAAGCAATGCTTCGCGGACGTGAAAGAAGACAATCGATGACACCCGCACACCTGTGACCCATCAAAGATATTTGTCAAGTTTTTGTGTTGCTGTGAGTATAAGGAATTTTTTACCCTGAGGATTGTGTACACCCAGAACTTAGACTACAGTTTCCAACAAAACTCAGATATTACGAACTTACCCTATTCAGCCTAATTAACAAAACTCAGATATTATGAACTTACCCTATTCAGCCTAATTACCGCACTATGCGCTTAGATTTTTCAAAATTACTGGGAAAATGTGTGATAAAATATGTATCAGCCTACTATGGGTACACTTTAAAAAATGATCAGCAAAACTTATTTGATGATGTGTTTGCAATTTTTTTTCTGATTTTCTTTGTAAAATCATATGTTGTCAGTACTCATATATGAATTGCAATGACAAGTCGATGCAATTCAAATGGGTAACCACCACATATACCTTTATCAAGAAGTAGACAAAAAGTACACAGGCTGTAATCTGAAGACTATGAAATTGCTTGACTGTGTGCTAAAAGGGTCATGTGCATTAATTAGGTAGAATAAGGTATTTGATATCTGTGCATTTATTGCAATTACCCATCATGATGTCAGAATCATATTTACTCAGTCTAAGAGGAGCTGGTGGTTGAATGCTGTACAAGTAAAAGAAAAGTTAACATAAAAAGGCTACCATTAAATCGCACATTGTTATGATGGAAAGTACTTGCATTGGTACCTTGTATGAGCAGAATATATAATACAGACATTTTCTTTGGTGATATTACTGGTCTACAACCATCAGGTCATTCACATGATATCATTGTATCATTGTCATTTTTTCTTATTGATAACATTGTCATTTCCTCACTATTCTAATTTTTAAATGAGACTGATTTTTCATACTTCTAAAAAATCAATATTTTATTGAAAAAATAAAATAAAATAAATAAATAAGTGAAATAAGAGGGTGGATGCAGGAGATATCAGTGTTATCATCTCACTTTTTTATCCATTTGTCTGGATGTAAATCTCTAAAACGTATAACCTTTTGCAACATATGTCTAACTTGACCCTTACAGGGAAGTAACCAGAATTGCTTCTTTTTACATTTACCTGGTTACTCTCTTGCTTTTGTAAATTTAGGTAATTAATTTTTTTATTGTTTGAGTGAATGATTAGAGATAATTTTGTTTGGGTTATTTTTTCACCAACTCATAATTATGTTGTGGATACTTATTAGAACTACCTCATTAAGATTTTCTTTATTATTATTATTGCATTTTTAAAGTTGTAATAATTATTGAGGTAATTTTAACCTGCTGAGTACTACAACAGGTGTTTTGGTGCAAAAATAAATAAAATGTCAGGGATCAATTTTAGCACTTGCTAACTTGCTAAATGCTGGTTAATGTCCTCAAAAAGCAAGCTGCAATTTCCATCACTTGCCAATTCTAGCAAGTTGGAAAGATTCTCTTCAATTGGCAGAACCTGAGGCATTGTTGTTGAAATTTTGCAATTTCTTCTCCAAAAACAATGACGATATTTTTCTTATTTTCCCCAGAAAACAGGATTTGACATTACATGCAAATTGTATGGAGACAATTTGCATGTAATGTCAAAACCTGTTTTCTTGGAAAAATAAGAAAAATATTTTAAAATGTTTGCTGAAATTTTTACCCAGCGTACTAAAGTTTAAAGCCACATTTAACAGTGTTTATAAGTGTGAAAAAGCAAGTTGGCTGAAAGGTTTAGCAAGTAAAAAATAATGCTACATGTACTTGCTAATTTTAGCAAGCTGTCAAAAAAGTTAAATTTGAACCCTGAATGTATCCTAATTTTCATCACAATGTGCGCTTTTCTTTTTAGTTGAGTATGACAGCACCAGAGAGTACACTGTTAGATTACTTTGGTCCTCTGGGAAGACTAGGTCGATATTTATCATACAACTACTATGGCCTACTACAGATAATGTAAGTGATTGTTATTGGAGTGAGTGAGGCAGGTTTAGCCTTTAGCAGACCATGAGGCACATGCTATTCATACAATGTTGCATAAACGTTGATGCAACGTCATGACGTTGCATCAACGTTAATGCAACATTGTATAAATGTCATATGCTTGCTGGGAGCTGATGTGACAGGACTAGACTACATTTGAGTAGTATTTTTCTTACTCTTCATAACCTTAGATATGCGGGGTATCCAGATAAATATTTTTCTTGTTTCTGTATGAAAACATATGTTGTGGCACTCTTTAGAAGAGTACCCACAACAGGTAAGCTATTTATTCAAATCACGAAAACATGCTTATATAATTTTGACCCCCTTAAACCCCACTTTTATATAGTAAAACTGGTGTTTACAGGGGTATACATTATTTTTCTTATTTTTGCTCAAAAACATAGATTGTGGGTACTCGTTAGAACTGCCTTGCCAAGGGGGTTCTAACAACTACCCACAATCTATGTTTTGAGCAGAAATATGAAAAATAGAGTTTTTTTATCTGAAAATTTTCAGTTTTTTTAGGTGAAATTTTCTATATATTCGAATAGGCTTGTTTTCATAATGACCTGTCATGGACCATAGTATATAATAATCATCCTGGCAGTTTTTTTTATTTTGATACATACATAACTTACATTTGAGCAGCAGCGTCCGATAATACAATTTTGACATGCTCGCCCAGCTAAGCTTCAGGTCAGTCTGTTTTCATGGAGAAATAAGTAATGTGATTATGTCAATACCATTTTGGTTGGAAAAAGTTCCTTATCCTGACATAGGCTCTTTCTGGTCCTTAGAGACACATAAGCTTGAACATTACATGTGAATACAGAGAACTACGAAGAGCTTTTGTTTATTGGGCTAGGTACATTAACTCTATACATGTTAGGTCATTTTGCATGTTTTTTTTTTTTTTTTGTTTGTTTTTTTTTGTTGTCTGTGGATTCTTTTTAATTAACTTTTTTCAAAAAAATCTTTCAAGAATACCATTAGAGTGTCAAACAGTTTGGACCCAGATCAGGCCCGACGTTTTGTCGGGTCTGATCTGGTTCCAAACTGTTTGTACAAGTTATCAGCAGACGACAAAAGTCGCCATTAGTGGGGAAAGAGTTAAAGTACTGCTCCGTGGTGTGTGAGGAAGGGGGTTGGTTTTGCATTTTTTCATTCTCTCACATGAACAGACTCATTTCTCAAAAGACTCTTGTTTCTATCTTTTGTTTTGTTCTGTATTTCTGAAGGACCCACCCCTTATCACATTTCACATTTTATTCAATTCAATTCCAGTAAACTACCGTATTTGATGGAAGGCAGAAACCGTCAAAAGTTCTGTTTGCGAACAAAACAAGCAATTTTGAAATATACTAAAACAGTTTCAAATGACAACTCATTAAATCAAATAAAACTGACTTTTCAAATGATAAAATCAAAGGTGGTCACCTGCTATAAGGCTTCCCACTGTGCTGTCTGTTTTCTTGTTGTAATGCTAGCATTGTGGTCATCTTCAATGGCCAACCCCTTTGCTTTGTGTTCATTCTGTTTGTATTGTTTTAACCCAAGTCCAGCTGAACCCAGATATATCCTGCCTTTGCAAACAGTGTAGATCCAAATTATTTGATTTTCTTTATCAGCCTAAGGATATGAAATCACTATAACGTATACGAATAGTAATATTTATTTTGAACTATTTAATCCAACAAGAATTCCTTGTAATACATAATGTGGTGACTCAATTTAAATATTCAAAATATTCCAACTCATAATGATCACATTGTAAATTCCTAAAAGTAGACCTACGGTTACAACCTGAGCTAAAGCATACTTAAAGGAACTCCAAAAGAAGTAATCATTTAAAGTTTAAATATTCACACAACACCACTATATCACTATTATCGTCACTATAGCCATTTTTTCACGAAAAAGTCAATGAGGCTAGTTTTATCATTTCTATCCAACTTTGTCATGCTTCTCCAAGAACAGTTCATATTATGAAATTAAATATACTGAATGTTCATAACGTCATGTAAGCTTTTAAGTTAAGAAAGCAATATAACGATAAATAAAGATTTAAGCAATGTCAAGAAAGATAAACAAGAAAGCATAGCAAACAAAAGCACAGCAGCAAACAAAAACCTGTTCTAAAAATTTGTCTAATTTGAACACCAAGTTTTAACAACTCTTTCCAGAAGGTCCCTTCTCTTCTAAAAAATACACAACAATTGGACCTCCCTGAAAGAGCCACCTCTGAATTAAACCAGTTTTTTTAGATATAAAGTGTCCATATTCTACAGGTTGTTATAAGCTTCGACCCCTTAAATGTCTAGCAGATAAAATTTTACTGCAAGCAAATAAATATATCTAGAAACTAAAACAAAGTGGTGGGTGGGTTTTGGGTTTTTTCAAAATATTTCACAGAGTCACCACAACATTATTCTGCGATTTCACAATTTCAAACTGTGCTAATTTCGCGGTAAACTTCCTTTATATACCTGGTTATTGTTATAATTTTAACCAATTAAAAATAAGAAAATACTTCAGTAAGCATGTTATACTGCCCATAATAATTAACTTGTAACAAGAAATTAAAATGCCTTAAGTTAATAAAACTATCTTGTTATCATTAGAAAACCTGTTTAGAAAAATTCAAGATAAATTCAGTCTCATAATTAAGCATTTTAATATAAATATTAAAATTAGTCAATTATTCGATTTTCTTTATCAGCCTAAGGATATGAAATCACTATAACGTATACGAATAGTAATATTTATTTTGACCTATTTAATCCAACAAGAATTCCTTGTAATACATAATGTGGTGACTCAATTTAAATATTCAAAATATTCCAACTCATAATGATCACATTGTAAATTCCTAAAAGTAGACCTAAGGTTACAACCTGAGCTAAAGCATACTTAAAGGAACTCCAAAAGAAGTAATCATTTAAAGTTTAAATATTCACACAACACCACCAAACCAAAGGCCAAAAAAAAACAAAAAAAAAACAAAAAAAAAAAACTAATAATAATAAAAATAAATAATAAATAGATAAATAAATAAATACAGTAACATCTAAAGCACAAAAGAAGCATTAAACTAAAGCAAATTAAATACAATGAAAGCAAACTAGCTCCAGGTGTCATCAAAAGTCCCAGAAAGGTATGACCTCCATTTAATAGACAAAACTGGCACTGGCCTGTGCTGACCAAATGCCACTTCTGTCAAACTACATTGATCTAAATGGAGTGCCATAACCCAGAGAATTCTGATAACAACCCTAACTATAAATTTACTCACAGTCATCAGTGAAAAGTTCATTCTGAAAGAAATTAATAGACACATGCATATATATATATATACGTATATAAAAATGTACATATAGCACTAATCAATAGTAGATATGACTCTTAAGAAAAAGTGCCTTAACCTGTTTGACCCTTCTGTGTTGAGATGTAAACCCTGATCTAATTTTGCATATAAATACCTCCTGTAGGAGCCGAACTTTGAAACTGCTTTATATGTACAAATAAACTGAAAACCCATGTCAGGAGCCATTCTGTCTTTTAAACAACTATTAACAGATTTGATCATTGGATCTGTTTCCTTATGATCAACTGGTCTAGGAATAATGGCTGACATTATTATTCTAATGGAAGGTTTGACTTTTTTAACAGAAGCAATTAAATTGCCATAATCTGACAACATGTGTTCAAAGGTATCTCTGCGGCCTATGTTGTTAGTCCCAACATGTAGAATTACATACTCAAAGTTCTCTAAACTGATTTGCCTTTTAGACAAGTGTACAGTTAGTTTGGCAATTGTGGCTCCTGGAAAGGACTTTATGACCACACCTTGGATTGGAGCAATGTCTTTGATGATAGAATCTCCAACAATTAATACACGTCTACATTCTGCAACCAGACAAAAATTAATTCTGAGATTTTAATATACTGGTAGGTATTTTTTTACAACTGCTATAAGTATACATGCATGTAAAAAAAAAAAGGCATATGAATAAACCTAATAACTCTATGAGCACATTGCAATTCATAGACAGTAACATTCTCACTGCAGATCTGGTACATGCATGTGTACGTTATAACTCACACCCCTCTTTGTGAGAATTCACAATAACCCTATAAATATATCAGATTTCATAGAAAGCTAAATCCTCACTGCAGACAGTAATGGAAAACTCCCACAAAGAAAAGTGAAATTAACTTAATATTAAGATATGACTCATCTTTAAGAAAAGAGCATCTCTGTAAGTATTGTTGCATATAATGCTATGAATATATCACATTCCATAGAACATTATCACCTCACTATTTTAGTCAAGGCAACACTTACAGATGAAACCCCGTAATTTAAAAAAAAAAACAAAAAAACTATCTTGTTATCATTAGAAAACCTGTTTAGAAAAATTCAAGATAAATTGAGTCTCATAATTAAGCATTTTAATATAAATATTAAAATTAGTCGATGAGTGAAGCGAACTGATCTGGATCTATGCTGTTTGCCATTAAGTATATGAATTTATACCAACAATCTGGATCAAGTAATCTGATTGGCTGAAAATTTGAAAAGGGTGTGGCTTCTTAATTTATTCAGCAGGACAAGGGTTAATGTTTGGTGCTGCACCAAGAGATAAGGGAGAGGTTTCACATGAGTAAAACTGGTTTAAGTTTCCACCGTAGTTTTTCTTCTGACCGCTCCAAAGCAGTTCCTCTGTTGACATACTATTTTGTTTGTGCATCAGTTGTTTTGTCATTATTTATTCCTCATCTCTCTTTCTTTTTGTGCCTCGGGAGGGCTGTGAGGCGTGATTGTGGTTTTTCCTGAGTATTTTCACTTATATTTTCATATTTCATGCAAATCGTCTGTCTAGCAGACAATTCATATAAAATGTCAGATTTTCTTCATTCTGAAAAATAAATCAGAATGTCATCTGCTGCAGTTGTGATTGGCACTTTACTCATTTTATACTAAATAGACACGCCCACACTATATATTGGAAGAGTCCAATTCCAATTTTAGGTATGTCAGGCTATGAAATTTAGATATTCCTAGAGAAAAATGACTAAACTATCTGCAAACAGTGGAGACCTTAATCAGACGCCGCATTCTGCAGCATCTAATCTGGGTCTGCACTGTTTGCCAATTACCATTTTACTGGTATCCTGACTACAATGGGTTAAGGGTTAATCCTTGTCTTGCTGAACATGGATGTACCCTGTCTTTGCAAACAGTATATATCCAGATCAGTTGGCTTCTGACTGATCTGATCTGCACTTTTTGCCATTAAGTATGTGAATTTATAGCAAAACTCTGGATCAAGTAATCTGATTGGCTGAAAATTTGAAATGGGCATGGCATCTTAATTTATTCAGCAGGACAAGGGTTAAGAAGATGTATGTTTTTTTTTGTTAATTTTAGACCAAAACATATCATGTAGGTACTGACTGATATATTTTAATACAAAAATAACAAAACATTATTAAACATTAAAAATTCACCATACTTAGCACTTTCTATGGAGCTATGTTAGCCATTAACCCTTAAACTGGCAATCACAAAAATTGTCATCTTCTTGTGAGTTTAAAAGTCAGTTTTGCAAACAGTGTGGACTCAGGGTCCACACTGTTTGCCTGTATGCAAAAATACATGTAGGTTTGAAAAGTTTGCTAGAATATTCAGCAGACTGCATAAATGGACAACATTTTCAGATGCAGGTTTTCTTGGCATTTTAAGGGTTAAAGGCACTGATTGGATTGAGTGGATATGTGGGCAAGTCTGAGCCTGTGCTGTTGGCATATGAGCCAAAGTCTTTTAAGTCATATATTGTTTTATTTTTACAGATTAGTTGCAGCACTTGCTGCCCATATTGGGGAAGCTATTTATGCACGAAATCTATGCCTGTAAGTATTTTAGACACTTAAGAATACTTTAAAGGGAATTGAGGGGGAGGCATCTCGGTCAACTTATTTTTGCCTCCTCTCTGAAAAGGAGTCTACTCTAAAAGAAAAGAATTTACTCTCAAGGGAAGCAAAATTCTTTCCTTTTGGAGAAGACACCTTTTCAGAAGGGGCTTTGTGTGCAGGAAAGCATATAGATCGCAAAAAATGTCTCCTTTGTAAAATGGTGGAAAATTTAACACAAGTATTATGCAAGTATTATGCAGGGTTCACTGTTAAGCCAGAACTTACATATAACAGCTTCAGCTTGTTGTATTTGTGTTACCATATTTTTTAACACACACACACACACACACACACACACACACACACACACACACACAGAGCACTGTACAAATGTAAGGCTTACTTTCCTTAAGCCCTTTCCTTAAGCCCTCATCTCTACTTTTTCATGCAAGGACATGGTGAATAAATTATTTTAAGATACCATATTAACCCTAGATATTGGAATGCCTTAAAAGATTACCATACTTGTCCTAAAATTTGAATAAATTCATTTTACCACTTGTTGATGTATCTAGAAACTGTTGAGACTGAGTGGCATTTTGTGACAGCTGATCAGTGTCTACATTGTTTGCTCAAGCTTGTCTGTCCCAGTACTTTAGGTTACGATGGTAATTCATCCACAACAGCACAGTTTCTTTAAATTTAACCACCCAATATCACAAGCATATTCTACAGGCTTAACCCAACTAAAGCTTATTTCAAAATCACTCTTGACTGGACACTGTAGCTTTCTGGGCACACTGAGCTGAACATACAGTGTAGACACCAATCAGACACCCAAAAATGCAGCAACGTTTCAGGAACTACATCATATCTTAATCACAATTGCAGCAGACATTTTGCAATATTTTTCAGAGAAAATAACGGTTGACATTTAATGTGAATCATCTGCAGATGATCCACTTTTTTTGCTTACCCTTAAAGGGTTGATAATCTGGGCCCACTTGTTCAAAGCATTGTTAGCATAACAAGCTTGTAAATGACACACTCCCTAATATAACTGTTGTAGCCAAAATATTTTCAAATACATTGATATTTTTCCTGCAAAACTGTGAAAGCTCCTCACACTTTTTCAGCCCAAAATATCAATGTCTTGGCCATATTTCAAGACAGAAATTTTAACCTCACCTTAGCTAACAACTTTGTTAAGTTTTGAACAACAGGCCCTGTATTGGAATTTATTAAAATCTGTCAAATGTTCCGAGTTAACCCTTAAAGCACCAAGCAAAATTTGTAGCAGATGACATTCTGAAAGTTTTAGCTTTTATTTTTCAGAGAAAACAAGTCTTGATATTTCATGTGAATCGTCTTCTTGGCAGACGATTCACATGAAATATCAAGACTTGTTTTCATCTGAAATTAAAAAAAAAAAATCAAAATTGTCGTCTCCTTTAGTTGTGATTGGCGATTTAAGGGTTAACTGTATCATATACAGTGTGTCTTTATATTTCAGAAAGAATGGTCTAACAACAAGTGCAGCAAACAAATGGATGATTCAGACATTTTTCATTGGTTTCCCATCTTTACTTGTACTGGTACCTTATTTACGTGATAAAAAGGATGCATAGCAGGGTAGCAATTCATTACAAAAGCATGCCTATTCAAATATATACAAAATTTCATCACCAAAACCTGTAAAGTGGCAGATAAAAAACTCTGATATTTTTCATATTTCTGCTCAAAACATAGATTGTGGATACTCCTAAGGACATCCTCGGCAAGGCGGTTCTAACAAAAACCCACAATATATGTATTTGAGCAGAAATAAGAAAAATAATGTATACCCCTGTAAACCCAAGTTTTACTATAGAAAAGTGTGGGTTAAGGGGGTCAAAAATTATATAGGTATGTTTTCGTGATGGCCATGACAGCTAAGAGGACAATGAGCTGTACCAATTAAAAGGTTGTGTAACACTTTGCATGCTAAGTAAAAATTTCAGCAGATGACATAAAATATTTTTTCTTACCGGTATTTTTTTCCCAGAAAATAGTTTTGACATTCCATCCAGTCATGCAATTTGTCTCCTTAGGAAACATTTGCATGAAATGTCGAAGTCTATTTTCTGGGAAAAAATAAGAAAAATTTCATCAGTTTGTCGTCTGCTGAATTAACCCAGAAAGTGGTAATGGTTGATATACATGTGGACAGGGAATGCCTAGCTGCCTGTATATCTGCACACACTGATCAGGGTATAGAGGCTAAGAAGGTTTAAAATAATTCAAAGATTCCATATGCAAACAGTGGGTGCCTTGGACAGACAGTGGGGACTGATTTTTGTACCTTTACTGTTCACATATATATAAAGAAAACCTTTTTCTTTGCGCAAAGCTACTTGAGCGGATTGGATGCACTTTTAGGGGAGACAACTCTTTCAAACTGGTTTTGGGATACAGGAAAGCAAACTGGAAGCCACAGAAGTTGTCTCCCTTGAAAGAAATGGTGGGAAGTCTTCCAAGTGTATCCAATCCTCTTCATTTTCTTTTTTAAATAAAATTAGGGTGGCAAACTTGTGCCAAACTTCTGATAATGAATTCCAGAATTCATGCCCTGGAATTTGCCCAGAGAGTGATAAAGTTTGAATAGGGATTAAGTGCAAATGATTGAACTATTGGTTGGTTGTAGATTTGTAAAATTGGACAAAGCTTCCTATGAGAAAACATATTTTTTCCCACAAGAAACACATAGTTTATAGACACAGAGGCACTTCCAGTGACTACCATATATACAGTTTGCTGACTGTTGTAGATAGCTACAAATAAGAGGGGGTATCCACATAATATTTTTCTTGTTTCTCTAAAAAACAAATGTTGTGGTACTCATTAGAAGCACCTCGTTGAGGCGCTTCTAATGAGTACCCACAACATATGTTTTTGTAGACAAATAAGAGATATTAGCATTTTTCAGATGCAAAAAGCACCTTATCTGTTGCTATGTTTTATTTTATATTGTGCATGTGAACAGTAAAACAACCTTGGCCAGACTGTTCTGTTGTGATATTCAGTCGGGGTCTTATATTGTTGCAGTCGGATAGATGATGGTTTTCTCAGGGAGCATGGTTTATCAAGGACAATGGACACATCTTCAGTACTCTGAAATGAAAATATCTCCTTTCTATTGGGGGGCTACTCTTAAAGGAAAGAATTTGCTCCCCTTTAAGAGTAGCCCTCATTGTTTAAGTGGACTCACACTAGGGAATAATTGCCTGTCTGCAAATGTCTCTTTCTGAAAAATGGCAGCAATGTCTTAAGGGGTATTCAGTCCACTTAAGTCATTTTGTTATTATATTGCTGGAAATGCTCAAAGATTACAGTTGACTTTCAGTATCTCAAACTATGAGGAGGCAGAATGTTTGTTTTGTGATAACAGTAGTTTGAGATGGACTTAGCATTAAAATACTTGGAATACATATGACATTCGACCAAATAATCATGAAAAAATTAGATATAACCATAGATATTTTGAGATACAGTGTTTTTAGATAGTGAGAGTCAGCTGTACTATTATTATTTTATTGTATATTTGGTTTATCTATATTCTTCTTTAAACCTTTGGCATGTTTTAGGCAAAGCTATCAGGATACATATAAAAGATATTTATCTTTGTTTCCCTGGAAATGAGGTCTTATTTTCAATTCAGATTTTCCCCAGAGGCAATTTGAATAATTTTTTTTTCTTAAATTTAAGAAAAAAAAAACTCATTACTGGACAGATTTCAAATTCATGTACTTCTGTGGTAAATATATTTTCTGCAAACACGCCACAAGTTAGAGATACAGTATGAGTATGTTAAATCTGAGTAAACTCAGGCATATGCAACAAAGTGTAACTAAAATAATAATACTGTTACGAACTTGTTATATGACATCACATACAGTAAATTACCTAAAATTTTGAACACACTAAAGTTTCAAACCCCTAACATTTTTGCCAAAACCAATTTCTGGTAATTACCTAAAATCTTGAACAGTAGCAGTATTGTAAAAAGTGAATTTCTAAAATTTCAAAAACAGCTTTCCTCAGGTAAATTTCTTTTGGAGCGTTCGAATTTCGACTACCATTTTTACCATCACAGAACAACAAACTAAAGTAGTTGTGTTGAAAGCTCCCTCAAAAGTCAAATGCACACAGCAGTGCCATAACGAATTTCATGTACAAACTTTCCAGTATAGGGAAGTTTTTGTATACTCTAGACTGTTCATAGCTCCAACTCCTGTATTACATGTATTTAGTTGTACTGCATTTATTTTTACTGTTTCAAAGACAAACATGACAGTTGTACTATAAAATGTACATTTTTCGTCTATATATTCTGTACAAATATCTAGTCATGTAAGTAAAATAAATTTTACTAGCCTAGAATATATTTTTTTTTAAATTGCAAGTCAGGCAACAATATGGAATTTTTTTTCTTCTTTTTAAGAAGAAAATTTGAACAAAATGTCAAAATATTCTAAAGTAGGGATCCTTTGGAAATAAAGAACAAATCAAAAACAGAAAAAATGCAGATGAGGAAAAACAAAAACTGCAACATCCTTCATGCCTTTATTTCTGTGAAAGTAAGAAATACGTATCAGCTTCAGTATAAAATATTTTTTCTTCTTATTTTGCAGAAGATAATTTGAATGAATAACAAAATATTCGAAACTAAGAAGACTTTGATACGAGGGCGTGTCAATAAATAACCAGCCTATCCCATTCCCGATGGACCAAGACGGTCACGATTTTCATGCTTTGTTTCAATATATGTTTTATACATGGGTACAAAATTGCACACGTATCGAGTCATTCTTTAATAAGATATTGAATGTCAAACATGGCTAGTGATGCAAAGGTATGCTTTTCATCTAAAGATGAGTACCGTGCTGTAATTCGGTACTTGTATTTAAAAGGTAAAACAGGCAAGGAAATACACGGCGATTAGCAGGCCGATGTTTATGCGTCTTCTGCACCATCTTATGCTCAGGTTAAATCCTGGGTAGGGGAATTCAAACGCGGTAGAACGTCTTTAGAAGATGAAGCCAGGTCTGGACGCCACCGACGAAGAAATGTGCAAGAAAGTTCGGGATCTGGTATACTCTGATAGGCGAATTCAGGCGGAAGAAATAGCGCATGCATTAGGCATTTCACATGGTAGCGTTTCAACAATCTTACATGATCGTTTAGGTATACGCAAGCTAACAGCCCGTTGGGTCACCAAATCCCTTAGCGATGAGTAAATGGCAACCAGAGCATTAGTATGCAGTGCCTTGTTGAAGCGTTTTAGGTCAAAAGATGATTTTCTTTTGCTCTGGTGACTGTAGATGAGACGTGGGTTCATTATTATGAGCCAGAGAATAAAACTCAGAGTCGTCAGTGGGTAGGGCCTGGGTCCTCGAGGCCAAAGAAGTTCGACGCAACCATCTGCTGGCAAGGTGATTTTGGTACGCAAAAGGCGTTATTATGTTGGACTTTTTACCCAAGAGAAGTACAATAACTGGAGTGTACTATGCAAACTTGTTAGACCAGCTGAGAACCGCCATCCTCGAAAAACGCCGAGGTAAACTATCTAAAGGTGTTTTGCTGCAACAGGACAATGCGAGAGTCCACACTTGCAAAGTTGCAATGGATGCGGTAGAGCGAAACGGTTATGAATTAATAGCACACACTGCCTATTCGCCTGACTAGCTCCTAGCGACTTCTTCCTATTCCCAAACTTGAAAAGGCATATCCGTGGACTTCATTTCCGGTCTGATGAAGAAGTCGTGACGGCAGCTGAAGAGTGGGTCAATGGAAAGGACCCTGACTTTTTCAGTTCTGGGCTGATGGCACTTGAACACCGTTGGTCTAAGTGAATCACACTAGAGGGCAATTACATCAAAAAAGAAGAGAGGGATCTCAACCGGAAATAAGTTAGACTGGTTACTTATTGACTCACCCTCGTAATAAAGAAAAATAAAAACAGAAAATAGCCGACATTTTAATTGAGTTGTTCATGAGGAAAAGAAAAGCAACATCTCTCACACCTTATTTTCTGTGAAAATAAGAAAAATATGTGTTTGCCATTTGCGATTTTAGCCTAAAGATTTGCTAAAGGTTAGAGAGTTTAACTTTACCAGTTGTTTGCATGTTACTATTTTACTGTTTACTTATACACTAGCTGGAACTTCTTTATATGATGGATCATTATAAGATGCTTTCTGATAGAAAATGGTTTAAAGGACGACCCCAGAAGTGTTGTTAAATGTATAGGTTAGACGGCTTCGGATTTAAGATGATTTAAAGGTGGACCCCAGAAGTATTGTATCCAAACAAAAATGTAAAGATTATATAGAAAAAATGACCATTTATAGTCATTTTTCTATATAATCTATACATTTTGTTTAAGTACAACACAGTGGCATAGCTGATACAGTGTTTGTTTTGGATTCCAGCAACAGTATCATAAAGAGTTTGTGGTGTGTATAAGCACTTATAGCTTATTGATTATTGCAATCATTTATATTTCTTGTACATAAATTTACTTTCTGATTGTAATATTTCTTATATATAAATTTGCTTTCTGATCATAATAAAGAAAATGTATTTTATTATTTTATTTAAATTTGGTTTTCCAATACAATATCATTACAATGTAGTTGTCACAAAAAGTCATTAAATGAAACTTAGCACCCTTTTTTAAGGGGATTTGATACTTTTGGTAGATTTTCTGCCGTTTTTTTTTTGACATGGGAGATAACTACTGACTTCCTGTTTACTTTCCTTCACATCAAGATTTTCTGATAAGGAGACTTCTATAAAAGAAATTTATTTCCAAGAGGTGTGGAGCAAATTCTTTCCTTTTAGAGTTGATCCCTTTTAGGAAGGGGTGCAAAACATTTTTGACAAGAGTGAATTTGTTTCCAAGGGGAGTGGAGCAAATTCTTTCCTTTAAGAGTTGACCCCTTTTAAGAAGGGATGCAAATCATTTTTGAGAAGAGTAACCACCCCTTAGTGTATTCATCCCCCTAAAATGGGTGATCCGTTTTTTTGCTTTCCAGCATTTGTCATCCAGCATTTTCCTCAGACCCTACCATGTTCACACCAATTAAAATCTATAAAGGTTGCCCTTGGAAAAAACAAACACATAAAGGGTAGAAAATTGGAGTCTAGGTTTCATTGAACCTCGTCATATGGCAGCATTGTAATTTGCACGGTAGCATATGCCCCTTGACTGGTTCCAGTCTTCTGTGACTAAATAACTTATTATAATCCTGTTTGATAATCCACTACAATATAACCAAAATAATATTATGTCTACAAAGGCTGGTCACTGTGACCAGTGTTTATAGTCATGATATTATTTTTGTTTTATTTTAGTGGATTATCAAAAAGGATTATAAGAATAAGTTGTAAAACCTATCAAGGGATGTAACTCCAAAAGTAATGGACTCTTGGCCCTAGTTATGCTATACACAATACATCAGCCCATTGTCCATGTGTGTACCAGGTTTCAACTTTGCAACTCGTACATTTCTTGAGAAAAGTGTGACTTACTGGTATTAGTGCCATGTGGCGGCGGTAGAACGTCTCCCCGAATTTTACCACAGTGCAGATTATATTTCATTTCCTTTGGGATCATTGGGCCCATTGTGGTGTATTTGAAAATGGAGTTTTGCTCATGTATACGCTAGAGGGCGTAAGCAGTGTTGCAAACTCCATTACTGCTTATGAAGAGTCTCAATAAAACCGAGACTCCCATTTTCATATCTGCAGTGTGTTCTTTGTTTCCGAAGGCAATCTTTTTGACGTTTATTTTACTACACCGCAGCTGGTAGTAGTGCCGTGTGATGGCGGCAGAACATCTCCCCATACTTTACCATAGTGCAGATTATATTTCATTTCCTTTGGGATCATTGGGCCCATGGTGGTATATTTGAAAATGGAGCTCTGCTCATGTATACGCTAGAGGGCGTAAGCAGTGTTGCAAACTCCATTACTGCTTATGAAGAGTCTCAATAAAACCGAGACTCCCATTTTCTAATCTAGTGTGTTCTTTGTTTCGAAAGGCAATCTTTTTGACGTTTATTACATTTTTCATTAATGGCAAATTGTAAAACCTATCAAGGGGATATAACTACGCCCTTGTACCTGATTCTGGTATACACGATGCATCAGCCCATTGTCCATGTGTGTATGTGTGTACCAAATTTCAACTTTACAGCTTTCCTAGTTCCTGAGATATCTGTAACGATTTTTTTCAGTAACGGTAAATAGTAAAACGTATCAAGGGATGTAACTCCAAGAGTTATGGGCCTTTGCCCCTGATTCCGGTTTACACGATACATCAGCCCATTGTCCAGGTGTGAACCAAGTTTCAGCTTAATAGCTTTCATAGTTCCTGAGAATCTGTAACGAAAATTTTTCATTAATGGTAAATTGTAAAACCTATCAAGGTATGTAATTCCAAGAGTTATACGCCCTTGCCCCTGATTCCGCTTTACACGATACATCAACCCTTTGTCCTTGTGTGTACCAAGTTTCATAGTTCCTGAGAAATCTGTAACGATTTTTTTCCATTAATGGTAACTTTTAAAAGCCTATCAACTCCACAAGAGTCGGGGGCCCTTGCCTCTGATTCCGGTATGCACAATACATCAATCACTGGGATGTGTGTATCAAGTTTCAACTTTATAACCCTTACAGTTCTTTAGAAAAGTGCGACGAAAATTTATCTAATAGCTGGATGGACGGAAAGAAGGAATGACGGAAGGAAGGAATGACGGACAAGGCAAATCTAGTATATCCCCATTATACACTTTTTCAAAGTGGGGCTATAAAAACGTGCAACATGGTGCCATTAACTCACAGTAGACAGATAAATGACAGACACTGTTATTTAAATGATTTCACGCTGTTGAAACAGACACTTTAAAGAACCTATTTTAGATAGGATGATCCCTAAAAAGGGTAAGAGAAAAGTACAGGAGTACCGCAATCACAAGCCCCAGCCCTTCCCAGACACCAAGAGGAAAAGGAAACAGACAAAACCAAAGAAACGCAAATCGAACACACGTACGAAAAGCCCTATGATTAGCTCTCTCTTTCGCAAACGAGGTAATCGCAATGCTAAAAGGACTGAAAAACACAAGAACAAAATAATACAAGGCAAGACTTAAAACAAATCACCTCGTAGAATGAACCACAAAGCAACAAAGAGTAAGACTAACACCGGGACCACCGCCTTAGAACGGTCAGTAGAATAAACCACCTGGGGGTTTAAAGCACTTACTTAATCAGCTAGCCAACTTCTTCAACCAAACTACTGGAGACATACAAATAAAAATAATGCATTGCACCTATGGCACATGCCTGCTTTATGTTATGAAGTGAATTCAGCGCTTTTGGAGGCTATGTCATTTAAATAGTTTATTTTATTTTGTTTTAAAAAACTAATATTGCCAGTTGTAACCAAACGAAACAGTGGATGGGTATAAAAGCAAAGAATTTGGTAGCAAGTCGCCAAAGGAACAATTGTGTCATGTTTTGGTTTAAACAACTTTGTCAGCAATCATGATGTCATTTAACCATTTATTAGGAAACCATTTCTTGCTAGCGGAGCCATAGGCGTAAATTATAGGTGGAGGGCCACCTTATGAAGATGTCTGAATTATTTCACGCATTCGTCAGAGATATCATAAAGATATCCTATTTTAAAAAGAATCTACCAAATAAAACATCGATGCGCATAAAATGAGAAAGATCATCCAAGACGGAGATGAAGTAGCCCCCAAGAAGCGTTTGTGCCGAGATTAATTCATATTGTTTCATCAATTTCGGAAAAGAAATAATTAAACTATTTTCCAATTATATATATCAGTGGGAAACATTTAATACCATGGCAACCAAAATTACTAAAGCCATATAATAGAAACAAGAAATTATTAGAGGGCAACCTAAGGACCAAGCCCTGGGACCAAGTCTGCATCATTTCAGTTAGCTCCTTTTAGTAGTTTTGCCGGCGATGCTGTTTGTAGGTTTCCTACTTCAAAATATAACGGTTACCAAGGCAAACTATAAAAACAGTGGATGTGCCTAAACGTTAACTTGACAAAGGATCACACAGGGAATAAGTGTGCCAAGTTTAGTTCAGATTACCCCATTTGCTAATACTTACATTTTCGATTTAAGACTCTTAGAGAAACCCATAGAACCCAGTGTAGTTCATTCCTCCATGAACGCAATGGATCACGCGAAGTGACGTGACGTCAAAACAACTGAGGCTTTCGGAGATTTGATTGGACGCTGCTTCTGTTGTGATGACGACGCCGCTCTTAAGCTATCCAAATATAACGCGCCTGCCCTTAATGCAGCCTGCAATGTGAAGTTCTCTCTAAGGTACGCGAGAAAAATAATGTAAATAAGTAATGAATTTGATTTTTTCCTAAATTTATTGAGGTATGACCGCAGTGGGTCGAGTGCAAAGTGAATGAACCCGAAGTATGACCGCAGGGGTTCATTCACTTTGCACGCGACCCACTGTGAACTTCGAAAAAATAAATGTCGTTTCTTAATTGGGAAAACGTCGAGTAACCAGTCTATGGGAAACATCTGTCCCAATACTTCAGGGCGGGATCAGGGCTATTTCCACATACTGATAATATGGTCAGCGGATAGACGTGAATATCTTCAATGAAAACAAAAGAAATTAAACGGTAAAAAACAAAGAAACAAAGTAAAAAAAAAAAAAAAAATTGAAACGTAATAATAGAAAAGCAGACTCAGTACTCGGTTTCGTTTATTGATCTGTCGTATTGTACATTTATTACAAGAAAGAACACACACACACACACACACACACACATACACGGCAGCTTGTCCAGGCTCCGAAGTTATAAAACTTTTTTTCATGCTCAGCTCAGCTGAACATGAAACATTTTCTGCTAATAACTTTGAAAATGCCAACTATTTTCATATTTATTAGAAAGAATTTGCAATTGTTAATAATTTGAGATTAATTAGCAGGACAAGATGAGTTGAGTATGGAAAAAAGTTTTATAAACTCGGAGCCTGAGCAAACAATGTAGAAGATCAGTCGTCACATAACGCGGCGTCTGATCAGGGCCTTACACTGTTTGCCAGTCATTTAACAGTTTACACACAAGAACGTGTAATATATTTAGGAACAAGTATGATAAAGAGCAGAGGATGGTCAGAATAGTAAGGATAAATAAGGGTAAAGAAAAAAAAAAAAAAAAAAAAAAAAGGTGCTGACTTTGCCTTAGTTCGTCGCCGTTCAGAAGTACGAAAATTTAGATTTCCAGCATTGAGTCTGAAATAAATGCAGAACCGAGACATCAGAAGAGATATCTTGCTGGGATTTTCGAACACAAATTTCCAGATTAGCCTGCACATTCCCCCGATGATGGGGAAGTGTGGCTAGTTCCCTGTACAAAGAGATACGATGGGCCACTGTTAAAAGGGTATGTTTTCGCCTCTCCTAGTATTTCATTTGGTTGTTCATCCAGGATTAAGTATATTGTATTGGGTTATAAAGTCCCAGATATATATTAAAGTATTAGTTTCAGTCGAAAAAATGAGACTGTAATGTGCTGAAGGTTTGCAACAATAATTACTCAACAACAACAACAAAAAAATCTAGTTTTCATGGGAAAACATATGCGCTGTCAGAATGATTTTTTATCAACCCAAATCGGTAACTTTGTATTTTCGGTTCTACTTTTTGACGTTGATTGATTGTATTGGGGTTTAACGACACGTCAACCCTTGTGGGTCATTTTGTGTCATCTCCCAGAGAAAGGGAGAAAAGAGACACAAGAGATAGTAGAGGAGAGGAAAGAGAGGGACAGGGAAGAAAGAGGAACAGAAATGAAAGTGAAGAAACAGAAGAAATAAAAACTAGCCCCCTCTACCCTTACCGCTACAAGGATAGCAGGCTTTGCCCAACTGTAAGCCAATATCAGTTGAACGTCCCGCTGACGTAAGATACATACCACCCGACCACCCCCTACTGTTTGACGAACAAGGTATTTTGGAAATATATAAAATTTCGTAACTTTCCTATATATTTTCGGGATACCTTTTATAGAATCCAAAGGCATTCCCTATCTGTTCAGTTTCTTTGGTGCTTATTGATACAATTTGTAATACAGTGGAACCTCGATAATTCAAAGTCCAAGGGACCAGACAATTTTGTTTGAACTATTGAGACTTAATAATCAAGTGTTAAAATGCATACAAATATTTCAGTTGGGACTTCAAAATCACTGAATTATCGAGAACTGAATTATTGGAGTTTGAATTATCGAGGTTCTACTGTATACAATGATTCTGTAAGCGGACAATTATGGTCATGATTAGACTACGCGGATGCGCAGACTGAATTTGCCCGTGCTGTCCGCATACGCCCCGAAGATACCGTTTGACTATGGCAGGGTTAACAAAAAGTTGAGAACTGGAAGTATGTGTTAGTAGCACGTAGCAGCTCCAGCACAGTGTGAATAAACAAAACATAATCGGGATACTTCGGATATTTTATGGTGTGTCAACATGGCGTTCGATCCAAATTATTTTAGACTGCCTCGTCCATTTCCAGCATTTATAAGTATTTTTACAAACATTTTAATATTTGTAAGTATCATTTTCAGTATTATTATGTGTGTTGTATTTCAAGCACTTAAAATATGTAAACTTATAAATAGATTTATGTTAACAGGTATACCTCCCAAGTGGGGTGATCAGCTGCACTTTGAACCTAGATTAAACGTGTTATATTAGTACCTGTTACAACAGTTTGTAGACGATTAACAGACTTTTATTAATATAACAACCTTTAAATAATAATAATAAGTCTGTGTAAAAAACACAAAAACAAATCCTCTAGTTTAATAGATCAAATGGACGAGCAAATGACTGATTGCGGACCTGAAAGAAAGCATCGCATAACGGACCTGAAGGAAGGCATCTCCCCGTGTGCGAGGGCACACTTACTATCAAAAAGGATAGGGATGTGCTGCCAGAAGCCCGGAAACCCTACCCCTTTCCAGACAATATTAAAACCCCTTTTCAGACAAAAGTAAGACGAACATATACCCCAGTGATATGCTCATTTCCTTCGTCAGTTAACTTAACAAGGATTTACTTACATATTATCAATATTAAGTACAACAAGAATCAGACAATTTCAAGTTTAACTAAGGTATTTTCAAACAACAGTCTCCTTTATGGGAAGAGTCCTTTAACTGCTTTCTTAGTCCGTTTGTATAGCTTTTTTCTCATTAACAGTGCAATCTTTCAGTCTTGTTCTCTTAATTTGTTTTTTTAGAAATTCTAACTTTCACTTTGTTTATGGGGCCATTTTAGACATACTACATATCATCGGAAGTAAAACTATTGGCTAAGGTAATTTACCACCCCCTTTCCAGACAGACATGAACCCCTTTCTAGACACGTATATTTGAATCCCGTCCCAGATTTTTTACAATGAAACACCCTACCCCGTTCCAGACAGAATCTGAAAATTAGACCGCTTTTGTCAACAAATCCCTACCCATGCTTATTTAGTGAGCGCCCCACCCTCCTCCCCGGGACGTCACCGAGTTATCTGACAGTTATCTGGTCAGCTTTTCGTGTATGAATTTAAAAGGCAAAAACAAAAAAAAGCCGCTGCTAAAACACATCCCTACGCCTCCCCACCCCCTACCCCTCACACACACACACACACACACACACACACACACATACACACACACACACACACACACACACAGAGCAGAGGGCAAGGAGCAAGTTCACAGAGTACGCCTACATTGTTCATGCATGTTGAGAAACCAATAAAGATCAAGGTCTTATAAAGCGAGACTTAAAATTATGTAATCATTATACCAAATAGAAAGGAAGGCAATGATCAGGAATCGATACAACTAACTAACACCTTCTGTCCAAGACACCAAAGGAAAAGAAGGATGCACTTAAAGCAACGGCACCATAATCAAAGCACTACAAACAGAGAGTCAAAAGGACAGTTTCTTTCCCAAATATTGGCCGAAGGGCTATTCAAAGTAAAAAAAAAAAAAAAAGTAAACCATAGCAGAAGCACCGCCGTGGAACGGTCAGTAAAAATTTTACCGGGGGTGGGGTGGGGAAGGGGTGGCTTAAATCGATTTTACGTGGCCACAACCCTCGCCCTTAGTTCTGCCGTGGTACACACGACAGTTGTTTAGGCCGCGTGAAGGGTTTCTAACTCATCAGTGCAACATCTCCGAGAATATAAAAATCAAACGAATACAACGATGAGGACTCGACAGGCCCGGGACAATAGCAAGAAATAACTGTAATGCTGAAGCAAATGAAAACCAACAGCTGGACTCCGGTGGGCCCGACCAGAGTCAGAGCATCAGGCACCAATCG
This sequence comes from Anodontia alba, assembly GCA_964016985.1. Classification (NCBI taxonomy): domain Eukaryota; kingdom Metazoa; phylum Mollusca; class Bivalvia; order Lucinida; family Lucinidae; genus Anodontia; species Anodontia alba. The sequence continues at coordinate 67,149,033 of OZ024832.1, forward strand.
ACTTACTTAAAAGTCTTTAGGTCGGAGCCGTCATGGAGTCTGAGGTCTGACCCGCCGGCGTGCAACCAAAGAGGGAAGGAAAGTTATTAACCGTGATAGGAATAACTACCATGCATGCAGTCTGTCGTATTACATTTATGTTGTAACCAATCTTTGTATATCGAAGAATGATTTTACGAAATTGAGTACTAAAATCATTGCGAGCATATATTTTTCTGAATTTATATACTAAGTCACCATAAAATTCAGATTCTGATAGGCCTTGTTGCAGAAGAGATTTAAGTCCAACTTGAAATTTGAAACTAAATCGAAATGACGTCTATAAAATTTAGAAAAAGCTTTGCAGAGTTTATGGTACTGATAACCCTGATTTAGAAGTTTAACAGTAAATAATTTATTTCGAGTGTTGAAGTTAATAACATGACTAGACACTCTGGCGAACCGAATTAGTTGCAATATATAAAACCCATAGGATGCTCGACGAGGAATATCCCCATCCAAGTAAGGAAAATTTACAATCTCAAAATCAAAATCGTCGCGTTTATCATAAATTTTGCAGGAATTAAACCCATGTAAAATAGACAAATGCAAATCCCAAAACGGGGGCTTTGGTTTCAGAAGAATTTGCTTTATTCAAAGTATGAACACACACACACACACACACACACACACACACACACACACTATCTCTCATGTGGTATTGAAAACAATATGGTCAGAAACATTCACAACAAGCTTTTCACAAAAACTTACAAACGGGTCTCAGCAGAATTTTTCGACAGAAGAGGAACCTTTGAACATTTTTTCTATCATTTATCTACTTGTACTTTTTATGCGGCCCTGCTCCCAGCCACCGCACCCACCCTCCCCCCCCCCCCCCTCCCAGTGCCACGTAATGAAGGAGGGCATATGGTTTTACCCTTACGTATGTCCGCCTGTCACACGTTATATTACTGTTCATGTCTCAGCAGCTCCTAGAGTTTTCAAGGTAATGGTTTGAAAAATGCATCATAGTAAGGATATAGATTCCACATGTGCATAAATACAGAACTTTGATGATAGAGTTACGTACCCTTGAATTACTTAGAAAACTTGTCTTATATATATGACATAGTAGGGTTCGTGTCTCCGCAATTTCTACAGTTTTGAAGATACATGCATTGATTTGAAACTTGCAGCAAAGTAAAAATATAAGCTGGGCATGTGCATAAAGATCACAGATCTCTGATCAATTTTTATTGCTAGACTTACGTACCCTTTACTTAAAAATATGGTCTTATATACATTACATAGTAGGGTTCGTGTCTCTGCAACTTCTACAGTTCTCCAGATAATGATTTGAAACTTGCAGCAAAGTAATATAGGCTGGACATGTGCATGTGCATAAAGGTCACAGTACTCTGATCAAATTTTATTGTTAGAGTTATATACCCTTGATTTACTTAAAAATATGACCTTATATACTTGACATAGTATGGTTCTTGCCTCCGCAACTTCTACAGTTTTTAAGATAATGATTTGAAACTTACAGTAAAGTAAGAATATAGGGTGGACATGTGCATTAAGGTCACAGAACTGATCGAATTATCATTGCTAAGTTATATGCCCTTGATTTACTTAGAAACATGGCCTTATACACATGACATAGTAAGGTTCGTGTCTCCGCGACGTCTACGGTTTTCAAGATAATGATTTGAAACTTTCAGCAAAGTAAGAATATAAAATGGACATGTGCATAAAGGTCACAGAACTCTGATCATTTTTTTCATACCTGAAGCAATAATAACGAAATATTTTTTTTCTCTGTAATTTTCCCCAGAATATAGGATATACCATTTCATTCACTTTGTCCCCTTTTGGAATTACCAGAGTTAAAAGCTGCGCATTATTTCTGGAAATTCAGCAATAAAGTCATGTTTTTAAAATATCATTCAGCTGACGTATTACTTGAGATGTATTAATTCAGTAGGTTGTAAGTTTCTTAACCTTCTCGTCCAACAAAGCTGGAGAGATGGGGTAGCGTAACGTACGTCTAGGCAGGGCAAGAAAGAGTAATCGATGATCAAGAATTCAGGGCCCAGTTGTTCAAAGCATCGTTAGCTTAACGAGCTCGTTAAGGGTCATTTCGTTAACTGTTTTAGCGGATTCAAGATACAATATTCTAATAATTTTTGCAGAAAAAAAAAATCAGCATATTTGCGTATCAGTCGATGTAAATTTTAACGAATCGTTAACTAACGACATCGTTGGCTTTGAACAACTGGGCCCTGATAATCAGGAGGACTAAGCTCGAGGTGGGTGCATTAAAATGTGTCCAGAATTCTTATTACCATTCCCACTTGTTTCAGGAGAAAAATACATAGAAAGTAGAAATACAACAGAAAGGAAAACAGAAGCCTGCTTAGTGAAAACTGTGGAGAATATGAACCTGAGGCCCGTAACTGCCTGGTTGGTTCAGTTTATGTCTCTTAGAAAGTCAGAATCTCAAATGCATTTCATATTTCTATGACTGTCGTCGAAAACCACGATAAGACCTGTCTATCTATACTATCCTTCATCAATTTTTGCATTTATTAGTAAAATATAAGGTTTTCGTGCACATGCAGCAGTTAAGGCCGAACACGGTCTGCGTATGCATGTATGTTTTACTCAGCAAAGCATGGTATCTAACAAGCGGTATCGATGTCGCCATTACGAAAACATGCCTATATAATTTTGACCCCCTTAAACCCCACTTTTATAGAGTAAACCTGGGGTTTACAGAGGTATACATTATTTTTCTTATTTCTGCTCAAAACATAGATTGTGGGTACTCGTTAGAACCGCCTCGTCGAGGCGGTTCTAACGAATACCCACAGTCTATGTTTTGAGCAGAATAATGAAAAATATCAGACTTTTTATCTGAAATTTTTCATTTTTTGGTGGTAAAATTTCTAGTATATCTGCATAGGCATGTTTTCGTAATGGCGACCTCAATACATTGTTGCGACGTTTTGTGTTTGTTCAGCTACATTTCAGCCATATCGAGCTGTTGCTTTCGAATTTATGGGACTTTTCTCTCGCCTGGTCGAATGACGATATCAAATCCTGCCTTAAGTAAGTATCAGCTCTGCCGCAAGGACACTAGGCAGCAAACCTATGTCGCGGGCCTGAAGGTTGGGGCCAGCGTTTTTGTGTTTGCTGTTAAGCTGGAACCAGTTGTTCAAAGCATCGTTAGCTTAATGAGCTCGTTAAGGGTCATTTCGTTAACTGTTTTAGCGGATTCAATATACAATATTCTGATATTTTTTGCTGAAAAAACAACAACATTTTTTCAGCATATTTGCGTATCACTCGATGTAAATTTTAACGAATCGTTATCTAACGATGCCATTAGCATTGAACAACTGGGCCCTGAATGTTAGCACAGATGTACAGGTTAAGTTTGTTTGTATACATATACGTTCTTAGGTTGCTTTCTTGTGGTGTGAGTCGGCTGGTACTGATTTAATTTCTCTTTCAGCTGTCCATAAAGATGCCAGATAGTTTTTTGTTAGATTGGTACGGTCCTCTTGGAAGATACGGTCGATATCTAGCATATAATCACTACTATGTTTTGCAGTATATGTAAGTATAATATTTATTCCTAATAAAATGAGGCTTATGAGCTCATTTTGGTATTTTGGAAAATCGAGATCCGCGTAAGCCGGTGCTAGGGGGTGGATGGGGTGCGTATGCAGCCCTGAAAATTACAATCTTGTCATATATATGAAGAGTTTTAATTAAACGGAAACTCCAGTTTTCGCACTTTTGTTTGTATTCCTGGGCCCAGTTGTTCAAAGCTAACGACGTCGTTAGTTAACGATTCGTTAAAATTTACATCAAGTGATACGCAAATATGCTGAAATTTTTTGCTGAAAAAATGTGAGTAGCTTTTGCAGTGCAAAAGCTACTCACATTTTTTCAGCAAAAAATATCAGAATATTGTATATTGAATCTGCTAAAACAGTTAACGAAATGACCCTTAACGAGCTCGTTAAGCTAACGACGCTTTGAACAACCGGGCCCTGGTTTTCAAGGGGCAACCATTATAGATTTTAACAATAAAACCGAAGACAGAATGAACAAAATGAGGAGGTGCTAGGGGGTGGATGGGGTGCGTATGCGGCCCTGCAAATTACAATCTTGTCATATATATGAAGAGTTTTAATTAAACGGAAACTCCAGTTTTCGCACTTTTGTTTGTATTCCTTGTTTTCAAGGGGAAACCATTATAGATTTTAATAATAAAAACGAAGACAGAATGAACAAAATGAGGAGGAACTGCAAATAAACATGTTTTATGACAGATGACGTATTGGTGGTTAGTCATGATTGTTCTGTTTATATTCGTAGCTGATGGTAATGTATCTTTAGAGATTGTTATAGTTGTTGTTGCAGATGTTTTAAGTTGTACCCGATGCTGCATGCAGTATTTTTATTTTATTTTTATTTTTGTTTTTGATTGTGTTTATTGGCTCCTTAAAAACTCTATCTTTTTATATTGCCTCTTTTAGCAGATAGATCTAGCAGATTTTGTTTTATCCGTTTCTCATACATAATACATGTGCATGTCTGTCTTCATCTTTTGTTGCAGATTGTATTTTGCTGTTACAGCGCATGCATTGGAAGCAACTTTTGCCAGAATTATAAGCATGTGAGTACACACACACACACACACACACACACACACACATATTATATATATGGTGGGGCGGGGGTTGGGGGGAATTGTAAAAGATTAATAATCCAAAGAGGAATAATTTATTTGACTCATGGACTGAAACTTATGCATTATATCTGAACATACAGTTCCACTTAAGTTACTGATAGAGACATAAGGGAGGTTGCCATTTTTATTATTTCCCACTTTGCTGTCTTTTGATTTGTATTTCAAAAGCATGTCCTTTAAGTTTGCTAATGCCTTTGCTATAATTTTATTGTCAAGATTTTTTTCTGAAGTAGTTAAAGCGGTCATGAGGAAAACTAAAGCTTCTACATCATACTTGGTCAACAGGAACATCATATATTATATGTAGCACAGAATACTTTGCTCTTTTTTACAGTCAGAAAGATTTTGTCTTTTCAAAATGCTTATTATGCGTTTTCATTAATTTGGATTGACATTACGAAAACGCGCCTATTCAAATATATAGAAAATTTCACCTCCAAAAACTGAAAGTTTTCAGATAAAAAAACTGATATTTTTCATATTTCTGTAATTTTTTCATATTTCCAGGGCAATTATTAATGTGAGTACAAACAACAGCCCTATGATCAGGGCCCAGTTGTTCAAAGCATCAATATACATTATTCTGATATTTTTTGCTGAAAAAATGTGAGTAGCTTTTGCATTGCAAAAGCTACTCACATTTTTTCAGCAAAAAATTTCAGCATATTTGTGTATCACTCAATGTAAATTTTAACGAATCGTTAACTAACGATGTTGTTAGCTTTGAACAACTAGGCCCAGTTTTCTCCTTTTCACATTTGTATTTTCATTCTCATAATGCCCCTGCCCAATACTCATAAGATAATCTGCAAAATGTTTGTTTGTGTTGAGGTTTTAAGGCCCAGTCAACCCAATGGGGTCATGTCGAGCGCAGTCAGTTTACCTAACCACACGTTTATTGGGCAGGCTTAGTCCTCTAAGCCGTTAACCAGTATTGTGCACATTAAGAAATTTACAACTTGTTTTAAAATGTTCTGAAACAAATCAAGAAATCTTCAAGATGAGAACCTTTCCAAACGATCAGTGGATTCACATAGAAATTTAAGTCGGGTGGCATGGATGGGCTTATCAGCTTTTTTGTACAGGTGAATTGTCTTCTGATGTCAAGACCTACAGTCTAGTGTCTAAAATTTAAAAAAAAATCCACTTTGCATAAAAAGAAATTGTTCAGAATTTTATTTAAGGTATCCCTAGATGTTCTTAATAAGAATTAAGATACTTTTTAAGTTCCTAAATATGTTTTAAGATGGGAGAATACTGTTAGGCACCTTGCTGATTTGGGCATTTTAGTATGTGTGTACGACATAAACTCTGAGGACATAAAGTCCCTTTCCTCATAGTGTTGTTCATTTTTGACTGGCTGGATAGGGTCTTTACTGTTTGCATATGGTAAAAGATCCTTATTCTAACATTACAACTACCAAATTTACCCTATTGGGACACCTTATCCACATACCATACTTCTCCTAAAATTTGTAATAGTCCATTCTACTGCCTCTTGATGTGTCTAAAATATTGCTATATGTATGGCAAACAGTATAGACCCTGATCAGATGCTTCTGATCTGGGTCTACACTGTTTGCAAAGGCCTGTATGTCTCAATACTTAAAGTAACTACGGTATTCTGATGTCTTCATTTCAGAAAGAAGGGTCTAACAACAAGTGCAGCCAACAAGTGGATGATTCAGACATTTCTCATAGGTTTTCCATCTTTACTTGTGCTGGTTCCATATAAACGAGGCAGAAAGGATGCATAGCAGGGTATTAGCATAGACAAACACCATATGAACAAATTACATGTATATCAATTAAAATTACCGTATTTACCCTAAATATTTGTACATTATCTTCTTTCCGTACATGCCCTAAAATTCAAACAAGTCCATTTTACTGTCTCTTGATGTGTCTGAAAACTGCTGGATGAATGACCCTCATCATGAAAACACGCCTATATAATTTTGACCCCCTTAAACCCCACTTTTATATAGTAAAACTGGGATTTACAGAGGTATACATTATTTTCCTCATTTTTGCTTGAAAACATACATTGTGGGTACTCGTTAGAACCGCCTTGCCGAGGCGGTTCTTACAAGTACCCACAATCTATGTTTTGAGCAGAAATAGGGAAAATATCAGAATTTTTTTATCTGAAAATTTTCATTTTTTGGTGGTAAAATTTTCAGTATATTTGAATAGGCGTGTTTTCGTATTGTGATCAGCTGCCACAAAATGTGGCATCTGATTAGGGTCTCTAAACTGTTCAGTCTGTAGTATCTAATCAGGGCCCAGTTGTTCAAAGCATCATTAGCTTAATGAACTCGTTAGTGGTCAAAATGTTAACTGTTCTAGTAAGTACAATATCTAATTCACAGGTATTTTTGCTGACAAAAAATGTGAGTAGCTTTTGCAAAAGCTACTAATTTTTTCAGCAAAAATATTAGCATATATGCCATATTTAATGGTCAAAATTTTAACGATACTTTAACTAACGGCATTGTTAATTTTGAAGAACTGGGCCCTGTTCTTTAGTGCATGCTCAGGCCTGTCTGTCTGAATACTTGGGGTAAATACTTGGGGTAAATGCATTAGCAGTATTAGCTAATGCATAATGACAGCAAGTTTTATATGAAGTGTACTGCTATGTGTGGATTAAATGTACACAACAAAGTCTTTGTGAAACCTGTGTGTGGACTACCGGTGAATCATAAATTATGACATTAAAAGTCTGTGTGAAGTCAAATATTTGTAGACTAAGAATAATTATAGTAAAATCTATATGAACTCTTCACTTTGTACAAATAAATAATTAAATATGACTGCTAAAGTATATGTGAAGAATTTGAAAAATTACTATGATTTTATGTGAAGTCTGTATATGAACTAAATTATGAATTAGTATTAGTTACAGTTTACCTGGAGAAATCAATATAATTTATGTGTCTGAACAATTTAAGTTGGGTTATGTGCACCCCTGTGTTACCAGCAGTTACCCGTGTAACATATATATATAATATATATATATATATATATATATATATATATATAAGAATGTTGATATTGTGGAATGTTGATATTGTGTGGGTAACAGGGTAACACAGGTAACCGCTGGTTATAAGTGCACCCCTGTGTTACCAGCAGTTACTGGTGTAACATATATATATATACTGGTGTAACATATATATATATATATACTATAGAATGTTATTGTGTGGGTAACAGGGTAACACGGGTAACCGCTGGTAACACAGGGGTGCACTTATAACCCAGCTTAAATTGTTAATTTACTTGACAGTGTTTGGGTAACAGGGTAACCACAGGTAACATAGGGACACAAGTACTTCAACTTAAATTGCAAATTTACTGAGCTATGTCTGGGTAACCGGGTAACACGGATAACTGCAGGTAACACAGGGGCACAAATACCTCAATTTAAATGCATATTTACTGGACTGTGTTTGGGTAAAAGGGTAACACGGGTAACCACAGGTAACACAGGGACACAAATACCTCAACTTAAATTGCAAATATACAGGACTGTATTTAGGTAACAGGGTAACACGGGTAACCGCAGGTAACACAGGGATACAAATACATCCAATTTAAATGCAAATTAACTGGACTATGTTTGGGTAACGAGGTAACACAGGTAACCGCAGGAAACATAGGAACACAAATACCTCAACTTAAATTGCAAATATACTGGATTGTGTTGGAGTAACACGGGTAACCGCAGGTAACACAGGGACACAAAAACCTCAAATTGCAATTATACTGGACTGTGTTTGGGTAACAGGGTAACAGGGGTAACCACAGGTAACACAGGGACACAAATTCTTTCACGTAAATTGCAAATTTACTGGACTGTGTTTGGGTAACACGGGTAACTGCAGGTAACACAGAGACACAAATACTTTAACGTAAATTGTAAATTTACTGGACTGTGTTTGGGTAACAGGGTAACACAGGTAACTGCAGGTAACACAGGGGACACAAATACCTCAAGTAAAATTGCAAATTCACTCGAGTGTATTTAGGTAACAGGGTAACACGGGTAACCACAGGTAACACAGGGATACAATTACAGTCATTTAATTTACAAATTTACTGGACTATGTTTGGGTAACAGGGTAACATGGGTAACTGCAGGTAACACAGGGACACAAATACCTCAACTTAAATTGCAAATTTACTGGACTGTGTTTGGGTAACAGGGTAACAGGGGTTACCGCAGGTAACAAAGATACAAATACATCCACTTGAATTGCAAATTCATTGGACTGTGTTTGGGTAACATGGGTAATGGCAGGTAACACAGGGCACAAATGTATCCACTTAAATTGCAATTTTTAGCGATTGTTGTAGAGTCCATGACTGTAATCAGTTAACCTAGACGGTCACGGTCACTCGCAAAGAAGCTGTCTTTTGACACAACCAAGATGGCGGCCTGTGTGAATAAAATTTGTGCATGCTTGTTGGTAGCCAAAAAAAAAGAGAAAATGTTTACTGCATTGATATTTATTTGATTTTTTAATAAATGCATAATTACTGATATAATTGATTCAATCTAGCATCAAATCCTGTATACGAGAATAATGGCTACTCTCTAACTGGAGCTCACATGACTCGGCTTCACGATAATCGTTCTGAAGAATGAAAATAGTTTTGAAAAAAATGAAAATAATAATAATAAAATAAGTAACTCTCCAGTGTTTCGCTTTATTGAATAGGGCTGCGTTCAGTAACGCGAAACAAGCGAGAGTTTTTCAAAAACTATTTTGCATTTTCTGTTTGCATCGTCTGAAAGATAATTGTTTATTGGTCGCAGGTAACCTCCAATTAGACATTATCTGTTATTCTCGTAGATGAGACTTGATATTAATATCACTCTACCTGTATTAGGTAACAAGATGTATATCGCCGTCAAAACGTTTCCACCCTAGTTGCTCTGCCTCTGCTTTCACTCTTCGTCATTTCGTCCGACAACCCCCGTCCCTAGTCTTTCGCTACCATCTCCCCAAACCATTTCCCCAATATTTGTTAACCTTAAACAACCCTTTTTAGCAGTGTCTTGTTGTGTGTAGGCCTACAGTTATTTGGCTAGTTCCGGGTAAGGCTATGCTTCATAACAATTTCCAACTAACTGACTGAACAAAACTTGATTGTTTTTTGCTGATACAGAGTACACTCCTTTCTTGAAATACAACACTAAAGAATTTGACATTTGTTTTATGTTATCTGCCTTTGCAATTACTGAAGTTCACCACTGATTTGGCTCGTTCCAAATAGTTTTGTTGGTTCTGAATAATAACCGAGGAATCTAAAGAAAAATCCCTCGCATAATGCATCAGCCTCTGTATATGAGTTTATAGCTTATATTATGTGTGACAGAGAAAAATAACTTAATATAAAGAAGTTCGTCATTTAGGGACAGGTTCATAAAGACCAAAAAACCAGACCTTTAGTCTAAACTGCATAATTCATGGCATAGTGATTTTTTGGCATGTACACCCTCCTTCTGCAAGATTAAGCTCCTCCTTGTATATTTTCTGGGTCATATTCTAATTAAATAGAAAATTGTATCCAGTTTTTAATAAGCTTTCTTAGACTAAGAGCAGCTGTCAAATTTATGTTTATTTGTCAAATATTGGTTTATTTTGGGCCTGTTTGGGAATGACTTTGTTTGTACTGTGCTTTTGACGTCTTTTGGCGGGGAAGTTTTGGCTTGGTGCTTTACACAGAAGTAAATTTGTAAGCTTTTGTCAAGGTTTCATGCAAAACCATTTGCTGTAACTGCCCAAACATAATAAATTTAATTCTAGTCATTGGTTTAAAAAAAATATTTTAACCTCGTCCCCGCAGTAAAATTGAAAGCAAATTATACAGGGTAGGTAATTGAGAGGTAGTTTTTAAACATGTCTCGCTTGATTATTTTTTTTTTCTGAAATTTTCTCTGTGTTGTGGGGCATCAATAATTCAAAGAAAAGTAAAAAGTGTCATCCATCTAGCAATTTTTAGACTCGTCAATACATAGTGAAATGGACTTGTTAAAATTTTAAACCTTAAAGCACTAAGCAAAAATATAGCAGACAACATTTTATTTATTTATTTATTTATTTTTTTCATAATTATTTTTCAGAAAAAATAAGGCTTGGCATTTCATGCAAATCATCTATATCAGCAGAAAATTCACATGAAATATCAAGCATTATGGTCTCTGAAAAATTAAAAAAAACAACAAAAAAAACAACAAGAGGGCCATGATGGCCCTATACCGCTCACCTGAGTATCACAGCACTCAAGGAGAATATGACTTAATCAGAGGAACATTTCTGCAAAATTTTGAAATCAGGCCATAGGCCTAGGAGGAGATGTTGTTTAAAGGTTTTCTATTTTTAGCTCTGGTGGCCATTTTATTTAGCAAAGCAGAACCATTTTAGCAATTTTGGTAAAGGGGTATTATAGGAACATTTCTGCGAAATTATTTTGACATTGGGCCCTTGGCCTAGGAGATGTTGTTTAAAGATTTTCTTTTCTTTTTTTTTTTTTTTTTTTTTTTTTTTTGTTCTGGATGCCATTTTGTTTAGCGGTATGGCACCATTTTAGCAATTTTGGTAGAGGGTCACTCAAGAAACATTCCTGTAAAATTACTTCAAAATCGACTGACCAGTTTAGGAGGAGATGTCTTTTAAGCAAATTGTTGACAGACGCATGACAGTCTATGCCCTTTTTCTATTTTTAGCTCTGATGGCGTCTTATCTGGGTCTGCACTGTTTGCCAATTACCTTTTTACGGATCTCCTGACTACAATGGGTTAAAGGTTAAGACTCGACTGGCTCCAGTCTCCAGTCTACTCTTATAATCCTGTTTGATACCACTAAAATAAAACCAAAATATCATGACTATAAAGGCAGATCACTAGTGACCAGTCAAGATATTACTTTGGTTTTGTTTCAGTGGATTATCAAACAGGATTATAAGAATAAATATTTAGTCACTGGAGACTGGAGCCAGTCTAGGTTAAGACAAGTGTGGTAAGGACTTAAGGTGTCAGACTAGGGTACTATGGAATTAAGTCCTGTTTTCCAGAATCAGAATCAAGCCCTATTTTCTGAAAATAAAAAGGAGACTTATCCGGTCATATCGTCTTTGCATGCTGGAGGTGAATTTAGATGATGACAAATGAGTGACACTTTTCTTACTTTCACAAAAGAAAATAGGGCTAGAAATTCCATATCTCCTGAATTTAGATGATGACAAATGAGTGACACTTTTCTTATTTTCACAAAAGAAAATAGGGCTAGAAATTCCATATCTCCAGATAAGGTGCTTTATTTTTCAATAAAAATATCAGGTATTTTTCTTATTTCTCTACGAAAACTTTTGTGTTGTGAGTATTCATCAGAACAAATGAGTACTGCAACATATGTTTTCATGGAGAATCAAGAAAAATATTTTCCTTACCTTATACTCCCTCTTATCTGAGGCAATGAATTCCAGCAAAGTCCCTCCCTTATGGCTTTGCATGCTGGGTAAAAAATTCAGCAGACAATATTTTATTTGTTCTCAAAAATAGATGACAAATTTGCATGAAGTGTTGGATTCTATTTTCAAGGAAAAATAAAATAAAATATCATCAGTTTGTTGTCTGCTGAATTTGCCCACAGCATGGTAAGGAGTTAAAAAAGGAAAATATTTCAAAGTGTTGTTATTTGACAATTTTACCTAAGAGTAAAATATTAAAGGTTAAGACCTAAGTGTAAAATATTACCTAAGTGTAAAATAATTTTACCGAAGTGTAAATATTAACGGTTAAGGTTTTACTTAGGTAAAATAATTTTACCTAAGTGTAAAATATTAAAGGTTAAGACCAAGACATTTTGTATTGTCAGCTATTGTGCGTAACTTGTAATTTTCTTGTTTGTAATGCTTTTTGTGGCACCATAATAACACTAAGTACTGGGCAAACAGCCCTGAACAAACAAAGCAGAACACAGCATCTGATTAGGGTCTACAATGTTTACCACATGTCAAGCAATATTTAAAGATATCAGCAGATAGTGGAACAGACTTTCTTCAAATTTTAGGATATGGTAAGGAATTAACATGTCACACCACTTAGGATAAATAAGGTATTTCTTGTTTGTAATGCTTTTTGTGGTATTTCAATTTCCAATTTCATATCAGCTTTATCCGTTTCATACAAATACAAAACAAGAGTCCATAGCTGTTGATAAGGCATTTTTTTTTTCAATCAAAAAGTACCTCTATTTTTCTTATTTCTCGACAAAAACATGTTGTGGGTACTCATTAAAAGCGTCTCACCAAGGCACTTCTAATGAGTATCCACAGCATATGTTGAGAAATACAAACACTATTAACCTGATACCTACTCTTATCTAAGCCTAGGGCACTCTTTATATACTGAAACAAAAAAAAAAATAAAAAAAAAATAAAAAAAGAAATGAAATACTATGAAATAGCAAGAAAATTAAGATAAGTTTCTTAACTCTTGTTATGCTGAATAAATTAAGATGTCGTGCCCATTTCTAATTTTCAGCCAATCAGATTACTTGATCCAGGTTGTTGATATAAATTCTCATATTTAATGACAAACAGTGCAGATCCAGATCAGCTGGCTTCAGAAGCTAGCTGATCTGGCTCTCCCCTGTTTGCAAAAGCAAGGTATATCCGGGGTCAGCAGGACTAGGGTTAAAACTAGTATTAACCCTTGTCCTGCTGAATAAATTAAGATGCCACACCTACTTCTAATTTTCAGCCGATCAGATTACTTGTTCAGGATTGTTGCTATAAATTCACATACTTAATGGCAAACAGTGCAGATCCAGATTAGTTAGCTTCTTCAGAAACCAACTAATCTGGATCTACACTGTTTGCAAAGGCAGGGTATATCCAGGTTCAGCAGGACAAGGGTTAGGATTATAAAATTGATCAAGTAAAACCAGCAGGTAAATCTACAATTGAGGATATATTTGAATTATTTGTTCCTTAAGTCTTAGTTATACCATGGTACGTGCGCATGTACGATGTGATAATGCACAAGCGTGAGCGAGTTCATTATTGCACGTACATGCGCAGAACCATGGTATAACTGATTTATCACATTTTCATGCATGAAGATCATCTACACTGCGAGATATTTCATGCTGAATGTTGGAAATTCAGGCTACTATGTGATGTCTTAGTTATACCATGGTTTGTGCGCATGTGCATGACGCGATAATGCACGAGCGTGAGCGAGCGAGATTATTGCACATACATGCACAGAACCATGGTATAACTGATTTATCACATTTTCATGCATGTAGATCATCTACATCGCGAGATATTTTATGCTGAATGTTTGGAGTTTAGGCCACTGTGTATTTGTTTGTGTTGAGGTTTTATGGCCCAGTCAACCCAATAGGGTCATGTCGATCGCAGTCAGTTTACCTAACCACACGTTTACTGGGCAGGCTTAGTCCTCTAAGCGGTTAACCAGTATTGTGCACATTCTTTCGCCAGGACACTCTGACTCCTTACCAAAATTATCATAGAATTTGGACCAATTGTTGTGTCTAAAATATTGGGTACCTGAGTAACATACAGTGCAGACCCTAATCAGATGCCATATTCTGTTATTCTGATCTGGGTCTACACTGTTTGTTTAAGCCTCTGTCCAAATACCATATTGGACCTAATTACTGCACCATGTACTTAGGTTTATCAAAATTACTGAAAAAAGCAGTAAAATAGGTATCCCCCTATATTAACCCTTGTCCTGTTGAATAAATTAAGATGTCCTGCCCATTTCTAATTTTCAGCCAATCAGATTACTTGATCCAGATTGTTGCTATAAATTCACATACTTAATGGCAAACAGTACAGATCCAGATCAGTTGGCCTCTTTAGAAGCCAACTGATCTGGATCTACACTATTTGCAAATACTTAAAAACAAGATAAACAAAGGACTTACCAAGTGATGCTTATGCAATGTTTTTGTGTTTTTTTTTCCTTCTGATTTTCTTTATAGAAGCATATGTTGTGGGTACTAATTTGAAACGCATCGACAAGTTGATGCAATTCAAGTGGGTACCCATAACATATGCTTTATAAAGTAGACAAAAAGTACACTGGCATTAATCTGAAGATTACAGAATTGCTAGACTGTGTGCTTATAGGGGTATGTGCAGTAATTAGGTTGAATATGGTACTTGGGATAATTATGGTAATGGATAAGTAGAAATAATTGTTTCACTTCTTTCGCTTTCTTAATATTGTTGCGAGAAATGATTCACTCACAGAAAAGGTAATGCTTTTATCAATTACAGGTTTTCCCTGACTCACATTTTGGCAGTTGTTCTGAACCCTCAAATGTCAGGGGCAGGGGTCCTGAGTGATGAATGTATGATCAATCTAAAACTCATTTTATTACTCTGTGGTTTGTATTTATAATCTAACAGGCAAGAATCATCAACATTTGGGCAATAGCTACCCTTAAAGCAAATTTGTTGCAGATACATGTATTCTAAAATTCATTACATTTTCCAGAATATAAGATCTGACATTCATGTTAAAAAATATTACAGAGTGTTGTCTGCTGTAGTTATAATAAGCACTTTAAAGACTGGCCTCTTTAAAGCAACAGATCCCTTAATCTTATTAAAGGACCCCTTGACTCCATAAGGAGTTCCTGGGACCCTTGTTTTAATACCCTGAAAGAAAACCCTGAATAAACAAACTGCATCAGTCACTATTTTTCATAATGATTTTGTTTGCTATGTTTGCTTTGTTGTTTTATAGAATATCATGTATATTATGTAACAAATTAATTTGGTCATATCTTTTATATATTATGTAACAAATTAATTTGGTCAAAGTATGAAAAAGTTGGTCCGGACTGAGCCACGAAACTCATCTGCAGACTCTTGAACTGAATTTCATCTATTAAAACATATTTCACTAAGTATGAAGAGTTGTAAATATTTTTCTCTCCAAAACACGTCTTAAGGGTACCTAATTTACCCTGAGTATTCCGACAGACAGGCCTGAGCAAACAGTGTAGACTTAGATCAGATGTTGCATAATGCAGCATTTGATCGGTCTACACCGTTTGCCACTCATCGGGCAATACTTTAGACATATCAACAAGTAGAAAAAAATGGACCTGTTCAAAACTAAGGACAAGTATGGCAAGATGTAAAAGTGTCTGAATACTTTGGGTTAATATGGCACTCAAGAGAAATGTCTTCGCATGTACTCATTAGACATGTTGTGGTGCAAATGTTTGTTTGTGTTAAGGTTTTATGGCCCAGTCAACCCAATGTTGCAAATGTAACAAAAATTAAAATAAATTATCATCGAAATTACCTGTCTAGATTTTTTTTGTTTTGACAATTTTGAGATTTATTACAAGGCAAAAACAGTAACAATGAAGGAAAAAGAAATAAAGGTCTCATCTTTTCCATACACAGGCCAAATATAACGACCAAAGTCAAGATTCTCAAGATTTGTTTCATCATTTCAGTGGGCCAAGACATACCATTATAATGCTCGAGACTTACAAATGGACAAGTTGAGATAATCAAGGAAATCCATTCTAATGAAGAGGACATACACACTAATGAAGTTTGACCAGACGAACAATATATGTTAACAAAAAAAAAAAAAAAATTGGTTTGCAATTTGACAGTGTTTTACTGAGGAAATTATATTATCATAGCTCCAGATCAGACTTTTTTTTTTTTTCAACCGAGAAGTTTTGATATTTTTTTTTATTTCTCCATGAAAACATATGTTGTGGGTACTCAAAAGAAGTGCCTTGCCAAGGTACTTCTAATGAGTACCCACAACATATATTTTCAATGACAGATAAGAAATATTTAAGAAAAAAAAATACTTTTTCTTGTTTCTCCATGAAAACATATGTTGTGGGTACTCTTAAAAAGTTTCTCAGTGATGCACTTCTAATAAGTACCTGCAACATATTTTTTCAATGACAGACAAGAAATGCCTAAGAAATAAAAAAAAAAGTATTTTTTTTTCTTATTTCTCCATGAAAACATATGTTGTGGTACTCATTAGAAGTGCCTCACCAAGGCACTTCTAATGAGTACCTACAACATATATTTTCAATGACAGATAAGAAATGTCTAAGAAATATTAAAATAGTTTTTCTTATTTCTCCATGGAAACATATGTTGTGGGTACTCATAAGAAGTGACTCAATGAGACACTTCTAATGGGTACCCACAACATATATTTTCATGGAGAGATAAGAGAAATATGTCCTGATACCTCTTATCGGGAGCAAAGAATTATGCAGTCATGTATTATAGAAAAATCAGGGATAACTGTTTACTATTTTCTCCATACAAACATATGTTGTGAGTACTCATTAAAAGCAACTCGCCAAGGCACTGCTAATGATACCCACAAAATATATTTTTTATTGAGAAATCGAAAAAATACCCCGAGTTACCTTCATATACTGCCCCCGAGTCTGATCAGGGTCTGCTTTTCCCATCATTTAGTCTGCCATTTTAAAACACATATAGTATGTCCTATAAATTTTGAATACTTTATTTCTTTTCCCCCACAAAATTATGCGGTTTTACAATCATTACTGTTATTACTATTACTGTTAGTTTTATTATCATTGTATTATATATACATTTATCTTACACAAGAGGGCCATGATGGCCCTTTATTGCTCACCTGAGCATCATAGCACTCTTAATCAGAGGAACATTTCTGCGGAATTATTTTGAAATCAGGCCATAGGCCTAGGAGATGTTGTTTAAAGGTTTTTCTCTTTTTAGCTCTGGTGGCCATTTTGTTCAGCAGAGTTGAACCATTTTAGCAATTTTGGTAAAGGGGTATTAGAGGAACATTCTTGTGAAATTATTTTGACATCGGGCCATTTGCCTGAGAAGAGATGTGGTTGAAAGGTTTTTCCATTTTTAGCTCTGGCAGCCATTTTGTTTGGCGGAGAGGATCCATTTAGGCAATTTTGGTAGAGGGTCACCTAAGGAACATTCCTGTAAAATTATTTCAAAATCCATTCACAGGTTCAGGAGGAAATGTCTTTTAAGTAAATTATTGACAGATGGAAGACGGACAACGCATGACAGACGAAGACTGATTACAAAAGCTCACCTTGAGCCTTTGGCTCAGGAGAGCTAAAAATAAACAAAAAAACAAGAGGACCATGATGGTCCTATATCGCTCACCTGAGCAAACAGCTTTGCATACTTACTGTGGAAGTTTCAGCCAAGTTCACTAAGATTTTTGTATAAATTTTATAGCCCTGCTCCTCAGCAGCCATGTTTTCTTTCAAGCATCATGATAGTTTGAATTGAATCTTGAAAGAGAGTCAGCAAAGGAACAATTCTGCCAAGTTATATTGAAATCGGTCCAGTGGTTTCTGACAAAAAGATTTTCAAAATGTTTTATATAGCTATATAGGGAAAATAAGCCCCGCCCCCTAAGGGCCATGTTTTTTGACGAATCATGACAGCTTGAACAAACTTGGTAGAGGATCACCAAAGAAACATTCCTGCCAAGTGATATTAAAATCAGTCCATTGGTTTCTGACAAGAAGATTTTTAAACTTTTCTATATAGATATATAGGGAAAATAAGCCCCAACCCCTGGCGGCCATGCTTTTGACAAATCATGATAACTTGAACAATCTTGGTAGAGGGTCAACAAGGGAACATTTCTGCCAAGTTATAGTGAAATTGGTGCAGTGGTTTCTGACAAGAAGATTTTAAAGTTTACTGTATATAGATATGTAGGGAAATATAGCCCCGCTCCCTGGCGGCCACATTTTTTGATGAATCATGACTTGAACAATCTTGGTAGAGGGTTACAAAAGAAACATTCCTGCAACGTTATACTAAAATCAGTCCAGTGGTTTCTGACAAGAAGATCGTTAAAATTTTCTATATAGATATATAGGGAAAATAAGTCCCGCCCCCTAGCGGCCACGTTTTTTGACAAATCATGACTGCTTGAACAATCTTAGTAGAGGATCACCAAGGAAACATTTTTGCCAAGTTATATAGAAATCGGTCCAGTGGTTTCTGACATGAAGATTATTAAAGTTTTCTATATAAATATATAGGGAAAATAATCCCTGCCCCCTGGTGGTCATGTTTTTTGACAAATCATGAGGCGTTGAACAATCTTGGTAGAAGGTTACAAAAGAAACATTTCTGCCATGTTATATTGAAATCAGTCCAGTGGTTTCTGACAAGAAGATTTTTAAAGTTTTCTATATAGATAATATAGGGAAAATAAGACCTGCCCCCAGGCGGCCATGTTTTTTGATGAATCCAAATGGCTTGAACAATTTTGGTAAAGGATCACCGAAGGAACATTTCTGCAAAATTATATTGAAATCGGTCGATGGTTTCTGACAAGAAGATTTTTAAAATTTTCTATATAGATATATAGGGAAAATAAGCTCTGCCCCCTGGAGGCCATGTTTTTTTGACAAATCCAAGTGGCTTGAACAATCTTGGTAGAGGATCACCAAAGGAACATTTCTGCAAAATTATATTGGAATTGGTCCAGTGGTTTCTGACAAGAAGATTTTTAAGTTTTCTATATAGATATAGAGGGAAAATAAGCCATGCCCCCCTGGTGGCCATGTTTTTTGACAAATCCAAATGGCTTGAACAATCTTGGCAGAGGATCTCCAAAGGTACACTTCTGCAAAATTATATTGAAATTGGTTCTGTGGTTTCTGACAAGAAGGTTTTTGAAGTTTTCTATATACAATGTAGATATATACAGAAAATCAGGCCCGCCCCCTGACAGCCATGTTTTTTGACAAATCCAAATGGCTTGAACAATCTTGGTAGAGGATCACCAAAGGAACATTTCTGCAAAATTATATTGAAATCAGTCCAGTAGTTATTGAAAAGAAGATTTTTAAAGTTTTCTTTATAGATATATAGAGAAAATAAGCCCCGCCCCCTGGCAGCTGTGTTTTTTGACAAATCCAAATGGCTTGAACAATCTTGGTAGAGGATCGCCAAAGGAACATTTCTGCAAAATTATATTAAAATCAGTTCAGTGGTTTCTGACAAGAAGGTCTTTAAAGTTTTCTTTCTAGATATATAGGGAAAATAAGCCCCGTCCCCTGGTGGCCGTGTTTTTTGACGAATCCAAATGGCTTGAACAATCTTGGTTGAGGATCACCAAAGGATTCTGCAAAATTACATTGAATTTGGTCCAGTGGTTTCTGACAAGAAGATTTTTTAAGTTTTCAGTAAAAAAATCTATTTTTAGGTCCTGTTACCCAGATATGCAATGGACCAGAACCATTTGAACAACTTTGAAAGAAGACCAACCAAGGATCATTCCTGTGAAGTTTGGTCAAAATCCAATCAGTGGTTTAGGAGGAGATATTGTTTAAAGGGCAAATATAAAGGTTTTAATTCTACTAAATATTTAAGGGCACTTCAGTAAGGAGGTGACTGCCGAAAACCGCATCAAATTATCTTAAACGGTTTCTGAAATATTGCGATTTGAAATTTGATATTTAACATCCAAGAGGATTGAATTCAGACTGCCTCATTAATATTCATGAGCCTTTTTATGACATCATAAGGGAACAGTAAAATTTTTAACTTTTTTAAATTGCCAATATTTTTTGCTCTTTAATCTGCATCAATTCAGTTTTCATATTGTTTAATTTATTCAGCTCCTTTCAACTAATATACATAGGAATTTAGCTCTTATTTTCCGTTTAAAGTGTTACATTTCAAATTTAAAAATTTCATTTAAATAATTTAAAATCCAGTTACAATGCTTAATAATTAGCCAAAATTGACTTTTTTGGTATTCATTTATATGATATACACCCAAAATTCACTATTATTAAAAAACCTTACGAAAAATTTAATATTAATCAAGTTTTAAACATTTTAAAATTTAGCTTTAAATTTAAATAACAGATTAAATTTTGAGTTAAATTCTCTATTCATGGGCTTATTTGTGGACAGAGACCAATTTCAATAATGGTTAAGGAGAAAAACTGTGTAGCATATAAGGAAATGCAGAATATTCCTGTTTAAAATTTCAATTTAAAATTTAAGTTCCACTATGACATCACAAAATATTGCATTGTGGGCCTTAATCAAAACACAATCCCAGGGAGGTTACTCTAACAGTAAAAAAGGTAGGAATCGTAAATTAATCACCATAACTTTTGATTCGATTGGAATTTTTTTGATGGGGTTTTCAACAAAATAATTCTCTTAAAGCATTCTATCAACACCCTGAAAACCAGGAATATTTTAAATTTCTTTATATTTGCCCTTTAAAGATTGTGGACGGACAGACGGCCGCCGCCGCCACCACTGCCGACAATGGACGGTGGGTGATCACAATAGCTCACCTTGAGATTTTGGCTCAGGTGAACTAAAAACAACAAATGGCCATTTAGTAATGCAATTTCTTGAAATGGATTGTTGCACAAGATGGCCAAGTTGCTACAAAGCACTACACAAAAGTACAAGCCTAATGCATTTCTCCGCTGGCAGATTCTCTGCCATTTTGTTTTTCACAGAGTATACGACTTTTGTGACTTCCTGATTTGCTAATTTCACATTTAGCGTCTTTTGTAAATGGCTTCTACTCAATAAAGAAATGCTTTGCTCACAAGGAGAGGAAATTCC
The DNA here is from genome assembly GCA_964016985.1 of Anodontia alba. NCBI lineage: Eukaryota > Metazoa > Mollusca > Bivalvia > Lucinida > Lucinidae > Anodontia > Anodontia alba. The sequence goes on from OZ024832.1 coordinate 67,170,472, forward strand.
CTCCTTTCAGGGTATACTGTTTTTCTGACATCCTATTGTTTTTATATTTTGGAGAAAATAACGCTTGCCATTTCAAATGATTCACGTCCAATGTCATCTTATTTCCACTGAAAAAACAAAAATGTAATTCAGACTTTCTTCTGCTTCAGTTGGGATTGGCCTTAAAGGTTAACCTTCAGCACTCTGAAGGCTAAATTTAAGCAGATGACAAGTTTGTGATATTGTCTTCATAAAATATGGAAGATTAAAATATAGAAGTCACATTCAGAAGCACAGCTTTCCTCCGAGGTACCAAAAGGAGAGATTACAATAACCAATGTATGAGTGTAAAGAACAGACTGGCTCCAGTCTCCAGGTACAGAATATTTAGTCTTATAACCATGTTTGATAATCCATTTTATATAACCAAATTGATATCATCACTATAAAGGCTGGTCTCTCTAGTGACCAGCCTTTATAGTTATAATGTTCTTTCGATTTCATTTTAGTGAATGTATCAAACTGGATTTATTAGAACAAATATTTTGTAACAGGAGACTTGGGCCAGTCTATGTAAAGAATTGCAACAGAGGAATCGCATTTTGTTTAACCTTTTCACCCTTGTGCTTCTGAAATAGACACTTCCATCTCCGAATTTGGACATATCCTTTATTGCAAATAGGGCTTCAAATATCGAGTTCATAAAGTTATAGACCAAGACTCCACCTTGAAGCTTTCTTGGTTCTGGAGAAGAAGATTTTTAAGTGTTTTTAATATTGGGCATGGCAGCCATCTTGATTTATCAGACAATGACCATTTGTATAAATTTTCAATCCTCCTTTAAGAGATGGGGGCGCATGAAGTTTGAAGAAAATCAGCCCAGTGGTTACAGAGGAGATGTTCAAAGGTGTGGACAGCGGACGGAGGATGGACAGAATGCAAGTAATCACAATAGCTTATGCTGAGCCTTGCTCAGGTGAGCTAATAAAAAGGACAACAACATCGCAGGTGAACTTAATTTCAAAACAAATTATATTCAAAATAAACATTTAAAAATAAATTTTACACACACCTCCCCTTAATTTACAAATGAATATGGGCTATATCATATTAGTAATAAAAGCACCTCAAGCATAATACCCCTCCACAGCAATTTTTTGTTTATGTATTAATCATTGCGAAAATGTCTGGAAAGAAAATGATGGAGGGACAGATAACAATCCTAAACCAGATCTTGATAATATCAATGGACAGATAACAATCCTAAACCAGATCTTGATAATACAGCAAGTTTGGTTAAAAGGCCTTGTTATTTACTCAAGTTATCATCCAGAAATGAAAATATGGGTGTGTCTTGGGCAGATAACTCCATAAAAAATTGATGAAATTTGTCCATTAGCAATTCCAAAACAGATCTCCTTAATGTCAATGCATATAGCAAGTTTGGTTAACATCCCTTGTTATTTACTCAAGTTATCATCAGGGAACGAAAATACTGGCAGGTAACTCCGTAACAATTTGACGAAATTTGCCCATTAGCAATCCCAAACTAGATCTCCATAATGTCAATGCATACAGCAAGTTTGGTTAAAATCCCTTGTTATTTACTCAAGTTATCGTCTGGAAACGAAAATATGGGCATGTCTCTGGCAGATAACTCTGTAAAAATTTGACGAAATTTGCCCTTTAGCAATCCCAAACCAGATATCTACAGTATCAATGCACATACCAAGTTTGGTGAAAATCCATTGATGTTTGCTCAAGTTATCATCCGGAAATGAAAAACGGATGGATGGACAACGGATGGACAGACACATGGACATCCAACGTGATTCTATAATACTCCACCACTATTGTGTGGCGGGGTATAAAAAGAACAACAAAAACATGGTTGAAATTAGTTTCAAAACAATATGTATTAAAAAATAACATTTAAAACTACATTTTCTAACAATCATTTACTGCCAAAATTGTAAAACATTTTAATCCCTAATGCACAGCCACAGCTACAGTAGATAATATTTTGAACCTTTTCTGGTTACTTTTTAGAGAAAATAAGAAAACAGTTTATGTGAATTGTCTGCCTAGCAGACAATTCACATGAAATGTCTTATTTTGTCAGAAAAAATTATCATTCACATGAAAAAATAATCAAAATGTCATTTGCTGTAGTTGTGACTGATGCTTTAAGGTTAAACATGCCAGAAAGTACTGAGTTGTGATATGGAAAAATCAGCAAAGCCACAAGCAAACAGTGAAAACATAAACCAGCCAACATATCAGTGCCATTTAATAACTGTCTACTTAGTTTACCCTTACAGTGGTAAGGATTACTGTAGCAGATAACAATTTATTCTTTTTATTTCATTTTTAAGAGAAAATAAGGCTCAACATTTCCTGTGTCATGTCAAGCTTTATTTTCTCTAAAAATAATAACATTTTTCAAAATACCCAAAGCTCAAGATAAAGGGATAATTAAGGGATAATTATTTTGATTTCTCAATAAAAACATACACTGTGTGTACTCATTAGAATTGCCTCATTAAGGCAACTCTAATGAGTACCCACGACGTATGATTTTTCTGAGAAATATGGAAAATTATTCCTCAATTATCCTTTTTATGCATCCTTATTTATAGCTATGAATTGTCATCTACTGCAGTTGTGATTGGCACTTTAAAGGTTAACATACACTGGACTTTGAAGTTACAGAATCCTGAAAGAGGAAAGCAACAACACTGTACTGTAATCACTTATTTATTTATTAATTTTTTTTTAATAAACACTTTAATCATAAAAATATTTGAAATATTTAAGACCACAAAAACATGTGACAAAAAGTGGTGAGACTGCACACCACTGATCAAGATATTACTTATATATGATGAAGGAGAAGCTATACAAATGGTTGATATTCCACCATTTTTTGTAACTTCAAACCTTGCCAAAAAAAGGTGTCTACTCCTTTCCGAGTAGACTCTTTTCCAGAAAGGAGACAAAAGTGATTTGACAAGAATTGCCTGCCCTGAAAGTCTAACACTATTTCATTACAGAAACTGCTTCATGTTTCCTTTCTTTTACTTGCCAGACTAAGGAGGTAAATGTCCTAAAATTTTGTACACGAACGTGTCTGACAAAATGGCATATGCATACAGTTCAGACCCAGATCAAGACTGCTCCTGAAGCTGATTAGGATCTACACTATGTCATTCCAATAAGTATTTTAAGAAACAACTGCATAAAAGGCCGAATAAGCATGAAATAAAGTGTTTGATATTTTAGGACATTACTAAATACTTTATTTACTTATTCAATATCAGAGATCCAAAAACATAAAGAGTAGTAATATGTTATGCAAGCTAGCTCATAGCTCCAGATAAGGCATTTTTTTTTAAGCAAAGGGACTGATATTTTCTGATTTCTGCGCTAAAACACATTTTGTGGGTACTCATCAGAAGTGCCTCACTGAGACACTTCTAATGAGTACCCACAACATATGTTTTTGTGAAGAAATAAGAAAAATATTATCTGGATACCCCTCTTATCTGGATATTTGGCTAGATCCTGAACAGGGTCCAGTTGTTCAAAGCATTGTTAGCTTAACAAGCTCATTAATGACAAACTTGTTAACTGTTGTAGCCAAGGCATTTTCAAATACACTGGGCCCAGTTGTTCAAAGCGTCGTTAGTTTAACGAGCTCGTTAAGGGTCGTTTCGTAAACTGTTTTAGCAGATTCAATATACAATATTCTAATATTTTTGCTGAAAAAAATGTGAGTAGCTTTTGCACTGCAAAACCTACTCACATTTTTTTCAGCAAAAAATTTCAGCATATTCGCATATCACTCGATGTAAATTTTAACGAATCATTAACCAATGACATCGTTAGCTTTGAACAACTGGGCCCTGATCTTTTTGCTGCTAAAATTTGAGGTGCTTTTGCAATGCAAAGACTACTCACATATTTTCAGCAAAAATATCAATGTATTGGTCATATTTCAAGATAGAAATTTTGAAGTCATGTTAGCTAAAAACTTTGTTTAGTTTTGAACAACTGGGCCCAGATCAATACATGTCGTACCTCCAAAATAGCAGACTTGATTTTATTCAGCCTTGTCAGTGAACAGTGATGTAAAATGCTTATACCCTCTAATAAAATGTAATGTACATTGTGCACTAACTTATTTATACATGCAATTTCAAATTAAGATTCTATTTTTCTGATTCTACATGTATAATAATAAATTTGGCATGTTTGAGACACCTGGTTTTTCTGTGAATTTTCCTGTATGTATTAGGGAAATGGGGAGAAATCCCCAAAGTGTGGACTAAGATATTTGATGATCTTTATGCCATCCATGCATGATTTCATGTCTGATCATTAAGTCAATTGTTACATGTTTGTAACTACCAACCTGAGTTGTGTTTTCCTCTTAAATGTTTAATCCTTAAAATGCTGTAGTAAACAACAGAGAAAGTAAGGCATGACATTTCATATGAATCATCTGCCAGAAGATTAACTCAAAATGTCAAGCCTTATTTTCTCTGAAAAATCATGTTTTTTAAAGATCAAAATGTTGACTATTGCAGTTGTGACTGGGGCTTTAAGGATAAATCATTGTGCATCAGTGGTTTCCTATAAAATGGACAATATGGGCCATCGTAAGGTCATCCACTACCTTGATCACAAGGTGTCAACATTCAAGGAGATCTAGGAACACATGGTGGTCCCACCGTGACATGGTGAAGAAATTTACTGTTGAGTTTAGCAGGGAGAATCTGGAAGACAACCCTCATCCACGAGGACCGGTCATCATCACCACACTGGAGACCATTGCCATCATCACTGCAGACAGGTGAGTAACATAGTCACTTGAGTATTACATTGCCAGCCAGACATTCCATGCAATCATCTACAAGGTACATGTCACTTCACTGGGTCCCAAAGCTCCTTGGACCTGATCAGAAACAGACTCAATACAACAAGGGAAAATGTTGCCATTTCAGCAGATCCCAACAGTTTCTTCTGGAGATTTGTGAGCATATATGAGATCAGGTCCAACACTTCCAATCAGTAATGATGCACCAATCAAAGCCATGGAAACATCAAGGTTTTCTGCCTCCTAAGAAAGCTAAGGCAATGATGTCTGCAGGCAAAGTGATGGCTTGCTCAACTACCCTAAAAAGAATCACACTATCACCAGAGCCAGAGCCAACTACATGGAGCCCATCTCCAGAGAAGAAGAATGCTATTCCACCAGGACAATACTCCGGCACAAACATCCACATGGCTGCTATCTAGAAGAGTGGATTCAAACTTGTTGAACACCCACTCAATTCAATTAACAGCACCTCTGACTACTTTTTCTTCCTGATTATGCAAAAAGTAGCTTGGCGGCTGTCATTTAGGCGCTGATGATATGAATGCTGTGAACTACTTCCTAAGGGTCAAAGATGGTACCTTCTACATAGGAGGAAGCCATCTGCTCCATGACTGCTGACAAAATAAACTAGGTGTTTTTATCTAGGAGGGGACTATGCTGAAAAATAACTGATTTTTTTTAAAATGACTGTTATTTTTGGCCGCAAACTTATCAATCAACCATCTGCATTTTAAGTAGTTTTGTCCTAAAATTTGGAAACTATCAGAACTGGAAAAATGCTCATGCAGTATGCTTTCAGAATAAACAATAAATCAGTTGGTACACCATTACAGCCATTTGATTCAGGAAAGATGCTTATGTTTGGTAAGGAAGTAAGAAATACTTAAGTTAGACTGAGTGAGTGATATTCTATTTATTGTGGAATTTTGCATTTACCCTGGACTTAACTGTGAAGTAATGGTTTTAAGATACAGCAGCTGTATATTAGCCATACTGATGCCCTTAATAAATAAATAAATAAATAAATAAAAGAGGCAATTTGTATAAACAGAACTGCAAACCACCCTACTGTGAATCTAGCTGGTCTTTGCCTAAGTATGCATTCAAAGAGTAGATACTTCTGAGGCTTGTCTGGGGTTCTCAGGTTACAGAATTGTTGCTTTATTAACCCTCAAAGCATCAATCACAACTTTTGGAATAGATATCCCAGTTTATTTAAGAACATTGCAAAATCCAATTCTGAGTTATGGGATAATTTGAGGGATCTATTTTATGAGAAACTGGTATCTCCCTATACAAGCCTCATGTCTGTAGGACATAGACAAATTAAACTGAAATAGAAGTATTTATATATTAAATTTTGCTGTCTTTTCATCCAGCAACTGCTTAGAAGAGTGAATAATTATTAATATTAATATTACAGAATTATCAATTATTGTGTTATTAGGTATCAAGCTGTTAATACAGTGATTATTAGGCAATAAGCAGATTCTGGATGAAACCATATAATTATCAATTTCAGGAGGCTAAAGAGCAACATGTGGCATTCTGTTTGGTTTTTACCCATTTTATAGAAATGTCTTCAATTCAATATCTCTAACCAAATTAAAGATTTCCAATTAAAAAGTAAACAGAGCCATCTCTAAAACAGTTAAAGATATATGTAATGAAAATCGATATCTTTAATTGAAGCAGACATTCCTAATTCAATTAATTATATCATTATTAAGATAAACCAATTACAGACATCTCTGTTGTAGACCTTCATTTACAATAGAGAGATCTCTTTATGCTTAAATAAAGATATCTTTAATGAATTAAAGGTATCTTTATTAAACTTACAGAACATTTAAATATACCCTATTGAATTAAAGATACCTCTATAATGGAGATACCTTTAATTCAATCAGTCATAGCTTTAAATTTAACTGTAGAAATTTCTACTAAATGGGTGAAAAGTTAATCAGATGCCAAACTGGCAATTTCAAAAAATGAGTACCAATGAGAATTTCTGTAACATTTACAAAGGTTTTAAGAATGAAACCTTTTTTTTTTTTTCAAGAATATATGTTAACAACCTTATTGTATTCATAGTAAAATCTTAAAAAAAAAACTTAACTAGATTCACACCAGTATCATTATGGTAGGCAATCTATTATACCAAACCTATTTTACATGGAAATTAATATGACAATATCATAAAGATTCTTTTGTTCTATGTGTATTTTCCAGCACAAAAGGCGAGGACAAAAAAAACCAATGCTTATTCCCATCCATGACAGGTATGCATGATATATTGTTGTGCAAATTCTGTATAATAAAATAATAAAAAAAATGAGGATGCAAATTAAGTATAATGTTTACTTCAAGAACCCTAAATTTGTCAAAGAAATTACTCACTCAAATCAATTAGTGGATAAACAATTAAGTTAGCAGGGTAAATTTGATTTTTTTTTATTAGTGGAAAAATTTCTTCTGCAAGATTAAAATACTGTATTGGCCATTAATATTTGACTTTCTTTCTATAATTGTCCTAAAATTTCAACAAATCCATTTTATTACCTCTTCATGTGTCTAAATACTGCTGGATGAGTGGAAGAAAGTGCAGACCCTGACCAGATACAACATGCAGCAAGCCTGTCTGTCCTATCACACAGTGTTATTACAGGATTTTTAGGATTTCTTTACTGTTTTTTTTTTTTTTTTCTAATTAAACCTACTAAAAATCTGTCCCAAAATTAGTTACTATAATGGTGTATTAAATAGCTGATTTACTCTTCTGAGAGCATGCTCCAAGAGCAGTTGGAAAACATAGTCTCCCACCCCTTCATTAACACATTTAGTTCAGAGGTCACAGAGCAGATGCAAACCATCTGTGCAGAGGGCACCATCTTTGGCCCTCAGGAAGTTGTCAACAGCATTTAAAACTTCATCAGGAGTATTGTTTAACAAGCTAGAATCCACCTAGTAGCCAAGCTTGGACACGTGTGGATGTGTGCGCCAGAGCATTGTTCTAGTTGAAGAGCACCCTTCTTGTCAATGGAGGTCCTGGTGATAGTTTGACCCTTTTAGTAGTCCAATAGCGGCATTCCTTTTGCATAAAGTGTAGGTCAGAACCTTGCCTGCAGACGTTACTGTCTTAGCTTTCTTAGGAGGCAGAAAACCTTGATGTTTCCATGGCTTTGGTTGGTGCATCATTGCTGATGGGAAAAGTTGGACCTGATCTCATATATTTCTCCAATCTCCAGAAGAAACTGTTGGGATCTGCCGAAATGGCAACATTTTCCCTTGTTGTGTCGAGTCTGTTTCTGATAGGTCCAAGGAGCTTTGGGACCCAGTGAACTGACATGTACCTTGCAGGTGACTGCATTGAATGTCTGGCTCTGGCAATGTAATACTCAAGTGACTATGTTACTCACCTCTCTGCAGTGATGATAGTAATGGTCTCCAGTGTGGTGATGGTGACTGGTCCTCTTGGATGAGGGTTGTCTTCCAGATTCTCCCTGCTAAACCCAACAGTAAATTTCTTCACCATGTCACAGTGGGACCAACATGTGTTCCTAGATCTCCTTGAATGTTGACACCTTGTGACCAAGGTAGTGGATGACTTTATGATGGCCCATGCTGTCCATTTTATTGGAAAGCACTGATGCACAATGATTAACTTAAAAGCCCCAGTCACAACTGCAATAGTCAACAGTTTGATCTTTCAAAAACATGATTTTTCAGAGAAAATAAGGTTTGACATTTCGTGTGAATCATCTGGCAAATGATTCACATGAAATGCCATGTCTAGCTTTCTCTATTGTCTGCTACAGCATTTTAAGGATTAATCATTTAAGAGGAAAAAACAACTCAGGTTGGTAGTTACAAACATTCAACAATTGCCTCAATGATCAGACATGAAACCATGCATGGACAACATCAAGATCATCAATGATCTTAGTCCACACTATGGGGATTTCTCATTTCCTTAATATATACAGGAAAATCCTCAGAAAAACCAGGTGTCTCAAATATGCCAAATTTTCTATTATACATGTAGAATCAGAAAAAAAAAGAATCTTATGAAATGGCATGTATAAATAAATGTACTATGTGTATTTTATAAGAGGGCATAAGCAGGGTTGCATTTTACATCACTGTTCATGACCAGGCTGAATAAAATCAAGTCTGCTATTTTGGAGTTACAACATGTATTGATCTCCGTCCAGTTCTACCTTGAAATATGGCAAATACATTGATATTTTTTTGCTGAAAAATGTGAGTAGCATTGCAAAAGCTATCTTGGCAATGGTCTCTTGTATGGTAATGGGGACTGTCCTTACCAGACAGCTTCCAGAGTCTCCCTGCCACAGTTCAACTCAGCGGCCCACCTTTTCACCATGCTTTATATGAAGGGGGTATCCTCCCTTAATGTGACCATCAGGTCCTCGTTGACCTACTTGAATGTTCAGCCTTTGTGATTGTGGTAGAGAATGACTGTACAATGGCTGAAATTGTCTGTTTTGTCGGAAACCAAAGATGATCAATGTTTTGGATACCCACTCTTATCTCAAGCTATGTATGTACGCATGTAATTGTCTGGTCCATATTATATGAAAGTTTTTTCTCTCTTGTTAACCCATTGTATACTGAATAGACTCTCCCACACTATATATTGGAAGAGTCCAATTACAATTTTAGGTGAGTTTGGCTATGATTTACATATTCCTAGAGAAAAATGGCTAAACTATTTGCAAACAGTGGAGACCCTGATCAGATGCCGCATTCTGCAGCATCTGATCTGGGTCTGCTCTGTTTGCCTATTACCTTTTATGGGTCTCCCGACTACAATGGGTTAAAGGATGAGTCAAACCTTGTAGGTCAATTTGTGTCATCTCCCAGAGAAAGGGAGAAAATGAGCAACTGTTCTGACAAAATTACACATGTAAACAGTGCAGACCCTGTTCAGACTGCACCTAGATAATACTGTTTGCCAGTTTGCTAAATATTTTGTGAAGTAAATGCATAAACACTTAGGAAAAAAAATATGGGATTAAGTATCTCAAGTTTTAGAACATTTACCATATTTTAAAAACCTTTAACCTTTTCCACTCTCTGAACAAAGTCAGTAGACGAAATTTATATTTTCTTATTTTTCCCAGAAAATAGACTTTGACATTTCATATCAACTGTCTCAGGAGAACGTTTGCATTAAGTGTCAAAGCCTAGTATTTGCGAAAAATAAGAAAAATATTTCAATATGTGGTCTGCTGAAAATTTTTATCCAGCATGTTAAGTGTTAAATACCATAAGATATATATGTACAGTGATATCATTAACCTTTAACACTCTCTGGGCAAATTCAGCAGACAACAAATTGATATTTTTTCTTATATTTCTCAGAAAATATAGAGTTGGATATCCAAAGCAAATCTGCATGAAATCACAAACCTTATTCTTTTGAAAAAAAAAACAAAAAAAAAAACAAAAAACAAACAAAAAAAAAAAAACAAGCAAAAAAACAAACAAGACAAATATTTCAAAATATCATCTGCTGAAAATTTTCCCAACATGTGTACACTACTTACTGCTATTGATGTGTCTAAAAACTGGTAGCTGAGTGGCAAATAGTGACGACCCCGATAAGACACAGCACTATGGAGTCTGATCTGGGTCTTTTCTGTTTGTTCTGGTCTGACTGTTCAAAAACTTAAAGTTCTTATGGTACACTCCTTATCTGCATTACGAAAACTCGAGTTTTCTAATATACTTAAAGTTTTTCCCCCCAAAAAATGAAAATTTTCTAATGAAAATTTAGTTGTCACATTTCAGCTCAAAACATAGATTGTGGGTACTTGTTAGAACTGCCTTGGTGAGGCAGTTCTAACAAGCACCCATAATCTATGTTTTTGAGTAGAAATGAGAAAAATAATGTATACCCTGTAAACCCCAATTTTACTAGAAAGTGGGGTATAAGGGGGTCAACATTATATAGGCATGTTTTTGTGATGTTATCACTTAAAGTTTTTACATCAAGAGACAAGTCACAGTATACAATTTAACTTTCACCACTCTCTGGGCTAATTCAGCAGACTACAAATTGATGAGATTTCTATTATTTTTTCCAAGAAAACAGAATTTGACATTTCAACCAATTTGTCTCTGTTGGAGACCATTTGCATAAACTGTCAAATCCTATCTCTTTGGAAAAAAGTAAAAGATTTTAAAATGCTGTCTGCTGGAAATTTTTACCCCGAGTGCTAAGCATTAACATCCATAAACAATGACTTTCATCTTGTATCAAATCTGAACTGGATCTATGTGAAGAGGTTGATATCCTTGAACTCCATCCAAAACAATGTAGAAAGTAATAGAATTGGACCTGAAATAATACAATAGTAAAAAACTATAAACTAACCCAGCAGGAACACAAAGTTGAAAATTATTTAATGGCAGACGTAGAATCAACGTTCAATCAACGCTGTTTCAATGTTGTGTACCTGCTTAGAAAATTACTTCTGCAACAGGGACCAGCTGTTCAAAGCATCTTTATTTTATATATAGCTTCAGATAGGATGGCATATCCATATAAATTTTTTTTTATTTCTTCATGACAACATATGTTGTGGGTACTCATTAGAAGTGCCTCAGTGAGGGGCTTCTAGTGAGTACCCATAACACATCATTACAAAAACAACCTATATAATTTTGACCCCCTTCAACCCCACTTTTACATTTTGAAACTGGGGATTACAGGGGTATAAATTAAATTATTTTTCTTATTTCTTATAAAATTTTTCTTATTTCTTCATGACAACATATGTTGTGGGTACTCATTAGAAGTGCCTCACTGAGGGGCTTCTATTGAATAACCATAACACATCATTACAAAAACATACCTATATAATTTTGACCCCCTGAAACCCCACTTTTACATTGTAAAACTGGGGACTACAGGAGTATACATTATTTTTCTTATTTCTGCTCTAACAAATAGATTGTGGGTACTCATTAGAACTGCCTAAATGGGACAGCTCTAATGAGTACCCACAATCTATGTTTTGATCAGAAATATGAAAAATATCAAAATTTTTATCTAAAACTTCCAGTTTTCGGTGGTGAAAATTTCAATATATTTGAATACGGTGTTTTTGTAATGATGTTTTTGTGGAGAAATAAGAAACATATCAGTACTTTGGGGTTAAAAAAGTGCCTTACCCATACATGCCATAAGCTGTGGACTGAAAACTGTGAGATAAGGCAAAATTTTAAGGGAGATTCAACAAAATTCTGTGAGATTTTCTTAAACATCACTTTGGAGCTCCCCCAATATAGTCTAAAGTCTTTTTTTTCATGTCAGAAGCTTGTGAAAACCACACATGTTAGTTTTATGTTTATTTCTTCATAAAATCTGTTGTAAAATGGTTTGAAAATTCTGTGAGATCTGAATTTTTCATGGGAATTGCCTTCCAGATGGGCCAAATTCTGTGAGATTTTATCTCACAGTGTGAGATATGGCATGTATGCCTTACCTGAAGCTATTTTTACACATTACATGGCTGGGTAAAATTTTAACCCTTGTCCTGCTATGCCCAGTTATACCCTGCCTTTGCAAACAGTGTAGAGCAAGATCAGTTGGCTTCTGAAGCCAAATGATCTGGATCTGCACTGTTTGCCATTAAGTATGTGACTTTATAGCAACAATCTGGATCAAGTAATCTGATTGGCTGGAAATTAGAAGTGGGCATGGCATCTTAATTTATTAAGCAGGACAAGAGTTGACAGATAACATATTGATTTTTCCCAGACATAAAGGGTTGAATCTTCATGCAAAAGCTGAAATTTCTGATCCTGTTTTCTGGGGAAAAAAAAGTAAGCAATCACCAGTTTGTCATCTGCTGAATCTGCCCACAGAGTGGTAAAGATTAAGTCAGATGTTTAAGTTTTGCATGCTAGGTAAAAATTTCACCAGACTGACATTTTGATTTTTTTTTTTTTTTCATTTTAAACAGAAATTAGCACTTGAAATGTTATCTCATTGTTAGGAGGCAATCTGCGTAAAATGTCAATTGTTTTTTTCAGTTTTACAAATGTGTGTAATACAACAGACTACATGCATGGTAGTTAACCCAATCATGGTTAATAATTTGCTTTCCTCTTTGGTTGCATGCAGGTGGGTCAGGCTTCAGACTCTATGATGGCTCCAGCCAAAAAACCTTTAAGTAAGTCGGTTGTTGCCTGATGCTCTGGCCCTGGTTGGGCCCAATGGAGTCCTTCTGCTGGTTTTCTTTTGCTTCAGCCATTTCTAGCTCTGCTTTCTTAATACTAAGCCCAAAATGGAAGAGCAGCTTGTACCATTTTTTAAAGTCTTTGGTATGACTTGACGAGAAATGGAACCAACATCTTCCTAGTCATAAAGTGAATGCTCTAGTGTTGGGAATTGGAGAGGAAAATCATAATCATTTATCGCAACAGTAAAACCGATTGAATATTGATTACACTATTGAATATCCCATAACTGGCATCAAATAATAAATCATTACAGCAAATATGCGCTTTATGTTTCTTTATTACTTAAAATGATAACTGCATATAATAGCATAACTAGGGTAATTGTTTCAAGACAAAGTAGATATTGTAGCCATGTTTTAGTCAATATGTCTTTCATAATACTCTTAATTTGTAGGTCTCATTATGTGATCTTTTGCCCACAATTTAAGAAATAAAATTTCAAAAACTTGATAGTGAAAGAAAAAAAAATTGATAGTGGCCAACAGTGGGCTTGTCCAATTAGTTTTTGATAATTTTGATTAATAGGCACAACTCTAGGATGTTCTACTGATTGCACTGACCAAATTAGCCCCTGTTTTTGTAAAATGTCAATTGTTTGGTTGGTTTGGAGTTTAAGAGTCCTCTCAAAACTAGTTGGGTCATGTGGAGCTGATCAGTTTACCTAACCAAACTTATCCTGGGCACGCTTAGTCCTCCAACTGGTTAACCAATACTTCTGCACATTCTTTCATGCAGATGCTAACAACTGCCCTTCTGAAATCATAGAAAGGGAGATAATGACTGTAGAAAATATTTCATGATCAATCTCCATGAAGGAACTATTGCTGGACCCAGTGGGAATTGAATCTTCCAATGTATAGTATGGGGGAGTTCATTCAGTCTACAATGTGCTGAACCCTATCCTGGCAGACTTTATATATCATATTAATCCTTAGAATTAGGTTGGTTGGTTTTGAGTATAACAACCCATTGAACGCTATAAAGGTCATGTTGAGTTGGTCAGTTTACTAAACTACACTTTTCTTGGGCAAGCTTAGTCTTTGAAGCAGCTAACCAGTATTTGTGCATATTCTTTTGCCAGAAACTGACAACTGCTGTTCTTGAATCAGCAGAAGGAAGAAAATGATGGCAGAAAAGATTTCATGATCAATCTCTTTTAGCTGCCACAGCTTGCCTGAATCACACTTTGTCTCTACAAAACTTTAACCAAACACTGTAGCACAATTTTTTCTAATGCTGTGACATTGCTCTCAAGGTTACTTAAGTGGGTTTAGCTGGTACAGCATATCACTTCAAGCCAGTATCTAACATCAGGACAAGTATAAACTACTTTCATCAAGAGGTTCACGAGTTATAGCCTTTTAAAAAATTTAACCAACATCTTTAACCTACACTGATGCCATGCAGACTGCTATAGCTCTACCAGTACTTTTGAACAGACAAGCTAAAAATATTTAAGAATGCCATCTGCTACAATTCTGCATGGCACTTTAACTGTTTTTTAAAATCTCTTTATTTGCCAAGGAACATGACATTTCAGCCATCAAGTGGCCATTCTCAAGAAGACCAATTCAATTTGATATTGGCAGCCAGCATGGTGTATCATAGTGGATGAGTGTATGAAGTTTTATTAGCCTAGATACACTGGTGTTTGAGAAATGGAGCTAAAAGCACAGACTTAAAATTGGAGTCAAAAGCACAGATTAAACACTGTTCAGCCAAGTGTAAAAAGTAGGTCAAGGTCAGTAATAGTGATGCCAGTTTGCTTGTTTGTATTGAGATTTTATGGCCTAGTCAATCCTTTAGGGTCATGTTGAACATGGTCAGTGTACCCAACCCCACTTTTTCCTGGGCAGGCTTAGTCCTTTAAGTGGCTAACCAGTACATGTGCACTTTCCTTGGGCAGGAACTGACAACTACCATTCGTGAATCAGCAGGGGAGCAATGACCATACAAAATTTGATCAATCTCCATAAATGTTGCCAGAGTATGTGTGTATGAAGTTGCATTAGCCTTGGAGCCTCCATTACATATTGTTGTCTGCTGAACTTTTACCCAGTATGCTAAGCATTAAGATGTATGGAGATCATTCTGACCAAAAAGTATTTGTTTCCCTTTTCAATAGCTCTTGATTAGAAACTTAGCCAAACATATTGATATTTTCTTATTTCTCTACGAAAACACATGCTGTGGGTATTCATTAGAAGCACCTTGGGAGGCACTTCTAATGATACCCACAGCATATGTTTTGTGGATTTACCCGTACCCGATACCAACTCTTATCTAGACCTATGCCTTAATGGGTTCTTCTCTCGAATGAAAACATTTGCTCCCTCAAAAACCAAATGCTTTCTTTTGCTTGTTTGTGTTGAGGTTTTACAGCCCAGTCAGCCCAACCTCCTGATCACCAGTAGGATGCGCATCCAACTGAACCACCCAGGCTGGCTGCTTTCTTTTAACAGTAGTCTCAACCCCATTTAAGAAGCAATTCATATCCAGTGAGGAAAACTCTTTTCTGCAGGTGTTGTGTCCCCTTGACATTGAGAAACAAAAGCATACTGCAGTCAAACTTCAATAGCTCGAACTCTGATGGCTCATTCACCATGGCTAATTCAAACTCCTTTTTAAGTCCCCACTAAATTCTTCTGACTGCTTGAGAAAACAAACATTTTGGGAAATGTTTTTGCTTCATCAGGGTACTATAATGTTGTGTGAGACAATTCTAATAGAGTATACTCAACATACCATCATTGAGTAGATGGAAAAGATTTTCCTAAACTATCGCCATTGGCTTCCAGACCTGGAATTATGATTAACCCTCAGTGGCATGAATAAATCATATCTTGAACAAATATTCATGGTCCTAAGCTGTTCGAGCCACTGAGTTTCATTTGTACACAGAGTACACTCCTGTTCATCAAGTTTTTTGTTTGAGTTTATAAACATCACTGTCAATAATCTTTCAGTCATATTGTGATGGTGTCTGAATTTAAAGGTGGGCACTGATGCCCTTTTACAGAGCTCCCCGACTGCTGTATCATAATGCAGACAATGTATCATAATGCAGACAATGTAATGATAAATGATACTACCAGCAGTCATAATATACAGACAGTGGCGCGACTAACCCTAGCACTTCTTCTTAATGCCGAGTACAAAACTAAATGTATAACTAATTTCAGAAAAGTCCTCTGTATGACCCAGTTTAGGTTCATACTCACAACCTCTTAACATTAAGATAGACATTCTACCAAGTGAAGCCAGTTGTATTGGGCTATTTACAGTGATATAATGATCTACTGCATGCATTGTAACCAGAAAAGAGTTACCATAGAGTTCAACAGTTCAACAAAAATATCTTCATTCTTGTTACCAGTCAGTACAGTACAAGTTCCATCAACAATATTGTTAAACATATAATATAAAAATCAAGTTCATCTTACCAATAATAGTTATATTTTCAGATGTCAACAGTTATGGCAACAAGGTCATGACGGAGGTCTACATCATAATCATCATCAGCATCAGCATCATGATCATTATCTAAAAGGTACTGATATCTTTTATTAACTGCAGAATTATTAAGAAACATCAATTAATACTCAACAAATATATCATAATATCAAAACACTGTTGTTTAATCATTTATCACTGGAATTAATTTTTACAGAATTTTCACACTCCACAGTCAATATTTCATCATAATCAGCATCGTCATCATCATCATGTGTATTGATGTAATAATCATAACTATCATCACTTTCTGTAACATCATTACCATCAACATCACCATCAGCAATAACAATGCAATAATTATTATATTCAATAGCGTATAAGTACAAAGTGGTTGCATTGTCACAAACGTTAAATCATAAACATTACAAAACATGTTTTCATATTCAATATCTGATCAGCAATGCCATCAACACTATCATCAAGGATAATAAGTGATAATCATTCTAATCATAATCATCATAATTATCATCATCATCAATACTGAGGTGATAATCATCATCATCATCATCATCATCATCATCATCATCATCAGTCTCAGTAACACTACAATTGCTATTATAGCAAATAAACTGATGCTTTAAACATTAATACTATTATAACCATAACTACATCACCATAATCATAATCATCATCATCATCATCAGTCTCAGTAACACTACAATTGCAATTATAGCAAATAAACTGATGACTTAAACATTAATACTATTATAACCATAACTACATCATCATAATCATCATCATCATCATCATCATCAGGATCATTTCTTACAGTAGGAAAGTATATGCCATGTCCCATGACCTGAGTCCTCTGGATCCCAGCTGTATTTTGTCAAATAAGAAACCAAACCAGAAGTCACTGGATACCAGTAAAGGGTGTATTTATAATTATTAAATCATTAATATAAGCAATCTCACCATAAGGTTGGCAGAGTCTTTATCATAAACTGTGGAGTTGAGTAAACCAATGACAGCTGAAAGAAACATTGTAAAGGTAGTAAATACTTATGGCAAATAAAGTACCAACTGATGGCAAAGAAGCATAATTAAAGCATTTAAATCATTATCAATACCCCATCATCATTATCACCTGCACCAACATTATGAAAGTAATCAGGTGTAGTAATTCCATAATTCACCACATCATCATCTTCATCATTATCATCAGCAGCAGCATCTCATCTTTTGCAATAACCAGAAAATGTCTACCTTAGTTATACATGACCAATAAGTATACAATTCATAAACAGTATTGTCAAACCATAAACATAACTAATCTTATTGATCGTTGTCTTCATTTGGTTAGTACTGCATCATTATCCTAGCAAAGTACTGAAGACACTTAATAAACTCAACAGCAGCTGCAGTAGCATCACCATCATCAACAAATCACAACCATAATGGCAGTCATCATTGCCAACATCAGTGTTGATGTGCAGTCAGGCAGATCAAATACACAGGCAAAACTGCTGAATATAAAAGTAATAGTAATAAGCCTTGCATTCAGAATCTTTTCATAATGGCCACCGGCTATAACCCCTATATTAGACACCAAATAATCTTTGCACACATTAAATCTCCAGATCCTCATCATGAAAGGTAGATTTAAGAAAGCAAATGCTAGCAGAAAGGTCAAACCAATACCATTACCAAAATCTTTATTGTCATCTGCATTAGGTTAGCACTGCAATCATCATCATAACCCTAGCAAAGGATTGAAGACACTTAACAAACTCAGCAACTGTAACCAATGTCACAGGTCACTAAACAAGGTTATTGTTATATGTATATAGTAAAATCATATATAAATAAGCAATCTCACCTTAAGATTGGCAGAGCCACATCAAGACTGTAGAGTTGAGAAAGCCATTGATTGCTGAAAGATTAGTGTAAAAGATAGTAAATTCTTATGGCATATAAGTACTAACAGATGGCAAAGAAGCATAATTAAAGCATTTAAATCATCATCATCATCTATCCTATCCTCATCATAATCTACATCATCATCTGCACCAACATTATAAAAGTAATCAGGTGTAGTAAACCTTAATTCAACACATCATCATTATCATCATCATTTAACATAAAATATTTAGAACATCTACGTTTAGTCAACATAATCAACAAGTATATGATTCATCAACAGTTTTGTCAAACCATTAATATTACCAATCTCATTATTGACATCTACATTAGTTTAGCACCGCAATCATCTTCACAATCCTAGCAAAGGACTGAAGACTCCTAACAAACTACCGCAGTAGAATTACCATCATCAACAAATTGCTATAATAATGGCAGTTATCACTATCAACATCAGTACTGATGTGCAGTCAAGCAGGTCACTAAACAAGGTTATTGTTAAATTATACTAAAATCATATGTAAATAAGCAATCTCACTATTAGATTGGCAGAGCCACATCAAGACTGTAGAGTTGAGAAAGCCAGAGCCACATCAAGACTGTAGAGTTGAGAAAGCCAATGATTGCTGAAAGAAATGTGTAAAAGATAGTAAATTCTTATGGCATATGAAGTACTAACAGATGGCATCAACATCATCATTCCCATCCTCATCATAATCTACATCATCATATGCACCAACATTATAAAAGTAATCAGGTGTAGTAAACCATAATTCAACACATCATCATCATTAAGCATACAATAGTTAGAATGTCTACCTTTAGTCAAAACAATCAAAAAGTATATGATTCATCAACAGTTTTGTCAAAAATTTCACATTTTATTACCAATTTCATTATTGTCATCCTTGTTAGGTTAGTACAGCAATCATCATCATAATCCTAGCAAAGGACTTAAGGCAATTAAACTCAGCAGCAGCCGCAGTAGAATTACCATCATCAACAAATCACAATCATAGTGGCAGTCATCCTCATCAACATCAGTGTTGATGTGCAGTCAGCAGATCAGAGACAAAGGCAAAACTGCTGAATATAAAAGTAATAGTAATAAACTTTGCTTTCAGAATCTCTCCACAGATCATAGTGGCCACTGGTTATAAGCACTACGATACACACTAAATAATTCTTATGGGCATTAAATCTCCAGACCCTTTGTCATGAGTGATAGATTGAGAAAGCAAATACAAGCAGAAAGGTATGCTCTGAGAAAAGAAGCAAAATTAAGGCATATAAAATACAGAGAGAAAAGAAGCATGACAAAGATACCATCCTTCTCATTAGCACATCAATCATCATCAGTCTCAGTAACATTACAATTATATCAAATAAACTGATGACTTAAATATTTATCAATGCCATTATCACCACTACTACATTATCATCACCATCATCATCATTATCATCATCATAATTTCTTACAGTTCTATTATTATCAAAGTCAAGTACAATGTACATGTAACACTTTAGGAAAAACTATAACCTTGTCTCGTTTACCCGAGGCTTCTGGTTCTGAGCTGTATTCTATTAATTAAGAAACCAAACCTGGAGTTACAGGTCACTAAACAAGGTTATTGTTATATGTATATACTAAAATCATATGTAAATAAGCAATCTCACCATTAGATTGGCAGAGCCACATCAAGACTGTAGAATTAAGAAAGCCAATGATCGCTGAAAGAAATGTGTAAAAGATAGTAAATTCTTATGGCATATGAAGTACTAACAGATGGCAAAGAAGCATAATTAAAGCATTTAAATCATCATCATCATCATCATTCCCATCCTCATCATAATCTACATCATCATCTGCACCAACATTACAAAAGTAATCAGGTGTAGTAAAACATAATTCAACACATCATCATCATTAAAACATACAATATTTAGAATGTCTACCTTTAGTCAACATTTTATTACCACCAATAGTTTTGTCAAAAATTTAACATTTTATTACCAAACTCATTATTTTCAGGTTAGTACAGCAATCATCATCATAATCCTAGCAAAGGACTTAAGACAATTAAACTCAGCAGCAGTTGCAGTAGAATTACATCATCAACAAATCACAATCATAGTGGCAGTCATCCTCATCAACATCAGTGTTGATGTGCAGTCAAGCAGATCAGAGACAAAGGCAAAACTGCTGAATATAAAAGTAATAGTAATAAACTTTGCTTTCAGAATCTCTTCACAGATATTAGTGGCCACTGGTTATAAGCACTACAATACACACTAAATAATCCTTATGGGCATTAAATCTCCAGACCCTTGTCATGAGTGATAGATTGAGAAAGCAAATACAAGCAGAAAGGTATGCTCTGAGAAAAGAAGCAAAATTAAGGCATATAAAATACAGAGAGAAAAGAAACATAACAAAGATACCATCCTCCTCATTAGCACATCAATCATCATCA
This sequence comes from Anodontia alba, assembly GCA_964016985.1. Taxonomy (NCBI): domain Eukaryota; kingdom Metazoa; phylum Mollusca; class Bivalvia; order Lucinida; family Lucinidae; genus Anodontia; species Anodontia alba. The sequence goes on from OZ024832.1 coordinate 67,191,460, forward strand.
GTCTCAGTAATGTTACAATTATATCAAATAAACTGATGACTTAAATATTTATCAATGCCATTATCACCACTACTACATTATCATCACCATCATCATCATCATCATCATAATTTCTTACAGTTCTATTATTATCAAAGTCAAGTACATGTACATGTAACACTTTAGGAAAAACTATAACCTTGTCTCATTTACCCGAGGCTTCTGGTTCTGGGCTGTATTCTATTAATTAAGAAACCAAACCAGGAGTCACAGATCACTAAAGAAGGTTATATTTATTTGTATTTAGTAAAATCATATATAAATAAGCAATCTCACCACTACAATGGCAAAGCCTCATCACGACTGTAGAGTTGAGAAAGCCAATGACAGCTGAAAGAAATGTGTAAAAGACAGTAAATTCTTATGGCGTATGAAGAACTAACAGATGGCAAAAAAGCATAAATAAAGCTTATAATCATTATCAACATTATCATAATCATACCCATTTTCATCATAATCTACATCATCATCTGCACCAACATTGTGATAGTAATCAGGTGCAGTAATTCCATAAATCACCACATCATCGTCAGTAAACATACAATAATTTGAACCACTTCTACCTTTAGTACACATAATCAGCAAGTATATGTTTCATCAGTAGTATTGTCAAACCATAAAAATTACCAACCTTATTGATAATTGTCTACATTAGGTTAGCACTGCAATCACCATCATAATCCTAGCAAATGACTGAAGACACTTAACAAGCTTATCATTGATATTACAACTGTAATTACATCTAATGTACTGATGTTTTAATCATCATCAGTAACAGTACAATAGTTACCTTGTTTATTTATACATTCAATTTATATTTTGAAAAGTACATATATCATCAACCCTACTGTCCAGCTATAAACATCATCATCATCATCATCATTATCATCATTAATAGTGTCATCACAGAGAAATGTTCTATGTGGCTATGACAATTTTTTTTGTCATCATCATCACCAATATATGATCATCATCATCATCATCATCATCATCAACATCATTAACAGTGCCATCATACAGAAATGTTCTATGCAATTTTTTTTCGACATCATCATCACCAATATATGATTATTATCATCAACATCATCATCATCATTAGTTTTGATGTGAAGCAGACAGATCAAAGGTAAACTGTCTTTGCTTGCAAAGCCATTAAATATAAAGTAGTGTTCATGTAGCTTTGCATTCAGATCTCTTCCCTGATCATAGTGGCCACCGGCTATAACCCCTACGATAGCCTTGTGGGCATTAAGTCTCCGGACCCTCGTCATGAATGGTAGAGTTGAGAAAACCAATGCAAGCTGTAAGGTAAGCTGTTGGAAAAGAAGCACAATTAAGGCATATAAACAACAAATGCTGGAAAAGAAGCATAATTAAGGCATATAAATAACAAATGCTTATAAATAACAAATGCTGGAAAAGAAGCATAATTAAGGCATATAAATAACAAATGCTGGAAAATAAGCATAATTAAGACATATAAATTATAAACACATATGAAAATAAATAAACATAATTCAGATGAACAAATTACAAAAAGAATTCAAACATTAATTACAAACAGAGACATAGCATGATTAAAGGCTCCATATTCCTCAAAAACAGACATTTTATTATCCAAGAAAGATTTAGTAAGTTACACAATCATAAAATATGGCATTTGACAGCCTGTAAAATTTCAGCTAATCTTTCATTCTTGAACTGGATAAAAAAAAATGAAATGACTTTTTTATAATATTTCTGAATTAATGTTGCCAACATTAATTCTGAGATATGATAAAAAATTATTTTTGATTCAGCTCAAAAACAAGAGACTAATTGAAATTTTAAAGGCTGTCACATGCCACATTTTATGATCATTTCATTACCATATAACAATTTATTAAACCTTTCTTGGATAAAAAATGTCTATTTTTGAGGAAAATGGAGCTTTAAAGCAAAAAAATTACATACAACAACAAAAAAAAAAATTAACACTCAGCACCTTGGGAAAAAAAGTCAGCAGATTTTGAAATACTTTTCGTGTTTCCCCAGAAAACAGGTATTGTCATTTGATGCAAATGATCTCCCTAGGAGACAATCTGCATAAAATGTCAATGCCCAATTTTTTGAAAAAATAAGAAGAAAAAAAAATGTCATCTGCTAAATTTGCACATAGAGTGGTATACAACTTGAAATACAAACATATAAAATACAACTCAAGATAGAAAATACATACATAAGTTACAAACAGAAAAACCTGATTAACATTTACCATGCAATGGGCAAATTCAGCAGATGTCAAACTCATATTTTTTCTTGTTTTCCCTAGAAAATAGGAACTTCACCTCCTCAGGAGATAATCTGCATGAAATATCAATCTATGTCTATTTTCTTGAAAAATTACGAAAAATATCAATTTATCATGTGCTGAGTTTGCTCATAGAGTGGTAAACAAAATACAAATATACAAAATCCAATTCAAGAGAAAAAGCAAAATACATACATGAGTTACAAAAAGAAAAAGTATGATTAATACTTAACATGCAATTGGCAAATTCAGCAGATGTCAAACTCCTATTTTTTCTTGTTTTTCATAGTAAATAGGATCTTACTCTCCATGCAAATTGTCTCCTTGCATGAAGTGTCAGATCCTATTTTCTATGAAAATAAGAAAAAAATATTTCAAAATGAAATCTGCTAAAATTTTTACCCAGCATGCTAAGTAATGAAGCACATGAATTACATAAATCGCAAGCATGAATTGCCAACTTGAATTTTGAATTAAAATCGCAAACGTAAATCCGCAAGCGTGAATCGCAAATGTGTAGAAAGTGTTGTGAACAGTACATCGCTGTACTGAGATAAAACCCCTAGCGTAAGGCACACAGGAACACTCATTCTTATATGCAGTCACTTTCAAAGCAATCAATCAGAAATCTCAATGAATTATCACAATCATACATACTGAACTGAGCCATATCAAGCAAAACTGCATGTGCCTTTGGCGCAAATGTGCAGTCTGATCAGGGTCTCCACTGTACACTGCCAGTCATTGGATACTATAGTGTATCAATGGAGATCAAAGGCCCTAATGAGACCATGTGCATGCTCAAGATGTATCTGAATCTTTGCATTCTGTGCATGCTTCATTACGAAAACACGCCTAATTAAATGTATAGAAAATTTCACCTCCAAAAACTAAAGTTTTCAAGTAAGAAACTGGTATTGTTCATATTTCTGCTCAAAACAGAGAATGTGGGTACCCCTTAGAACCACCTCAGCAAGGCAATTCTAATGAATACTCACAATCTATGCGTTTAGCAGAAATAAGAATAATAATGTATACCCCCATAAACCCCAGTTTTACTATATAAAAATGGGGTTTAAGGGGGGTCAAAATTATATAGGCATGTTTTTGTTTGCTTGATGTGGATCAACTTCATAGTCTGATCTACTACTACTATCTATTCCTGTCTAACAAAGTATCAATCAAATATAATCTAACCTATCTAAAGTCATACCTAATCCAGTCAACAGTACTTCAGTCATTTCGTCATGTCAAGATATTGCCTCTGAATCTGTGGGACTTTTACCAACTGGTCAAAAGACAAACTCCTGCATTAAAAATGAGTGCAGGCATGATAGTTATTCAAATTTTAACATCCCAGTCAAGAGTATTTCAGTCATGTTGTCATGTCAAGATATCACCTCTGAATCTGTCAGACTTTTACCCAACCTGGGTTAATAATGAACTCAAGTCCTGCATTAAGTTACTAGCAGCTCTGTCACAGAGGCACAAGGCAGCCCATCTACTTCGCAGGCCCCAATGGGCAGGAGCATAATACCTCGTCTGATAAAGTCTGACAACTCCAAACAGAAAACAACCTCATGACTTAAGTCATTGCAGAAACATGTGTACTCACTAGAACTGCCTCACTAAGCAATTCTAATGAGTACTCATCACAGGTTTTCATATATTCAACTTTTACTGGATTCCATAGCTTGAAACTATGCTTAGTCATAATTCATGACTTTGACATCTCGCCCAGACCTGATGCTTGGTCTCCAGCCTTTTAAGTTACGGATGACCAACAGAAAAAAAAATTTACCCCCCTAATCCATTTATGCCAAATGAACTCGTCTACCTCAACACTTTGGACGTCCTTTTCAAATAGAAGGGGTGTCTGGTTGGTTTTATTATTACCATGTTTTTTAGAAATTCCTGTATTAAATGCAAACAGTGTGGACCCTGATCAGATGTCCCATTCTGGGTCTGCACTGTTTGCTTATGTTTGTTTGTGTTGAGGTTTTACAGCCCAGTTAACCCAATGGGGTTATGTCGAGCACGGTCAGTTTACCTAGCCACAGGTTTACTGGGCAGGCTTAGTCCTCTAAGCGGTTTACTAGTATTGTGCACATTCTTTTGACAGCAACTGACAACTGCCCTTCTTGAATCAGTGAAAGGGAGAGAATGACCGTAGAAAATATTTCATGATCAATCTCCACGAAAGAATGTTGCCGACCTCGGCGGGGATAGAACCCAAGACCTTCTGGTTGCCAGTCGGACAGCGCATCCAACTGAGCCACCGAGGCCGGCCTGTTTGCTTATGTCCCTTTTATAGGAAAAAAGGCATAAATGGGTTACAGTGCTAATAAAAACTACAGCAGACTTTTTTTTTTTTTTTTTTTTGTAGTTTTTAGGGAAAATAAGGCTTGACATTTCATAAGGAAGTGCAGTTCATAAGGAAGGCCAGTAGACATGAGTATTTTGAATGAGTACCCTATTTACTCTAAATACTAAATTAGACCTTATTACTGCACCATGTGCTTAGGTTTTTCAAAATTACTGGAAACTTGTGGTACAATATGTATCCACCTATACTAAGGGTACACTTAAACAAAGATCAGGGAATGATGCTTATGTAATGTTATTGTTTTTTCTTTTTTTTCTGATTTTCTTTATAAAAGCATATGTTGTGGGTACTCATTTGAATTGCATCGATAAGTTGATGCAATTCAAATAGGCTCCCACAACATATGCCTTTATAAAGAAGTAGACAAAAACTACACTGGCTGTAATCTGAAGACTACGGAATTGCTTGACTGTGCGCTTATAGGAGTATGTGTGGTAATTAGGTCGAATATATAGAAAGACAGGCTTGAGCAAACAGTAAGGACTTCAATCAAACTGCTTCTAAAGGAGCAGTTTGATCAGGGTCTACACTATTTGCCATTCAATCACAAATTTCAGTGAGATCACCTGGGCCCAGTTGTTCAAAGCTAGTTAATAATTCGTTAAAATTTATGTCGAGTGATATGCAAATATGCTGAAATTTTTTGCTGAAAAAATATGAGTAGCTTTGCTACTCACATTTTTTCAGCAAAAAATATCAGAACATTGTGAATTGAATCCGCTAAAACAATTAACGAAATGACTCTTCACAAGCTCGTTAAGCTAATGACGCTTTGAACAACTGGGCCCTGGTAGTCAAATTTTAAGATAAGTATGGTAACGAGTTAACAATTACTATGCTATGGGCAAATCCAGCAGATGACAAACTGATGATATTTTTTCTTATTTTTCCTTGAAAATAGGATCTGACACTTCATGCAAATTAATTGCCTCCTTAGAAGACAGTCTGTATGAAGAGTCAATCCCTATTTTCTAGGAAAAGTAAGAAAACTATTTCAAAATGTCTGCTGAAACTTTTACCCTGCATGCAAAGTGTTAAGCTGTGTGTATTTAGAGCAAATTTGGTAGCTGTTGTAAGTCACTGGTTGGTGACATGTAGAGAGAGTAGTCTGCACACTTACAAAGAAGCAAAAAATAAGCAGAACAACTAAACGCTTTACTGGACTTCTATGAATGACAAATGATGAGCTGGAGTGGTAGAAGGTGCTCCCACTTCACTGGACACTGATCTCAGACCATTCCCTTTCCACCTCTAAAAAGGAGATACTGTGAAATCATTATGTTTTCAAGGAGATGAACTTTCTATTCTGTCGAAATGATAAATAATTTTCTTGTTTGCTCAAGAAAATAATTTTTCATGTTCTTAAAATCAGATTATCTCAATGTATTCTTTGCTTTCCTAATTAATCTTTACTTTATTGGCTAAATCAGCAGACAACAAACTACAGATATTTTTTCTTATTTTTCACAGGAAATAAGGTTTGATATTTCATTCAAACTGTCTCCTCTGGAGACAATTTTGATGAAATGTCAAACCTTATTTTTCCTTTAGAAATGATTTAAATGAGCTGCAAGTCATATTTTCTAGGAAAGTATAAGGAAAGTAACAATAATTGTCCTCTGCTGTAGGTTAAGGCTTCATATTCCTCCAAAAATAGACATTCTTAACCAAGAAAGGTTTAATAAATTGATATATATGATCATAAAATGTGGCATCTGACAGCATGTAAAATTTCACCTAGTCTCTCGTTTTTTAACTTGATCAAAAATGATACGAGTTTTTACCCATCTCTGAATTAATGATGGCAACATTAATTGAGAGATACGATAAAAAGTCATTTCATTTCAAGAGCAAGAGATAAACTGAAATTTTACAGGCTGTACAATGCCACATTTTATGATAGTATTTATACCATATATCAATATATTAAACCTTTTTTTCTGAAAATAAAACGCCCATTTTTGAGGAATATGGAGCCTTTAAAGCAAGAAATATGACAAGTCATAATATGTCTTAGTTTCCATCTGCTGCAAACCCCAGAAATATTGGAACTGCCTGTTTAGAGAGCATGGACTTATTAAGGTTTGATGCAAATACTAAAAAAAAACAACCAAAAAAAACAAAAAAAAAAACAAAAACACACACACACACAAAAAAAACACATACAAAAAAAAAACACAAAAAAAAACAACAAATTTCTCCATACAACATATGTTGAGGGTATACTCATTAAAAAAGGTGAAAACATGTTGTGGAGGAAAACATTATGGCTATTTATTAGAGGCATGTCTAATAAATGTGTAAACAAACAACAATATGTCTTTATTGAGAAATGATGAAAATATCAAATACAGTGGAACCTCGGTAATTCGAACGCCAATTTTTCGAAACTACCGGATTTTTCGAAGACGACTGATGGTCCGGAATTTTTTCACTATAATTTATTGCAAAAATATCACCGATTTTTTGAATTTCAATTTTTCGAAAAAATCAATTTTTCGAACAGATTCGTCGGTCCCAAGCAAAGAAATTCATATTAAAATCCCCTGCTAAATTCGAAATTCCAAACTGCCAATCAAGGTCACGCATGATGATCATGATTTCTTTGTGCGGCGAGTTCGATTGTTACACTCCCGAGTGATTTCACGGGTTTATTCGTTACAGGTAATTGACACCGGAGTAACGGAGAATATTCCGAACAGATTCGTCGGACCCAATCAAAGAAATTCCTTTTAAAATCCCCAAATTGCCAAATTCGAAATTCCAAACTGCCAATCAAGGTCACGCATGATGATCATGATTTCTTTGTGCGGCGAGTTCGATTGTTACACACCCGAGTGACTTCACAGGTTTATTCGCTACAGGTAATTGACACCAGATTAACGGTCACACTATTGAGTGATGATCCTTGATTGAGTAAAGGGTGTCTTTATTTGAGATCGTTAGCAATGATGTCTTATTTATGTTTTTTTAAGTATGGGTCATTAATGAACTTTAATGATTTTAAAGATCAGTGATTCATGTAACGTGTAAATACGAATGATCTGCAATAGTACGGTTACAGCAAAAATAACAATTCTGAGACGAATTTCCTGAATATTTATGGACGTTTTTTAAAGTGAAAGTAGGGGCAAAAAGGCGAAACAAAATTGGCTAGAAACGTGGAGTTTGCCCTTTCAGATCTGTATCAGCCAGTTTTTTTGCAGACTGATACAAAACTACGCTATCTGTCAACGTTTGTCTTTTTTGCACCAGTTTTGCAAGGTTAAATATTTCATCAGTAAATTGGTTCGTTACTTTACATTTAACCTTCATTTTCATTATTGTAAATAGCTGTAAATAAAACTAAGTTCATGTTTTCTTTTTTTATTTTCTGGTTCCGTACGTAGGCCTGTCAAGCGATTTGCTCAACCTTCAAGCAACTCATTATTTTTAATGCTTAGGCAGATGTTCCCATTTCTTCAACGATATTGAATAAAAAAAATCCGAACATATCCGAAAACTATGGATTTCGGAAATTCGAACTACCGATAATTCGAAGAAATTCCTGCAGTCCCTTGCACTTCGAATTATTGAGGTTTGACTGTAATTATGACTCCTCTTTAACAAGTCTACTGTGGAGAGGTAACAAAACTATTTTCAACTAATGCAAAATCCCAAGCATAGGTCTAAGGTCAGGATATTTTCAGACAGCCATTATCATTTTGTTTATTTTAATGTTTTATTGCTTATTTAGCCTGTTGAGGAAAACTTTCAGCAGACAACATTTTAAAATATTTTCTCTTATTTTTTTCAGAAAATAGGCTCTGCTGTTTCCACAGGAGACAATCTGCATGGATCTCAAAGTCTAGTGTATGGGAAAATAAGAAAAAAACTATCAATTTGTCATCTGCTGAATCTCCCCAGATAGTGGTAAAGGTTAACTCTTAAAATGCCAAGAAAACCTGCATCTCAAAATGTTGTCTGTTTATGTTGTCTGCTAAATATTCTTGAAAAATTTTCAAACCTTTTTTTGCATACAGGAAAATTGTGTGGGCCCTGATCAGACTGTTCCTAGATGAGCAGTCTGATCTGGGTCCACACTGTTTGCAAAAATGACCTTAAATCACAAGCAGATGACAAAGCAGATGACAATTGTTGTCACTGGCAGTTTAAGGGTTAAAGCATGAGTGATAACTGCAGCAGACAACATTCTGAAGATTTTTATTGTTCAAAGCAAATAAATCTGTATTTCATATGAATTGTCTGTTAGACAGAGGATTCACATCAAATATCATGACTTAATTTCTCTGACAAAAAAAAACAACAACAAAAACAACAACAACAACAAAAACAGATAAATGATGCTTTGCCAATTTTAATCCTTTAAAAGCCAATCAAAACTGCATCACAACATTTTCATTTTTATTTTTTTTTTCAAAGAAAATAAGTCTTGATACTTTCTGTGAATCATCTGCCAAGTAGATGATTCACATGAAATGTCAATACTTATTTTCTCGAAAAAAGAAAAAAAAAATGTATGTCATCTGTTTCAAATTTTGCTTGGCATTTTGGGGGTTAAACTGAATTATGGTTATCAGGAAGCTGATGATCTACACTTTGCATGCTGGGTAAAAATTTCAGCAGACAACAATTTGAAATATTTTTCTTATTTCAACTAGAAAACATGATATGATACTTCATGCAAATTGTCTCCTTAGGAGACATTTTGCATAAAATGTCAGATCCTATTTTCTAGGAAAAATAAGAACAACATCATCAGTTTGTTGGCTGCTGAAATTATCCATGGCATGATAAGTGTAAATGACAATATCATTTTGAGAACTTCTGATACAGAGATAGATAAATTATATTTTCTTTTTAAAATATCATGCATGAAAATAACCATTGCCTCCAAACAAACTAAAAACAAAAATATGTCTGTCAATAGCGAAAAACTGATAAATTGAAACTACTAAAAACAAAGCCTTTAGTATGGGTTTCAGAAAGTATGACTTTGTCCAGATATGGTGCTGCCAAATTGTACAATTTGTCTAAAAGCAAAATTGGTTTACTGTTGCTTTATTTTTTCAACATTTCATATTCAGAGGTGGTGAAATCAATTGACATCCATATTTCTGTCTGAAGTTAAATTACTAGAAAATTGCATTTTTAAGGTAGCACTTCATATCTGGAGGCTGTAGAAAAAGCTGAATTTCATATTTCTGTTTTGTGGAAGCAGAATAATTTCATATTTGTGTTTGGTGGAAGCAGAATAATTTCATATTTTTGTTTGGTGGAAGCAGAATAATTTTATATTTTTGTTTGGTGGAAGCAGAATAATTTCATATTTTTGTTTGGTGGAAGCAGACATTTCATATTTTTGTTTGGTGGAAGCAGAATAATTTCATATTTTTGTTTGGTGGAAGCAGAATAATTTCATATTTGTTGTTTGGAGGAAGCAGAATAATTTCATATTTTTGTTTGGTGGAAGCGGAATAATTTCAAATTTTTGTTTGGTGGAAGCAAAATAAATTCATATATTTTGTTGGTGGAAGCAAAATAATTTCATACTTTTGTTTGGTGGAAGCAAAATAATTTCATATTTTCATTTGGTGGAAGCAGAATTGTTAAGGAAGAGTATTTGCTGATAATTTTAGGATAAGTTTTCTTATTTCTCCATAAAAACAGTTGTTGTGGGTACTCATTTGAAGTGCCTTGCTTAAAATAAGTATCCATAACATAATGTTCTTATGGAGAACTGGAGAAAACTACCCCAGAATTATCACCAAATACTCCTTCTGTTCCTTCTTAACAAGTCCTCTTTAGGGGTATACTCAAGTGACATTCTCAAGTGATTTCAGACTGATATACTGTATTAACACTAAATACTGGTACATCCAAACTCCTTACCTTACTTGTCTTAAAATTTGAACAAGTCCATTTTAACACATTTATGCCAAGTGGACTCTTCTACCTTCAATCTTTGGACCAGTCCACTTCCATATGTCTGGTTAATTTTCATTGAAACCATGTTTCATTCAAATTCCTGCATTTCATGTACAGAGTGAAGATCCTGATCAGATGCCACATTTTGTGGCATCTGATCAGGGTCTACACTGTCTGCCAAATGTCCCTTTTGTGGGACCCTAGGTTTGATGAGTTCAGGCTTAATGGCGAATGAACCCATAAGGGTCATTTGCCTCTTATGGGACGCTAGGCATTAATAGGTTAATATCTTATGATGTGTTTAAAGAACTACTGGATGAGTGGCAAACAGTGTAGACCCTGATCAGATGCCACATTCTGTGGCAACTGATATCAGATGCCACATTCTGTGGCAACTGATCTGGATCTAAACCATTTGCTCAGGCATGTTTGTTCTGATACTTAACCCTAAGTATCAGGACAAACATGCCTCAGCAAACAGTGTACACTGTTTGCTGAGGCATGTTTGTCCTGATACTTAGGGTTAAGTATCAGAACAAACATGCCTGAGCAAATACACTGTTTGCTGAGGCATGTTTGTCCTGATACTTAGGGTTAAGTATCAGAAGAAACATGCCTGAGCAAATGGTTTAGATCCAGATCAGAATGCAGTGTCTGATCAGGGTCTGCACTTTCAGCCACTTGCGCAGTAACTTTTAAACACAACAAATAGTGGAAGAAACCCTTTCCAATAAAGAACAAGCATGGTAAGGAGTTACACTTAGGGTAAATATGGTACTGCTTTTAAGAGCTGTGCTTCAGAAATGTGATGCTGTCAAAACTTAACATTAGCTTCCTGGAATCATAATTCAATAGTACGGAAAGGGGATAAGCTTTCAGGGGCGACAATTCTGTAAAACTCATTTGGAGAAAATAAGGTTTGATATTTCATGCAAACTCTCTCCAGGAACAGTTTGCATGAAGCGTCAAATCTTATTTTCTGGAAATAATAATAACAGAAAATATATTACCGACTTGTCAATAGCCGAATTTACCCACAGAGTAGCAAAGATTAAATCATAAAAATAGCAAAGCTGAAACTGCAAAAAACATTCATGATTTCACAGTAATCTGGAGTTGTAGAATGTGCTCAGACATCAACAAGTATATGGCCATTGATCAATGTCCCTCCTCACCAATAATAATAATAATAATAATAATAGTAATAATAATATGATATATGCCCTAATTGGAACATTTCATTCCATATTATTTTCGCCTCAAGTTTGCTTTTTATGTAGTGGTCTCTTAAAATGGTTAGGAAAGGCAAACTGTGTAAACCCTGAGGAGCAGTCTGATCTGGGTATGCACTGTTTACAGACTCTGATCTGGGTATGCACTGTTTGCATATGTCATTTTGTTGAACAATTTCGTGTTTGAAATTTTAGGATTTTTACTGTAATGACAATTTATATAAGATAACATTACTTCCACCATTTCAGCCACTAGGCCTTTTTCAACGAACTTCAATGATGAAAAATGCCTAACAACCAAAATATTGCAAGCAATAAATGGAGATTATTTTATGGCAATTTCACATCACACCCCATATCAACTGGAGACAACTATATCAGCCTGAGGGCCGAAGGCCCGAGGGCTAATATGGGTCGAGGGTTGATATGGGGTACCATATGAAAATAGCCATACCACAGACTATCTATTTATCGTACATTTTTTTTTTCTAACAAATTTGCCTATTTTATATCATATGTGGAGTCAAAGGCATGTCTGCCGAGAGCTCCAAATGGGGCGATATGGGTTTTTTGCCCAAGCAATAAAGCTGTATCACCCATGTGACCCACTATCATACCTTTTTCGCTCCACAAGAATGAGATGTGCTTGAAAGCCATGTTAGTATCATATATGCAAAACAAGAGCTCTGCAAGCGGGGCATATATGCCCGTGGCAAGTAAAAAGATGTAGCACAAAAACTGGCTCCTGTATAATTCAGTCCCCCGGATATAAACTGTGAGTGGAATTACAAAAAAAAAATAAAAAAATAAAATAAAAATAAAAAAATTTCATTGGGGCATATCTCTGCTGATATTTGGTGAATTGTAACCTAAGCGACCAAGCTGGCCTAGGAATTAAGGAAGAAGTGACTTCTCCCTTCTGGGAAATTAGGGAGAAGTTTGCTGCTTCTAGGAAGAAGTGCTTTCTGATGGAGGACACACCACAGGAGCATGACTATAAGCTCATATGAGCCTTTGGCTGATTTGTTTTTCCTATACTTCAATATCGGACTGAACAATAACAAAACAAAAATAAACAACAAAAAAAAATGCTGCAAGAAATTTTTTTGTAAACCTTTAACTTGTTGAATACTGATTTTATTTTTATTCTTCAAGGGAGCCAAATCAGAAGAGTATTAAACAAAAAAAAAAAATCCAAAAAGAATTATGTATTCATAAAGATTTAATAATGGTAACCTTTCCTTGCAAATGTAATAAAAGAAAAAAAAAATCAATATCCTGCCCATATGACCAAAACTTTAGTTATTTGCAAAAATATACCTATTATAAAATATAATTTGCACACTATTACCTCTAAACAGTATGCTGCAAAAAGTTTACAAAAACATTCAAAGGGGAATAAATCTGCAAATATTTGGTGCACTGTAACCTTGAAATAATATGTGCTGCTCCACACCATTGTGTAACTATTTATGAAGTTTCAGCTTGATCGGATGTAAACTATAGAAAGATTTAGCCGGAAAACAAAAAATTAATAGAAATCAATAGAAATTTTCAATGGGGTTTAACTATGATAATATTTGGTGGACTGTAACCTTGAAACAATATGTGCTATGCACATCATGGTCTAACTACAAATAAAATTTCAGCTTGATAGGATGTAAACTATAGGAGGATTTAGCCGGAAACAAAATGTTTACTGAAATTTTCAAAGGGGCATAACTCTGCTAATATTTGGTGGACTGTAACCTTGAAACAATATGTGCTACTCCACATTATGGTCTAACTACAAATAAAATTTCAGCTTGATAGGATGTAAACTATAGGAGGATTTAGCCGGAAACAAAAAGTTTACTGAAATTTTCAAAGGGGCATAACTCTGCTAATATTTGGTGGACTGTAACCGTGAAACAATATGCACTGCACCACATCATGGTCTAACTGTACATGAAGTATCAGCTTGATTGGATGTAAGCTGTAGGAGGATTTTGCCAGAAACGAAAAATTAATAGAAATCTTCAAAGGGGTATAACTCTGCTAATATTTGGTGGACTGTAACCTTGAAATAATATGCGCTGCTCCACATCATGGCCTAACTACAAATCAAGTTTCAGCTTGATTGGATGTAAACTGTAGAAGAGTTAGCCAGAAACAAAAGTCATCTGAATTTACAAAGGGGTATAATCTGCTAATATTTGGTGGACTGTAATCTCAAACCAATATGCACTGCTCCACATCATGGTCTAACTATATATGAAGTTTCAACTTGATTGGATGTAAAATGTAGGAGGAGTTAATCAGAAATGAAAAGTTTACAGAAATTTTCTAAGGGGCATAACTCTGCAGACATTTGGTGGACTGTAACCCTGAAATGATATGCCCTGCATCACATCATGGTCTAACTATATACCAAGTTTCAGCTTGATCCAATGTAAACTGTAGGAGGAGTTAGCTGGAAATGAAAAAGTTTACGGACGGACTAACGCCATACCCCGTAACATAATACATCCCGTTTTTCAAATGGGCATACGAGTAATGAACATATTTTCTAGTAAATGTATGATAAGTCATGTTATGTCAAATTTGTAAACTAAATATTGTGTGATAATAATAATAGTGATGATAATAATAAAAAGAACTGTCGCAGGACTTCGTCAATATCAGGCTCAAACTTTAGAAGATACAAACTTCTAACAACTTTAACCAAAACCTTTGCAACATAATTTTTTTCTAAGTCCATGTTTGTTTGTTTGTGTTGAGGTTTTACGGCCCAGTCAACCCAATGGGGTCATGTCGAGTGCAGTCAGTTTACCTAACCACACATTTACTGGGCAGGCTTAGTCCTCGAAGTGGTTAACCAGTACTGTGCACATTCTTTTGCCAGAAACTGACAACTGCCCTTCTTGAATCAGCAGAAGAGAGAGAATGACCATAGAATACATTTCATGATCAATCTCCACGTAACAATTTTGTCAACCTCAGTTGGGGTCAAACCCGCGACCTCCTAGTCTCCAGTGGGATGCGCATCCAGCTGCACCACCAAGGCCAGTTCTAAGTCCATGACCTTGACCTCAAGGTCACTCATGTAGATTGGGATGGTAGAGCATAAAATTTCAGACCAGTATCTAACATAAGTGCAAGGATGAACTACGTTCTGGAGATATAGCCTTTTAACCTATCGTAGTCTGGAAATACTAATAAGGGTAACTGGCAAACAGTGCAGACCCAGATAAGATGCCACAAAATGTGGTGTCTGATCAGGATCTCCACTGTTTGCCATTTTTCTCTAAGAATATCTAAATCTCATACCTGGATGTACCTAGAATTGAAAATGAACTCTTCCAATACACAGTATGGGAGAGTCTATTCAGTCTACAATGGGTTAAATTTTTGACCAAAACTTAAGCCCATACTGACATGGTGCAATGCCATGGTTACTGCTATAGCTCTACCCAGCTTTCATAAGGTGAGCTTATAATAATAACAGGACTCCAAGGTCCATGACTTACTCACCTGAGTGAAACAACCATGGTAGAGTTGCAGTAGCATTTTTGACATCTTTACTGTATTTACCCTAAATATTCTGACAGAAAAGCCTGGACTAACTGTTTTAAACTTAGAACAGATACCACAGAAAGCAGCATTTGACCAGGATCTACACTGTTGCCACTCATCCTTGTTCAAATTTTAGGACTTGTATGGCATTATTTAGGATGAATACAGTAAATAACTTTGTCTGCTTCAAACACTGCATACTGGGTAAAATTTTAAGCAGACAACACTTTTAAAATATTTTTTTCCCCAGATTTCCCCAGAAAACAGACCTTGTTGTTTCATGCAAATTATCTTCTAAGGAGACAATATGTATGAAATGTCAAAACCTGTTTTCTGGGAAAAATAAGATAAATATCATTTTAATTTGCCCAGAGAGTGATAAAGTATTTGGATATCTTAACTGATTGCCATACTTGTCCTGATATTTGAGCAAGTCCATTTTATTTGTCAAAAACTGCTGAATGAGTGGCAAGCAGTGGAAACCCTGATCACTCAACTCTTCCTGTGGCAGCTGATCTGGGTCTTCACTGTTTGCTCAGCCCTGTCTGCCAAAATACACAAGGTAAATACATGAGTCATACATCCATCCTGGAAGTCCATTCTAAATAATTATGTAACATTTTTCATATTACTGTTGTCCCAATGATGCTCCATAGGCAGTTTAACACTTGCCATGCTGAATAAATGAAGATGCCATGCCCACTTCCAATTCTCAGCCAATCAGATTACTTGATACAGGTTGTTGATAAAAATATACATACTTAATGACAAATAGTGCAGATCCAATTCAGTTGCAACTGATCTGGATCTACACTGTTTGCAAAGGCAGGGTATATCTCGGTTCAGCAGGACAAGGGTTAAGGAAAACATATGATACACTTTCAGGTGATTCAACTCTGTAAAACTTGATATTCCCCCCTTCTTAAAATGGTTCTTCTCTAAAAGGAAATAATTTGCTCTCAGGTGATTCAATTCTGCAAACTGGATATTGCCCCCTTCTTAAAATGGTTCTTCACTAAAAGGAAAGAATTTGCTCTTAAGCAAATTCTCCTTTTAGAGCAGATCCATTTTCAAAAGGGACTCACAAAAGATGTCTTCCTTATAATAAATGGCAGAAAATATAACCCTAGGCCTGCTAAACCCAGATATTCCCTGTCTTTACAAACAGTGTAGATCCAGATCAGTTGGCTTCTGAATAGCCAACTGATTTGGATCTGCAATGTTTGGCATAATGTATGTGAATTTATAGCATCAATCTGGATCTAGCAATCTGATTGGCTTATAATTAGAAGTGGGTGTGGCATCTTAATTTATTCAGCATGCTAAAGGTTAACATGTGTATCCAGATCCCTTAAGTTCTTTTTTTTTTATCTCTTCTTTTGAGTTGAGGTTTTATGGCCCTGTCAACCTTTTAGTGTCAGTTGCCATTCTCACACTATTTCTGGGCAGGCTTAGTCTCTCAGAAGTTAACTGGAGCTTGAACACATATTTTTGTCAGTTACTGACATAACCCTTCTTAAATCTGGGGAAAGGGGAAAATGGCCACAGAAATGGTTTAATGATCAATATCCATGGAAGTTATGTTGCCAAGCTGGGGTTCAAACTCGCAGAACCTGATTCTGCAGTCAGACATGCTATGACTGCACTATGGAACCTGCTCCTCTTAAGTTTAATCAGCCAGTCATATTTGGTGAAGAGTTTTATGTAATATTTATGTTAGATACAGCTCAGTGAAGCAATTCTAATGAATCATTACAATATGATGTTTTAACTGCTTGGTAAGAATATCAGCAGACAACATTTTGAAATATTTTCTTATTTTTTCCAGAAAATAGACTGATATGTCAAAGGCTTTTTTCAAAGTAAAATATCATCAGTTTGCTGACTGCTGATTTGTTTGTGTTGAGGTTTTATGGCCCAGTCAACCCAGTGGGGTCATGGCGAGCGCAGTCAGTTTACCTAACCACACGTTTACTGGGCAGGCTTAGTCCTCTAAGTGGTTAACCAGTATTGTGCACATTCTTTCACCAGAAACTGACAACTGCCCTTCTTGAATCAGCGGAAGGGAGAGAATGACCATAGAAAATATTTCATGATCCAATCTTTACGAAAGAATGTTGCCGACCTCGGCGGGGGTTGAACCCACGACCACCTGGTCTCCAGTCGGATGGCGCATCCAACAGCCACCAAGGCCTGCCAATTGTTGACTGCTGAATCTGCCCAAGGAAGCTGTCCATGTTTTAACTACTGTGTAAATACTTCTGCACACAACATTTTAAAATATTTCTCTTAAATAGATTTTGACATTTCATGTACATTATCTCCTGAGGAGACAACTTGCATGAAATGTCAAAGTCTATTTTCTAAGAAAAAATAATTTGTTGTCAGTTGATTCTGCGCAGAGAGTGGTAAAGGTTAACGAAGAGCTAAAACAAGCATTTTGCTAAAAAATGAAATTGAAAAAAAGGGCCATAACTCCCATAATAATTGCCTGATTTAACCCTAAACCAAACTTTACCTATATTTTATAATTTTAGACCTATGTATAAAATATGAATCAAACACACTAATCTTTCCAGAAGAAATGGAAACCACTTTGTACATACTGACACAACAATGAAGTTGGAAATGATTCACAACTCCCATAATAATTGTTGGATTTTACAATCAATTGAACTTAACGAATATTTTATTATTATATACTGCTGTATAAAATATGAATCAAATACACTTATTCTTTCAAAAGCTATCAAGCGGAAACTATTTTTCGTACATACGGACCGACAGGATGTATGTAAGGACGGGCTGTATGGATGTATGTATGGACAGCGGTGATATTCTATGTCCCTGCATTAAAATTGGTGGCAGCATAAAAATATTTACCTAGATAGTCCTCCTACCTTGTGTTGTAGATCCCACCTGTATTTCCTTGAATCACATTTGGAATGTTCAGAACCTGCAAATATAAAAAGGGCAAGGTTACCGTAACAACCCTAAGCATCCGGTTGATTGGTTGGTTTGGAATTTAACTGTCCAGTCAACACTATTAAGATCATGTTGTTTGTTTGTGTTGAGATTTTATGGCCCAGTCAACCCAAGGGGGTCATGTTGAGCATGGTCAGTTTACCTAACCAGATGTTTACTGGGCAGGCTTAGTCCTCCAAGTGGTTAACCTGTATTGTGCATAATCTTTCGCCAGAAACTGACAACTGCCCTTCTTGAATCAGCAGAAGGGAGAGAATGACCGTAGCAAATATTTCATGACCAATCTCCAAGTAAGAATGTTGCCCACCCCAGCGAGAGTTGAGCCCGCAACCTCCTGGTCTCCAGCTGGATGCCCTTCCAACTGCGCCACTGAGGCCAGCTTGTCAGTTTACCTAACTACACTTTTCCTAGGTAAGCTTAGTTCTCTAAGCAGATAACCAGTACTTGTGCACATGCTTTCTCTAGAGATCTAAGCATTGGGACATACAAGCCAAAGCAATCAGTGCAGACCCAGATCAGAATGCAGTCCTTTGATCAGTTTCTACACTGTTTGCAACCCATCCATCAATTTTAGACACACCAACAGGGAGCAAACTGGCTTGTTCAATCAACAGGGAGTAAACTGACTTGTTCAATCAACTGGGAGTAAACTGACTTGTTCAAATGTCTTTACTAGTATGGTAATGAGTTGAGTTGTCTGAATATTTAGGGTAAATTTGGTAATGCCCTTTTATTTGTTCTCTCCACCAAGGATTTAGACATCCCAAAAACTTCCATATCTGGCAGACAAAATCAATGACCCTAAAATTTGTTTGAGTTGGAGTTGTATCAGTGTGGGGAATCACAAGTGACCAAATGACTAAGTGCATGAAGTTTGTTACTATTTTTAGCTCTGCATCAGGTAGGATTTTTTAGAATATCTCGACTTATACCTGATGGAATTTGTTCAAATAAAGCGCAGACTACGTGGAAATCAAGCTCTTTCTGGTGGTGTAAGTGCTGTTCTGCAATATGGTCTGATTCTCAAGAACATTTGGTCATGTGGATTCCCCACACTGTGTATGGCCAGTCAACACTGTTAGTGTCATGTCAAGCCAGTCAGTTAACCTACTCACACTTTTCTTTGGCATTGTATGAGTACTTGTGTACACTTTTGCCAGTAACTGAAAACCTGTCTTTCTTGAATCAGCAGAAAGGGGGAAGGTTACATGTAATTGGCCAAACTGGGAATCAAACTTGCAACCCCAGGACCTGAAGTTAGATGTGCTACCCACAGCACAATGAACTGAACCTGGCCTATCCTAATATATACAGCCATCTTTTTTTCTCTACCTTATTCACTTAAAAAAATAGCAATTAAAGCAAAACAAACCAAAACAAGAAACACTTATGGGCTAGGCCATAAAACTATTTAGAATGCAGTAGTAGAGATTTTGAACTTTAACCATCACCACTTTCTGGGCTACTTCAGCAGACTTCTTTCTTATTTTACCAGGAAAACTGGCTTTGAGTATTCAGTCATTTTTTTCTCCTCAGGAGACAGTTTGTATGAAATGTCAAAGCCTTTTTTCTAGGAAAAATAACAAAAAATATCATCAGTTTGTAAGCTATTGAATTAGCCCAGAGATGATGCCATGATTTGGTGTTTTATGTCCCTTTCAATCCTATTTAACCCTTGTCCTGCTGAACCTGGATGTATTCTGCCTCTGCAAACAGTGTAGAAGCCAACTGATCTGAATCTGCACTGTTTGTTATTCAATATATGAATTTATAGCAACAACCTGGCTCAAGTAATCTGACTGGCTGAAAATTGGAACTGGGCATGGTATCTTAATTTATTCCACATGAAAAGGGTTAAAATATATTGAGATGATGGAAGGATGATAATGAAAGGCACTGTACAATGAACTGCCCTACAGTTATGAGCTTCATTCTGCCTCCAGCAGGATTTGAACCGGGGGACCCCATGATCCAGTCAGGAGGGCTATTCACAAGGCAACCAGGACACTTCTTGCCCAGAGAGCAATAAAGGTCAAATACACATGGTATAATATCTCGAGGATGCAATGGACTTGAGTGCACAGCTTTTAAACCCTTGTCCTGCTGAATAAATTAAGAAGCCACTCCCATTTCTAATTTTCAGTCAATCAGATTACTTGATCCTTGATCCAGATTATTGATATAAATTCACATACTTAAGATCCACATTCAGGAGCTAACTGATCTGGATCTACACTGTTTGCAAAGGTAGGACATATCCGGGTTCCCCAAGGACTAGGATTAAGGATGGAACAGACTTAGATAACATTTTGCAGACAATAGGACCATGATGGTCCTATATCGCTCACCTGAGCAAACAGATTTGCATACTTAATGTTAAAGTTTCAGCCAAGTTCAATGCTCTAAGATTTATGTATAAATTTTATAACCATGACGAATCATGACAGCTTGAACAAACTTGGTAGAGGGTAACCAAAGGAACATTCCTGCCAAGTTAAACTGAAATCGGTTCACTGGTTTCTGACAAGAAGATTTTTAAAGTTTTCTATTTAGATACTGAAGGAAAATAAGCCCCACCCCCTAGCAGGCATGTTTTTTGACAAATCAGGATTGCTTGAACATTCTTGGTAGAGGGTCACAAAGCATTATTGAAATTGGTCAGGAGGTATTTGACAAGAAGCATTTTAAAGTTTTCTATACAGATATAAGCCCCGTCCCCTGGAGGCCATGTTTTTCGATGTATCATGAAGGCTTGAACCATCCTGGTAGAGGGTCACAAAAGCAACATTCTTGCCAAGCTACATTGAGCTCAGTCCAACGGTTTCTTACGAGAAGATTTTTAAAGTTTTTTATAGAGACATTTAGGGAAAAATAAGCCCCGCCCCCTTGCGGCCATGTTTTTTGATGATCATGACAGCTTGAACAACCTTGGTAGAGGGTCACAAAAGAAACATTCCTGCCAAGTTATATTGAAATCAGTCCATTGGGTTCTGACAAGAAGATTTTTTAGTTTTCTATATAGATATATAGGGAAAATAAGCCCCACCCACTAGCAGCCATGTTTTTTGACAAATCATGATTACTTGAACAATCTTCGTAGAGGGTCACCAAGGAAACATTTTTGCCAAGTTGTAATGAAATCGGTCCTGTGGTTTCTGAAAAGAAGACTTTTTAATGTTTTTCTATATAAATATATAGGGAAAATAAGCCCAGCCCCCTGGCAGCCCTGTTTTTTGATGAATAAAAACGGCTTGCATAACCTTGATAGAGGGTTACATAAGAAACATTTCTGCAATGTTAAATTGAAATCAGTCCAGTGATTTCTGACAAGAAGATCATTAAAGTTTTCTATGTAGATATACGGAGAAAATAAGCCCCGCCCCTACCAGCCATGTTTTTTGACAAATAATGATAGCTTGAACAATCTTGGTAAAGGGTCACCAAGGAAACATATCTGCCAAGTTATATTCAAAATCGATCATTTGGTTTCTTACAAGAAGATTTTTTCAAGTTTTCTATATAGATATATACACTGTATAGGGAAAATAAGCCCCGCCCCTACCAGCCATGTTTTTTGACAAATCATGACGGCTTGAACAATTCTGGTAAAGGGTCACCAAGGAAACATTTCTGCTAAGGTATATTAAAATCGTTCCAGTGGTTTCTGACAAGAAGATTTTTTCAAGTTTTCTATATAGATATATAGGGAAAATAAGCTCCACCCCCTAGCGGCCATGTTTTTTGACAAATCACGATTACTTGAACAATCTTGGTAGAGGGTCACCAAGGAAACATTTTTGCCAAATTATAATGAAATCGGTCCAGTGGTTTCTGACAAGAAGATTTTTCAAATTTTTTCTATATAGATATATAGGGAAAATAAGCCCCGCCCCCTGGTGGCCATGTTTTTTTTTGACGAATCCAAATGGCTAGAGGATCACAAAAGGAACATTTCTGCCACATTATATTGCAATTGTTCCAGTGATTTCTGACAAGAAGATTTTTTAAGTTTTCTATATAGATATATAGGGAAAATAAGCCCTGCTCCCCCCCCCGCCCCTCCCCTCCCCCCCTATGTTTTTGGACAAATCCAAATGGCTTGAACAATCTTGGTAGAGGATCACCAAAGGAACATTTCTGCAAAATTATATGGAAATCGGTCCAGTGGTTTCTGACAAGAAGATTTTTTAAGTTTTCTATGTAGCTATATAGGGAAAATAAGCTCCACCCACTGGCGGCCATGTTTTTTGATGAATCCAAATAGCTTGAACAATCTTGGTATAGGATCACCAAAGGAACATTTCTGCAAAATTATACTGAAATCGGTCCAGCGGTTTCTATTAAGAAGATTTTTAAAGTTTTCTATATAGATATATAGGGAAAATAAGCCCTGCACCCTGGCGGCCATGTTTTTTGAAGAATCCAAATGGCTTGAACAATCTTGCAAGAGGATCACCAAAGGAACATTTCTGCAAAATTATATGGAAATTGGTCCAATGGTTTCTGACAAGAAGATTTTTAATGTTTTCTATATAGATATATAGGGAAAATAAGCCCCGCCCCCTGGCGGCCATGTTTTTTGACAAATCCAAATGGCTTGAACAATCTTGGTAGAGGATCACCAAAGGAATATTTTTACAAAATTATATTGAATTCGGTCCAGCGGTTTCGGGCGAGAAGATTTTTAAAGTTTTCTATATAGATATATATATGGAAAATAAGCTCCGCCCCCTGGCGGCCATGTTTTTTGATGAATCCAGATGGCTTGAACAATCTTGGTAGGAGATCACCAAAGGAACATTTTTGCAAAATTATATTGAAATCGGTCCAGTGGTTTTGGACAAGAAGATTTTTTAAATTTTTAATTAAAAAATCTATTCTTAGCTCCTGTGACTTAGATATTATGCAATGAACTGGAACCATTTGAACAACTTTGAAAGAGGACCAACCAAGGATCATTCCTGTGAAGTTTGGTCAAATTCCCACCAGTGGTTTAGGAGGAGATGTTGTTCAAAGATTGTGGACGGACGGACATCCGGACGAAGACGACGACGGACGATGAGTGATCACAATAGCTCACCATGAGCCTTTGGCTCAGGTGAGCTAAAAAAGACAGGTCAGGCTTCAGAGGATTCAATGGATTCCTTTACCATTACCGTTCGTATTTATACACACTGATTCATCATCATAGTCTACACATGTTGCAGCATCTGACAATAACAGATTAGCTGATACTTCAGTAGCAAACATAGGGTGCTGCTGACCACAAAATAATAATGGGAATTATAGCACCTACTCATAATCCCAGGTTCCAAGCAAAAATATTGAGGTCTTTTACCATCTGTTTAATTCCATAAAGTCCATATGTTTGTTTGTTTGTGTTGAGGTTTTACGGCCCAGTCAACCCAATGGGGTCATGTCGAGCGCGGTCAGTTTACCTAACCACACATTACTGGGCAGGCTTAGTCCTCTAAGCAGTTAACCAGTATTGTGCACATTCTTTCGACAGAAACTGACAACTGCCCTTCAAGAATCAGCGGAAGGGAGAGAATGACCGTAGAAAATATTTCATGATCAATCTCCACGAAAGAATGTTGCTGACCTCGGCGGGGGTTGAACCCGCGACCTCCTGGTCTCCAGTTGGACGGCGCATCCAACTGAGCCACCGAGGCCGGCTAAAATCCATATGTTATGCCATTCTCCTTCATAACTATTGATAGTCACAGTAGTGAATTTTGGTTATGTGTGTAGTTAGGGGTTAAAAACAGTCCTTGCTATTTCATGTTGTGATGGTGACTGGGTGGAGGAGTTGGCATAGTTAAATTGAATGGTATATTACATTGAAATTATGGAACATAATGGTGGACAGTTGAGACCTTGGTAAGATGTCACAGGATGAGCCAGGCTTTTGCTGTTGACATATAACAAAACTAGAGCAAGTGTCCAGAGGGTCACGAATACCCATGGCTGGCACCATTTCTTAATTATAAAATATTTTAAAGTTAATGACAATGATATAAGGCAAGATATAGTTTACATTGTCACTGATCTATCATTCAAAGAACAACTTTCCTGGAGTAAACAGTTTTTAAGATATGAAGCAAATTTGCAGGGCCATAAAATATAGGTCACTGACCTACATATACTTGAGAAGTTAATCTGATGGTCACACTGATGCATTATACCAACTATGATGTTAATCCATTAAATAATCTAAAAGATACTAAGCAAAATCAAGAGATCATGAAATATAGGTCATACTGATTTATTTTACTTTGAGGTTAAAGTTTGGGTCACACTGTGTCTTTATATGTAAATCTGGCATTTAAGTATCAAACAGTGGGAGATATAAGACAAAAATCACAGGGCTATGAAATATAGGGTCACATAATCCCAAAATATGATAGTAATGCATCAAATTGTCTTCAAGAGGTAACATAAAATCACTGGACTATGAAATATAGGTCACAGAGACCTACATTTACTTTTAGGTCAACTGTTGGATCATACTAATTCATAATCCCAAATAATGATGTTCATACATCAATCAACTTTCAAGATATGAGGCAAAATTACTGCACCATGAAATATAGGTCAAGGTGATCTACATTTGTTATGCTGTCAATCCTGGTGTCACACATAACCAATATTCCAAGTATCACATTAATCCATGAAATAGTCTTCAAGATATAAGGCAAAAGTGCTGCAGTATGAAAATATGATGAAGTTGTATAAACAAACTGCAACATTCTACTTTATTGAGGCATTAATCCACGAAATAGTTCAAAATATATGTCAAAATCACTGAAGCATGAAAATAAGGTCACTTATGACTTTGACCTTAATACACTGAATGTTGATGTGATAAACATGTCTGATGTACATCCTTCTTTAATAAGAGGTTGTTTGTATAAACAAACTGCAATATACTACTTTATTTAGGTGTCCTAGATTTTGACCTCTAGCCCCACCCCTAACAGAATGGACAAAAACTATATACCTCTTCGGCATACTTTGTATGCCAGCGGTTTAATAATCCCTAGTGGGCACTGCCATGCCACCCTCCCCCTCAAACACACACACACACACACACACACACACACACACACACACACACATACATATCACTATCATCCTGTTTTAGTAGGAACTATGACTTTTCTTCCAGTTGAGTCTGGATTTTCAACGTACCCTACAAGGTCAAACATGATAGTAAATTTCATCTTTACTTGTTCCCAGAACCTAGGATTCCTAAAAATAAGTGTTGCAGTTCTACTAAATTTATTTAGGGATCAACTGAACCATGTCTGATGCTAAAGTTACTTGGTGACTTTGGACAATGTGGCATGAAGGATGATGAGAAATGTACACAATTAGGGAGTCCATTACATCCTTTTTGTTGACCATTCCGAGGCATGCTTATCATTTTCTGTAAGGCATTGCCTAAGTCCAGTAGACAATACCTTACAGAAAATGCCTTCCATCACCTGTTTGTTGCATCCATTAGGTATTGCATCCATCCAAGTCTGATGCATCCATCAGCTATTGCATCCATCTAAGTCTGATGCATCCATCAGCTACTGCATCCATCTAAGTCTGATGCATCCATCAGCTATTGCATCTCTCTAAGTCTAATACATCCATCAGCTATTGCATTCATCTAAGTCTGATGCATCCATCAGCTATTGGATCCCTCTAATGCATCCATCAGCTATTACATTCATCTAAGTTTGATGCATCCATCAGCTACTGCATTCATCTAAGTTTGATGCATCCATCAGCTGTTGTATCCATCTGATGTATCCATCAGCTATTGCATCCATCTGATGCATCCATCCTTGCTGAGGTGCTTCTAATGAGTACCCACAATGTACATTTTTTGAGGTGAAATAAGAAAAAAATATTTATGTTATACATCCTCATGAATGTCTGGGGCTATGAAAATGGCCAAAATAAAAGCAATTTTTTCCATAGTCATACCTTCCTTGGTCAGTTTTTTTTTTTTTTTTTTCTATCATCTGTACACAGTCAGGACACCACAGGTGAGAACCTACAAATATACAGAAAATAAAACAGTGATTACCTGATACAAAAATATCTATCATGAAGGAGTATGATGATAATTTGGTAAAAATGACTTCTGAAAATACAGAATATTTTACCAAAGTAGTGACAGATATTTTTGTATCAAATAAACACTGTTCATCATTCTTTTAATTAAATAGCTTTTATCCTTCTTTTAATCAAAAGGCCAGTATAAGTAATTAGACAATAAAACTTTGTTGCAGGTTACATTAATTACCCTAACAGAAGACTTTTTAAGGAGTATTATTTGGTGATAATACTGGGATATTTTTTCTTAACCCTTAAAGCGCCAAGAAAATCTGCATCTGAAAATGTCGTCTGCTTATGTCGTCTGCTGCATCTTCTTGCAAACTTTTCAAACTTACATTTTGCATATAGGCAAACAATGACTTTTAAAGTAATGGGCAGAAGACAAAGCAGATGACAATTGTTGTGATTGGCGCTTTAAGGGTTAATCATCCATAAACCAAGGAACTTCTAATGGGTACCCACTACTTAGGGTTTATGGAGAAATTTTCCTAAAATCATCATTAAATACTCCTCCTTCATAAGTCTTCTGCTCTAAGTATTCAAACAGACAGACCTGAGTAAACAGTGTGGACACAGATCAGATATTGCAGAATGCAGGTCTTATTACATACATGTATTTTAACCTTTATCACTCCGCGCAAATTCAGCAGATGACACTTTGAACTATTTTTCTCTGTTAGAGACAATTTGCATGAAATGTCAAAAAAGACAATATGCATAAAATGTCAAAACTTATTTTGTAGGAAAATTAAGAAAAATATTTCAAAACAAGTGTTTTACCAGCATGCTAAGCATTAACCTTTACCACTCTCTGGGCTAACTCAGCAGGCAACACACTGATGTTATATATATTCTTTTATTTTTCCAAGAAAACAGGATTTGACATTTCATGGAAATTGTCAATTTGCATCAGATGTCAAAACCTGCTTTCTTGAAAAATTCGAAAAATTTCAATATGTCATCTGCTGAAAATATTACCCAGATTGCTAAGTGTTAAGAAATCATATTATTTTTTGTTTGTGTTGAGGTTTTACGGCCCAGTCAACCCAATGAGGTCATGTTGAGTGTGGTCAGTTTACCTAACCACATGTTTACTGGGCAGGCTTAGTCCTCTAAGCGGTTAACCAGTATTGTGCACATTCTTTCGCCAGAAACTGACAACTGCCCTTCTTGAATCAGCGGAAGGGAGAGAATGACCGTAGAAAATATTTCATGATCAATCTCCACGAAAGAATGTTGCCGAACTCGGCGGGGGTTGTACCCGCGACCTCCTGGTCTCCAGTCGGACGGCGCATCCAATTGAGCCACCGAGGCCGGCTTAAGAAATCATATTAGCCAAAGCCATTATGTGATTAAGCTCATTGTCTGTCAACTGGTAAAGTTTTTAAAGCTCTATACATCCTTAATGTTTTAATGGATTTAGGTGAATCTTGATATTGATGTTAGATACTGGTCAAAAGTTTTGCTGAGCAAGATCAACCCTCAAAGTAATCTATTTAGAAGTCCATATGTTTGTTTGTTTGTGTTGAGGTTTTACGGCCCAGTCAACCCAATGGGGTCATGTCGAGCGCGGTCAGTTTACCTAACCACACATTACTGGGCAGGCTTAGTCCTCTAAGCAGTTAACCAGTATTGTGCACATTCTTTCGACAGAAACTGACAACTGCCCTTCTTGAATCAGCGGAAGGGAGAGAATGACCGTAGAAAATATTTCATGATCAATCTCCACGAAAGAATGTTGCCGAACTCGGCGGGGGTTGTACCCGCGACCTCCTGGTCTCCAGTCGGACGGCGCATCCAATTGAGCCACCGAGGCCGGCTTAAGAAATCATATTAGCCAAAGCCATTATGTGATTAAGCTCATTGTCTGTCAACTGGTAAAGTTTTTAAAGCTCTATACATCCTTAATGTTTTAATGGATTTAGGTGAATCTTGATATTGATGTTAGATACTGGTCAAAAGTTTTGCTGAGCAAGATCAACCCTCAAAGTAATCTATTTAGAATATCCATGTTAATGTTTTGATATCAAAAGATTTTAAAGCTTAAGATCCCCTGAATGAACTTAAATGGATAACTTGATTGCATAGCTGATGGCATGCCATTGCAAAATCCCCCCTCTCTGTGCTAATGTTGCTAATAGCATGATGGACTGATGGACTGATGGACAGACTAAAGGATGAATGAAAATTTAATCTTATTATGCACACCCTTACCATGAGGGCAAGTCAAAAAGCAAGTTTTGGTTAAACTCTGCCCAGTGGTTAATAGGAGATAGCATGATGAACAGATGGATGGACAAACAAACAGACAGACAGATGGATGGATGGACAGAAAAATAATGTTACTCTTGCACACCTGCCACACAGGTAAGTCATGTTGCATGTTTGGCTAAAATCCCAAACAGTGATTTAGGAGGAGATAGTGTGACAAACAGATGGAAGGACAGAGGGATAGACAGAGGCAATCACACAATATCCTTATCACTAAAGCATGGGGATAAGTAGTGATGTTAAACCTGGTCCAAAGTTAAGTTCAGTGTGAGGCTTAGAATTTTCATACTTAAGTTTTTATTTTAAAGTTTTTATTATATGTATATCTCCAGAGTGTCTGGAGGCATGTCATTGATATTTGGTTTGGTGTTAGATTAGATACTATCCAAAGAGCAAGACTCTCTCTCACCCAGCAGTGACCCAGAGATCAAGTCACAAAAGACAAATTTTTCATACAATGAACCTGTGCAATTTCTGGTGAGCTATCCTGTCAAGTGATAGGTTTTGATGTGATCATACTACAACTGTATTTCTTACAAATGCAGCTAGACACTGAAAAAAGCATCATCAGATCTTAGTCTCCCACCATACAAGAGTAAACTGCTGATAATTCTTGTCAGAGTGAATGTTGTTAACCTTTGTCCTGGTGAACAAATTAAGATGCCATGCCTACTTCAAATATTCAGCCAATCAAATTACATTTGTACTTGGTCCAGTTTGTTGATACAAGGTCACATACTTAATGGCAAGCAGTGCAGATCCAGATCAGTTGGCTTCTTCAGAAGTCAAATGATCTGGATCTGCACTGTTTGCAAAGACAGGGTTTATACCGGTTCAGCAGGACAAGGGTAAATGTAAGTTGTGAAGATGCAACTATGATTAGATCTTGTTAAACCCACCACCATTATGTTAGATGCATGACTGTTGATGATTCCTGACAAGCACCATCAGATCATATTTACTCAAGTCTCCCAACATACAAGAGTAAATTGCTAATAATTCTTGTCAGAGTGAATGAAAAACGTATCAATAAGCAATGCTTATTAGATACTCTCTGCACCTCAAGGGGGTAACTCCCTACACAAGGTGTAATATGGCAGTGTGGCCCAAATAGCCCCCTATTTTCTGTTCTGAAAGTATATGAATGACCCTATTTTTTCAATGTTTGGTATTGCTTTTCATAGCTGAAGCAAATGTGATTGATAAAGCTGTGTAAGTGTGGTCAAATTCCATCAGCTGATTCAGTTTATTCTTTATTTTGGAAACGATTTCTTTACGAGATGCAGATTTTGGCCTACCTGATTTCGGTGCATTTTTGATGGACTCTACACCAGACTCAAATTTCTTTTTCCACCGCCGAACTGTGTCATAAGACACACAAGAAGGTCCAAAAGCAGTAGAAATTTCAGTCATCAGCTTCTTCAAAGAACAACCAAGTCTTGAGCGAGCTTTGATGTAAGCCCGTATTTCATCTTTTTTGTCGACGCTTCTACCAACCATTTTTACTGCAGTGGTCAATGACTGCGTGTATTCAAATGGCAAATTTTATGTCTTACACTTAGTCTAACATGTACATTTATATACCATTGTGTAGATATTGAATAGCCTTATACAGGTATGTATTGGTTTTTATCGTGCCCCACGTGGATATCGAGCTAGAGGACAATAAGCAATTCATTTCGAACATCCCTCGTATTTACTCAAGTCTCCCACCATACAAGTGTAGACTACTGATAATTCTTGTCGGAGTGAATGATGTAAAAGGGAAAGGCAATGAAAGTTGTAAGTGTTTTCTGGAGAAAAGAGCTATGCAAACCATTTACTATGATGCAAGTTTTATCAAAATCAGTCGAGAAATAGGGAAGTTACAATGGTTTGATATTTTCAAACTGGCTGAATGGTTTGGCTTTATTGTGACAGCCCAAATTAAATATACAAAAACCTAATTATAATCGGTCTTCAAGAATATCTTGTACAGTGTTGATCATGTGCTTTACTATGGTGACAGGCAATCATTTCCCCCAAAAGTAATCCAAATTTTCAAGAACAACTTTTAAAATCAAATCTTAAAATTTTGTGTAACCCCACTAAAAGGTCAAAATGACAGTGCCCATACCTCCAATGTTGAAATATTCCATTGTCCATAACCTCCTTAATTCTTGATCTATTTTGGTAAAATTTGTAGCAAAATTCATGGATTGTAAAGCTCTTTACTTTGCAGTACAATGTGCTTTAAGGCTATGTTCCCCTTTAATGAAAGTTGTGAAGATGCAACTATGTATGATTTGATCTTGTTAAATCCACCACCATTATGTTAGATGCATGTGTTACTAATCCCTGACAAGCATCATCACATCATATTTACTCAAGTCTTCCACCATACAGGAGTAAACTACTGATAATTTTTGTCAGAGTGAATGATGTTAGTGTAAGTTGTGAAGAATGTACTATGAACCCACCACCATTATGTTAGCTGCATGTGTTACTAATCCCTGACAAGCATCATCACATCATATTTACTCAAGTCTTCCACCATACAGGAGTAAACTATTGATAATTTTTGTCAGAGTGAATGATGTTAATTTAAGTTGTGAAGAACCAACTATGAACCCACCACCATTATGTTAGATGCATGTGTTACTGATCCCTGACAAGCATCATCACATCAAATTTACTCAAGTCTTCCTCTTTGCAGGAGTAAACTTCTGGTGATTCTTGTCAAAGTGAATGATGTTAATGTAAGTTGTGAAGATGCGACTATGATTAGATCTTGTTAAACCCCACAACCATAAGTTGTGAAGATGCAACTATGATTAGATCTTGTTAAACCCCACAACCATTATGTAAGATGCATGTGTTAATGACCCCTGACAAGCACCATCAGATCACATTTACTCAAGTCTTCCACCATACAGGAGTAAACTACTGTTAATTCTTGTCAGACTGAATGCTGTTAATGTAAGTGAAGATGCAACTATGGTTTTAACCCTTGTCCTGCTGAATAAATTAAGATGCCACACCCACTACTAATTTTTAGCCAATCAGGATTACTTGATTCAGATTGTTGCTATATTTTCACATACTTACTGGCAAACAGTGCAGATCCAGATCAGTTCAGAAGCCAACTGATCTAAATCTACACTGTTTGCAAATGCAGCATTATTCTGGGTTCAACAGGACAAGTGTTAATGGACACTGACAAGCACCATTAGATCTTATTTACTCAAGTCTTCCAACAAACAATAGTAAACTACCAATTGTTCTTTGTCAGAGGGAATGATGTTAACTCATTAATGCCTAGCGTTCTTTAAAAAGGATATTGGCAAACAGTTCAGACCCAGATCAGATGCCACAGTGGTGTCTGATCAGGATCTACACTCTTTGCATTAAAAACAAGTATTTCTATAAAATATGATAAGAATGAAAACTAACCAGACATCCCTTCTACTGGAAATGGACCAGTCCAAACAGTTAAGGTAGAAAAGTCCACATGGCATAAATGGGTTCATATGCTGAGAAGATGCAACTATAATTGATTTGTCACCAGACAGAAAATGCACAGTGTCCATCAAATGAAAAAAAAAAAGAAAAAAAGACAGTCATAGCTCTTGATAAGATGTTGTTGTTTTTTTTTAAATCCAAATATATTGACATTTTTTCTTATTTCTCCATGAAAATTAATGTTGTGGATAATCATTAGAAGTGCCTTGGTGAAGTGCTTCTAATGAGTACCCACAATATATGTTTTTATAGAGAAATAAGAAAAATATTCACTTGACAACAACTCTTATCTAGACCTATGGCAAGTGACAAGACCTCATGGCCACTGATTGGGACTTTGTACTGAAATCTTAGGATCAGTTTCTAACTTTAATCCAAGTATGAACTACATCCATTTAGTCAGGAGATGTTATAAAATCTTGAATATAAAATTTATGAAACAAGAATTCCGACAAAGGCTATGTTGTGCCACACAACTTTACATAGTTGGTGAACCATGAAATATAGTTCAAGGTCAAATATGGCTACTGCTGAGTTGTCATCCCTAAGTGCCTGTTTACACCAATTACCATCACTGTAGCCATTACAGTTCTTGGGAAATGAAATTAAACATTAGGATCATAGTTAGGGTTGATGCAGATGAAGATGGATTGTTGGATGAATGGGCAGAAAAATGGACCCTTATATCACACCATGCTACCATGCTAAAAGCAGGTGCAACAGTGAATTTTCTTTGTCTGTGTTTTTCACCTTAGGGTCACAGAACTAGTTGATGCTCACATCAAAGGAATCTTTAAGGCCTTACACACAAACAACCAAACATTGATTTAAAAGACTATAGGCATGCAAGGGATACAATTCTTAAATAACTAACTCATTTATGTCTAGTGACCCATAAAGGGGACAATGGCAAACAGTGTAGACCCAGATCACCTGTCACAGAATGCAGCATCTGATCAGGCTTTACACTGTTTGCATTAACTACAGAAATTTCTATAAAACATAGTAATAATAAAAATTAATTAACTAACAGACACCCTGTTATTAGAAATAGACAAGTCCAAAGAGCTGTGATAGAACTGGACATAAATGGGTTTAACAGATATGGAATATAGCTTCCCTATAACTGGGGAGGCACAGTTACCATTGCAGAGAGGTGGCTGTTATGGAGAAGATAAATTTGTACTAAAATCTTTTGGAACTCTGAAAAGGGCTGTTACATAGCTCCAGATAAGGCACACTTTTCAACTGAAAATTACTGATTTTTTTTCTGAATTCTGAACAAAACATGTGGTATCATCATCACAATCGGATTTTTGATTAACATGCAGGTACAGGGGCAACATCCACACCAGTGGGCCCCCTTCCAGATAGCTGGCTTGCTGCACGCATGGGAGATCTCACACCAGACCTCCAGGTACTGTATGTCTATCATGACGGTTGATGGCCGAGAGCTTCCACTCTGCAATCCCCCTCTGTCAGCTGTTTCCATGTCATCTTAGGCCTCCCAGGCCTATGCTTTCCATCAACCTGTATGTCAAAGGCTGTCTTGACAGCACCATTGGAGTGTTCCACATGTCCATATCATCGGAGTTTTCTCTCCTTCAGAATGAGATCCAGCTCCTCAATACCAAGCCCCACAAGTAGCTCACTGGACCTGGTGGTGACAATGTCTTGCAGTCTGACATTGCAGATCTGTCTGATCATTGCCCTGTCATTTTGCTTCAGATGCTGGAGGTTTGGCTTTGTCAATGGCCAAGTCTCGCTGGCATGGAGCATTGAACTCGGCACACAAGAGCTGTGTACACACGGCCATGTGTTTTAAAAGAGAGGTGGTGTGAAGAGAGAACTGGTAGCAGTGGTACTCATTAGAAGCAACTCACCAAAGCACTTCTAACGAGTACCCACAAAATATCTTTTTATGCAGAAATAAGGAAAATATCTGAAGCTATGTCTTATACTGAGGTGCCTATAGTACTTAGGTGGCTGTTATACTGAGCTGGCTATAGTTGAGAGGTGACTGTTCATGGAGGCTCTCTTGTGTTTAATGTATGATTCAAAGACCTCAACAAATCTGGAGATGTACAGTTTAATCCAAAGACTGCCAGTAAAAAAAAATTGTAGACATTTTTTCAATATTTTTTTTTTAATTTTCTCAGAAAACAGATTTTGATATTTAATGCAAATTATTTTCAGGGAAAAATAAGAAAGAAAAAACATCATCCATTCATTTTCTGCTGAATTTGCCCATCTCATGCTGTTTTAATACAAAGAACAAGTAAATATAAGGTCAATGGTCAATTTTACCCTTCTCTTGCTGAACACAACATGCCCTGTCTTAGCAAACAGTTTAGATCCAGATCAGTTGGTTTCTAAGAAGCTAACTGATCTGGATCTGCACTGTTTGTTATGAAATATGAATTTCTATCAAAACACCCTGATTAAGTAATCTGATTGGCTGGAAATTATAAGTGGGCATGGCCTCTTAATTTATTCAGCTAGGCAAGGGTTAAAGATCACACACAAAGGAAATTTCAAAATTATTAGAGGTAGTAGTATAGACTATTCTGTATCAACACTAATAAAAGCCCCGTCATAGCAATTATTTGTTTATGTATAAAAGTTATCATTGCAAAAATGTGTGGAAAGAAAATGATGGAGGGACAGATAAGAATCCTAAACCAGACCTTGATAATATCAATGGATGGATAACAATGCTAAATTGATTGTGTTGGGGTTTAACGACACATCAACCCTTATGGGTCATTTTGTGTCATCTCCCAGAGAAAGGGAGAAAAGAGACAGAAGAGATAGCAGAAGAGATGAAAGAGAGGGACAGGGAAGAAAGAGGAACAGGAATGAAAGTGAAGAAACAGAAGAAATAAAAACATCACCTCCCTACCCTTACCTGCTACAAGGATAGCAGGCCTTGCCCAACTGTAAGCCAATATCAGCTGGACGCCCCGGTGACATAAGATACATGACACCTTCGCACCACCCGACCACCTCTAACAATGCTAAAGCAGATCTTGATAATATCAATGCATATAGCAAGTTTGGTTAAAAGGCCTTGTTATTTACTCAAGTTATCATCCAGAAATGAAAATATGGACGTGTTTCGGGCAGATAACTCCATAAAAATTTGACGAAATTTGCCCATTAGCAATTCCAAACCTAATCTCCTTACTGTCAATACATATAGCAAGTTTGGTTAAAATCCCTTTGTTATTTACTAAAGTTATCATCCGGAAACGAAAACATGGACGTGTCTCAGGCAGATAACTTCGTAAAAATTTGACGAAATTTGCCCTTTAGCAATCCCAAACCAGATCTTTTTAATGTCACTGCATGTAGCAAGTTTGGTGAAAATCTCTTATTATTTACTCGAGTTAAAAGTCCGGAAACGAAAATATGGGAGTGTCTCTGGCAGATAACTCCATCAAAAATTGACGAAATTTGCCCATTAGCAATCCCAAACCAGACCTCCACAATATCAATGCACATACATGTACCAAGTTTGGTGAAAACCCATTGATGTTTACTCAAGTTATCATCCGTAAACGAAAAATGGACAGACGGATGGATGTACAACAGACGGACGGACAGACAGATGGACGGACTCACGGACGACCAACGTGAAACCATAATACTCCGCCATTATTGTGTGTAAAATGCAGATACCTAATAGTCAGATGATGATGACGGTTTGGTGTTTTACATCCCTATCAACATTATATATGTCATACCCAGATAATGGAAAGGTGATAATGATAGGCTCGGTGCAATGAAGCACAGTAGTCATGAGCTGAATTCTGCCTCCAAACCTGGAACCTTTGATCTGAAGTCAGGAGCACTAACCACTTGGACACTTCCAAAAAAAGTCAGAAAAAACTGTAGATCCAGATCAGATTGCTCCTAAAGGAGCATTCTGGTCAGGTTCAGTACTATTTGTTATTTAGAAAAAAGACTTTGCAGCAGACAGTCTATTCAACAATTTCATTTTACAAACAGTAAAGCAGATATTGCTACAGCCAGATAAACATGTCCTCTAATGCCTGTTACTTTTGTGGGCCTTTTTGTTGTGTATTTTACTGCCAAGCATGCTAGGTAAAGAGTTCAGCAGATGATAATTTGAAATATTTTCTTATTTTCCCCAGAAAACAGGATTTGACATTTCATGCAAACTGTATACTAAGCACACTTTGTATGAAATGTAAAAACCTGTTTTCTTGGAAAAGCAGAAAGTTTGCATGAAATGTCAACAAATCCTGTTTTCTGGGAAAAATAAGAAAAAAACCATCTAGTCACTGGCTAAATTTGCCCATAGAGTGGTAAAGGTTAAAAGTCTTTAATGTAGAACTTTAACTGATTTTAGTCAGGAACCCACAAAAGGGTAATTGTTAATCAATGTTGACCCAGATCAGATGCTGCAAAATGCAGTGTCTGATCAGGGTAAACATTGTTTGCATCAATTACAGGAACTTTTATAAAACAGTGATCATAAAAACTAACCAGATACCTGCTGTTGGAAATAGACTGGCCTAAAGTGTTGCTACAGAAAAGTTCACTTAACATAAATGGGTTAACAAAGCATGACTTACATACTAATGCTGACACTAAGATGACAATAATATCTCTATCAGTACCCTTAATGCTGATAATGATTAACTACAGCAGACAAAATATTTTTTTTTTCTTTTTTTCATTTTTCAGAAAAAATAGAGCTTGACATTTCATGTGTAATGTCTGCCTAGCAGATAAGTCAAATGAAATGCGAAGTCTTTTTTTCTCTGAAAAAAAAAAAAAAATGGTTTTGTAAGCACAAAACTAAACAATTTTGTGCTAAAACAAAAAAAGGTCAACTTTGTTTAGGCAAGTTAATAAATTATCTGCTGAAATTTATACTGACCATCAATGAATTTTTTGTCACAGAATAAACTGATGCTAAATGTATACCTAAAATTTCCAAGGTTTTCTTTCCTTTTTTTTTTTCTTTATTTTTCAAAATTTTTACACACTACCTTTACTTAAAGCAATGCCAAGATTTTTTTTGTCACAATAAGTAAAATGTGTTCCTAAATCATGACAATCATGGGTATTGTATCTTGTGTAATCAGTAATGCACTGCTTGCACAATGAAGCCACTTGCAAAAGGATGCCATGACATTGCTTAGCAAATTGCTACATAGCAGAGAAATGACTATAATGTAGGTTTGATACAGGTAAGGATGCCCTATCAGGAGACAGTATGTTTCAGTTTTGCTCATGCAACAGTAATGAGGCTAGATCAACACTGAAATGCTACAGGAAACCTATATCACTATGCTAGGCAGGAAGTGAGCATGTAACAATGCAGAAAGACCACTTCCATCCTGTGCAATCACCTGTGTGGGAGATATCAGTATAATTCCACAGACTATGGATATTTGTCAGTGGCAATCCCACCTTCATGAATTAGATGTTACCCACCACAGCACTAATAACTTATGGAGTGCACAACCATGGCACACTAAATCTGCCATAGCTCCAGATAAGGCATATTTTTTAACCATAAGTAAACTTCACCTAAAATTTGCACTGGGCCATCTAACTATCGACAGTTTGCTTATTTCCCCACAAAAGCATGTGTTGTGGGTACTCATTAGAAATGCCTATAGCTAAGATGTGAGTTTTTCAGTGTAGGTTTTATAATTGCCCAGTCAATCTACTAAGGTCATGATGAGCTGGTCAGTTTACCTAACCACACTTTTCCTAGGCAGACTTAACATTCTAAATGGTTTTCCAGTACTTGTGCACATTCTGTAACCAGAAACTGACATCTGCCCTTCTTGAATCAGCAGAAGAGAAAAAATGTTTGTAGAAACTTTTCATGATCAATCTTCAAGGAAAAATGTTGCTGGACCAGGCGGAGATCAAACCCAGGACCTCCTGATCACCATCCAATTGAGCCATAGGGGTAGATCAGCTAGGATCTAACTTACATTTCTATTTCCTGTGTTCCAAACCATCAATGAGGACCAAAGGTTAAATAGACAGAGGACAGCAGACCCTAGGAGTCAGAGTAAAAAATTCATTACATATTTCATGACTTTAGCATATACAAGAAAGTAAACAGCAAAAGTATCGTCAAATCCTGCACCAATTGTTTAGGAGAAAATAGAGTAAGTGGCAAAAATCAAAGCATTTAACCTTTTGATCCCTTGCTCAGGACCATAAATCATTAGGACACTGCAAGAGCCTAGCAAATGGGAAAGGAATGCAGCAAATTTGGTTGAAACCATGCAATAGTGTAGGAAGATAAACCATTGTAGACAGACAGAAGAATGGATAGATTGACAGAGGTGATCATAATATCCCCACTGTTCTTTTCATATAGATCGAGGGTTAATAATAATAGAGTGCCATGATCTGATAAGTTGTCAGATGTCCCAAGGTTTGAATTCAGTCACAAGCTGAAGGATAACCAAAAACTTTACCTCACGAAATCCTCCAATTTTCAAACTTTCAAACTTGTTGATACCTAAACATCTGATAAACCAAAGGAACAGGACCTGATGGAACACTCCAACACCTTAAAACTTGACAAACTGAGATACAATATCCATGATACTGCTGAAAAACTGGACCTCAAGAAACCTTTTGATGCCTAAACCTACTTATGAAACACTACATACCCAACAACACTTACTTACCAACCTATGAAATAAAACTGAAATATGCCTCAAAGACTCTACTTTACCTCTCTGACAAAGACTGGATCTGAAGAAACTGACATCTAAACCTCTGACAACCTGAAATACTTATCCTGAAAAACAACCCTCTGTCAGCTAGACCTTAAAATCATTTGATACTCAAACCTCAACCTCAACTCAAACTGAGAAACTGAACCCAGAAACCCTCTGACATTTAAATCTTGAAACCTCTGAAACACCAAACCAAAGAACTTGAAGCAATGTATTGACACCCAAAACTCTGACAAACATAGAGAACCTGAAGAAACCATCTGACAAACTTTAAACCCACAAAACAACAACAACAAAAAAAAAAGGATCTGAAGAAACCTTTGATCCAAACCCTCAAACTGAAAAACCAAACCCGAAGAAATCCTCTGACATTTAAACCTTGAAACCTCTAACACACCAAACCAAAGAACCTGAAGCAATATTCTGACACCCAAAACTCTGACAAAAATAGAGAACCTGAAGAAACCATCTGACAAACTGTAAACCCACAAAACAACAACAAAACAAAAAAGGATCTGAAGGAGCCTTTGATACCAAAACTTCCAACAAACAGATTGTACATGAAGAAACCTTCCAATACCTAAACCATAAAACCCTCTGACACACAAAATACATGGGACTTGAAGAAACACTTCAACATCTTTGACAAACAGACTAATAGTTTGAAAACCTCTGACAACAAAACCTTGACAAACTGTGATACCTGAACTCCTTAAATCGTTAACCAAAATATCCAGAAACTCCTTTGATAACAAGAGCTCCGCCAAGCAGCGCATTATATGCCCGTGGCAAGTAATAAGATGCAGCACATAAACTGGTTCATGTATAATTCAGTGCTCCGGATATATACTGTAAGTGGAATTACAAAAAAAAAAAATAAAATAAAATAAAATAAAAAAATTTCATTGGGGCATAATCTCTGCTGATATTTAGTGGACTGTAACCTAAGGGTCAAAGCTGGCACAGAAATTAAGGGAGAAGTGACTTCTCCCTCCTGGAAAAATAGGGAGAAGTTTGCTGCTTCTAGGGAGAAGTGCTTTCTGACAGAGGATACACCACAGAAGCATGGCTGTATTATAAGTTCATATGAGCCTTTGGCACACTATTACCTCTAAACAATATGCTGCAAAAAGTTTACAAAAACTTTCAAAGAGCATAAATCTGCAAATATTTGGTGCACTGTAACCTCGAAATAATATGTGCTGCTCCACATCCTTGTGTAACTATTTATGAAGTTTCAGCTTGATTGGACGTAAACTGTAGAAGGATTTAGCCGAAAACAAAAAATTAATAGAAATTTTCAAAGGGGTTTAACTCTGCTAATATTTGGTGGACTGTAACCTTGAAAGAATATGCACTGCTCCACATCATGGTCTAACTACAAATCAAGTTACAGCTTGATAGGATGTAAACTGTAGGAGGATTTAGCCAGAAACGGAAAGTTTACTGAAAATTTCAAAGAGCATAACTCTGCTAATATTTGGTGGACTGTAACCTCGAATCAAAATGCGCTGCTCCACATCAAGGTCTAACTGTACATGAAGTTTCAGCTTGATTGGATGTAAACTGTAGGAGGAGTTAGCCAGAAACGAAAAATTTAATCGAAATTTTCAAAGGGGTATAACTCTAATAATATTTAGTGGATTGTAATCTTGAAATGATACGCGCTGCTCCACATCATGGTCTAACTACAAATCAAGTTTCAGCTTGATCGGATGTAAACTGTAGGAGGAGTTAGCTGGAAACGATAAGTCTACTAAAATATTCAAAGGGGCATAACTCTGCTAATATTTGCTGGACTGTAACCTCGAAACAATATGCCCTGCTCCACATTATGGTCTAACTATACATGAAGATTCAGCTTGATCAGATGTAAAATGTAGGAGGAGGTAACCGGATATGAAAACTTTACAGAAATTTTCTAAAGGGCATAAATCTGCAAACATTTGGTGGACTGTAGCCCTGAAACAATATGCACTGCATTACATCATGGTCTAACTATATACCAAGTTTCAGCTTGATCAAATATAAACTGTAAGTCTACTGAAATTTTCAAAGGGAGATAACTCTACTAATATTTGGTGGACTGTAACCTCGAAACAATATGCACTGCTCCACATCATGGTCTAACTATACATAAGTTTCAGCTTGATTGGATGTAAATTTTCTAAGGGGCATAACTCTGCAAACATTTGGTGGACTGTAACCCCGAAATAATATGCGCTGCGCCACATCATGGTCTAACTATATACCAAGTTTTAGCTTGATCAGATGTAAACTGTAGGAAGAGTTAGCCGGAAACGAAAAAGTTTACGGACGGACAGATGGACGCCATACCCCGTAACATAATATGTCCCGTTTTTCGAACGGGCATATAAAAACTGGGAGACAGTATACCTAAATATAATAAAACAACCCTCTGACACCTTGAAACCCTCTGACAAACAAAACAACAAGACCTGAAAATACCTACTGATACCTGAACTCCTGAAAATGTGAAACAAAGCCATGAAATTCCTTTGATAAAAACTGAATGACAACTCCTCAGAAACATAGTCAACAACATGCTGACACCTAAACCTTGAATTCAACCCTCTTACCAAGAAGGTGGGACCTGAAGAAATATTCCAACATCTTCACACCTGTCAAAGTGAAATGAACGATTAAAGAATTTTTACTCTAAAACTGGAAGACTAAATTTGATGAAAAGCCCTCTGATATCTAAACTTTTGACATTGATTGAATTTTTACAGTCCCGTCAACTATCTTAAAATCATGTATGTCTAGCCAGTCAGTCCACCTACTCATTTTTAGTGGGCATGAGTAGTCAACTAAGCAGTTAAACAGTACTTTGTGCACATACTTTTGCCAGTAATTGACAAATGACCTTCTTGAGTCAGCTAAGTTTGAGTTGGAATTGGAGTTATACAGTCCAGT
Source organism: Anodontia alba (assembly GCA_964016985.1). Classification (NCBI taxonomy): domain Eukaryota; kingdom Metazoa; phylum Mollusca; class Bivalvia; order Lucinida; family Lucinidae; genus Anodontia; species Anodontia alba. Next base: position 67,233,442 of record OZ024832.1, read on the forward strand.
CAACTCAGTTCAGACCAAATAAAGCTGGCCAGTTAACCTACTCACATTTTTCCTGGGCAGACTTATTCCTCTAAGTGGTTTAAACCAGTACTTGTGCACATACTTCGGTCAGTAACTGAAAACTGTTCTTCTTAAATCAGTGGAAGGGAGAAGGACTGTAGAAATGATTTTCTGATCAATCTCCACAAATTATGTGGCTGAGCTGAAATTCTATCTTGTGACCCCAGGATCTGCTGTCACACTGACTGCTATGGAAACCTGTGGAACCAGCAGAAGGGGAAAATGACTACACAAAGTATTTTATGATCAACTGCTAAGAAAGCTGTGAGGTCAAACTGGGATTTGAACTTATAAGCAGGCATGCTAATGACTGCTCTATGGATTCTAACACCTAAAATTTAAAACTTGTTTGATTTGAATCAATACTAAACAGTCTTGCCAACTCCTGTTGAGTCATCTCCCACAGAAACTGTCTCTGTGGGACTATTATCCGCTCTCACAAACTCAATTTCTGCATAAGGTTATTAGCAACTGCTGCAGAGGCACAAAACAGCCCATTCTGGAAGCCCCAGTAAGTGGGGACCATTTTGCACAATGCAGTATAACCTGCCCAGGAAAAGTACTGGTATTTTCTATAAAACAGGTCTGTAGTCATACTGATCGACTCTCTCTTGACAGATGATCTTTACTGGAAATATCCATGCTCCAGATTTGGTCAACATGGGCCACAGAGTACCAAACAGATGTCCCAGACACTTAGGTCTCAGCTAGACACAAGGGTTAACACATAAACTGCTACGACCTACTACTGGACACAGTACAATCTAAACCCATTATCTGTACTCATAAATCATATACCACAAGAACTCTTACCTTAGATATATTTTTTTTATGCAATGTAGGTCAGAGATCAATATAAAGGTTGTAGTGACCTACCAGTAAATTTGTCACACACCTACTTTACTAGATTATCATGCCAGAGGATGGTCATGCATTATCCTGCTGGAAAAGGTTGGTTTGGGTGCTGGCACAGAAAAAAAAAAGTTTTAGAGGTTTGAATACCTCCTCAATGTATATCCTTGTCATCAGACTGCCATCAATCACTAGCAGACTAATTCTGTAGTGTCATATGATATCAGTCCATGCCATAATACCACCCCTGCCCTAACAATCCATTTGACAAGACATTTCATACTGCATGGCATTCCCCCATCAGATGCCAGGCTCACACATATCCATCCACCCTATCTTTTTTTTAATTTTGATTTGATTAACCTACTTATACTTTCCTAGCAAGCTTTGTCCTCTAGGTGGTTCATCAGTAGTTTGTGCACACACTTTCAGCAGTTACTAACAACTGCCCTTCTTGAATCAGTGGAAGTGGAATACTGACCACAGAAATGATTTTCTGAACTTATGTAGCTGAGCTGGGATTCAAACTTATGATCCCTGGATCTGCAGTGAGATGAGCTATTGATTGTGTAATGGAGCCTGGCCACCCTGTTTAAGTAAAATCAAGAATCATGGGTGAACAAGATTGCCCTCCACTGATTTTGCATCCACTGGAGATGTTGGCACCATGTAACACCAGTACAATCTGGCATGGGCATCTTGCTGTCAGCCTTGCATTCTCCCACAAGATAAGTCAGTCAAAGCTCCAGATGAGGTGCATTTCACAATAAAAAAATACTGATATTTTTCTTATTTCTCCATGAAACATATGTCATGGTACTCACTAGAATGGCCTCATTGACTTACTTCAAAAGAGTACCCACAACATAATATCAAGGGTTGAGCAAAAGTCTGAAGTAAGTCAGATGGTTGCTTTTCCCTGAACTTAATCTCCTCACCAGGAAGGCATTATGAAGATTACCACATTCCTTTCTGTACACAATGAAAATTTAGGTGCCATTGCTTGTATGCTCGTATGAGCAATGGCAGCTTAATTTGCATTGTTTATAAAGGGGTCAAAGTTGCCCCTAAACAAGGGTTTCAAAAATGTGTTTGAGTTACTACAGTCTTGCGATCAATCCTCGAATATGTTTTCATGGAGATATAAGAAAAAAAAGATGATGTGGATACCCCTTCTTATCTGAGGCTATACATGCATTCTTCTATTATGCCTAAAACATGCCTCATTCATTTCACATAGGTTCACCCATTTTTGCTGTTGTTTCTTTTCTGTATGGCATTTTGCTAAGCAATGTCATGGCTTTGTTTAGCAAAGTTTTTATATGCATTACTGATTACTGAAGACTATCATATCTGTGATTTTTTTTTTATTTAACCCATGAAACACATTTTGCATGTTGTTACTGAAAAATCTCTAAATTTCTGTAGGCCATTACTTTGAGTAAAGATAATGTACAAAATTTTGACCAAGACTTGTCCTAAATTTTGCACTGGACCATCTAACTACATGAAGGTTATTGACAACGCTAATCTACGTTGACACTGTCAGTCTCCGTTCACACTAGGTGTACTATGCATTAGCATTGTACTTGTTCAATTATTAGCAGTGTATATGAGAAAGAACAGTACATCTGGCTCCAATATCACAAAATGTCTCCAATATCCACTGAGCCTTCTTGCTACAACTATAAACTTTTACTAAAATTAACTTTTTTTCGTGCTGGGTAAAAATGACAGAAGATGACAATTTAAAATATATTTTTTCTTACTTTTTCCCCAAAAATAGGATTCGACATTTCAAGACAATTTTCATGATGTATCAAACCCCAATGTCTAGAAAAAATAAGAAAAATATCTGTCATCTGTAGAATTGGCCCACTGCTCCAGGTTAGTTTTAACCCTAGTCCTGCTGAACAAGGATATGCCCTACCCTTTGCAAACAATGTAGATCTAGATCAGTAGGCTTCTGAAAGAGCCAACTGGTCTGGATCTGCACTGCTTGCCATTTTAAGTAAGTGAATTTATATCAACAATCTGGATCAAGTAATCTGGTTGGCTGAAAATCAGAAATGGGCGTGGCATCTTAATTTATTCAGCACTACAAAGGTTAAAGTTTGACTGTTTTTTTGTGGTTTTGGGACCTCAATATCAAGTATAATATCTGTGTACATAGTTAAGAAAGCTATTAATCATTAGACACAAATGCCATATGAAGAATTGCTCAGGAGGCAAAGGGTGCAAATCCCTTTCAGCTACTATAGAAATTTAAATTTCTGCAAGAATATTAAAACTAAAATTATACTACATGCAAATTAAAGAATTAAAGTACTATGCAAATATACCTTACAACTGGAAAAAAATAGTGAAATATGAAATTTAGTGCTGCCAAAAAAGAAGAAACTGCCTTGGCCCTCTAAAAAAGACTACAAACTTACTGACCAGTTTAGAAATTTCCCTGACAGTGCCCTGACTTTCTCAAATTATCAAAATCTCCCTGACATTTTTCAAAATTAATGAAAAACACATAGCTCTAGATAAGAGGAGGTTTCAGGTGAATAGTTTTTCTTATTTCCCCATGAAAAACATATGTTGTGGGTACTCATTAAATCAACTTAGATACCTTCGATACTTTAAAACTGAAAGTCCAAAATTAGTGTTGTAAAAACTATTTGTATTGGTAAACTGAAGTTCCTTTGATTTTAATGCTTAGCAATCTGGGTAAAATTTTTCAGCAGAGGACATATTGAAATATTTTTCTAATTTATCACTGAAAAGAGGTTTTGACTTTTCATAAAAATTTCTCCAATGGATGGAGGCAATTTGCATGAAATGTCATATACTGTTTTCTGGGAAAAATATCACCATCACCAATATGGTTTATCACGAAAACATTCCTATATAATTTTGACCCCCTTAAACCCCACTTTTATATGGTAAAAATGGGCTTTACAGGGGTATACAATATTTTTCTTATTTCTGCTCAAAACATAGATGGTAGGTACTCGTTAGAACCGCCTCGCTAGCAGAAATAAGAAAAATACCAGAATTTTTTATCTGAAAAATTTCATTTTTTGGTAGTACAATTTTCAGTTTATTTGAATAGGCATGTTTTCGTAATGTTTTCCTTGTCATCCTAACCAAATGTGGGGACATAACAAGTTCCACAGCAAAAGGATACACTGGTTGCCAACAGTGCAGGCCTGGAAAAAAATACCAACGAGAAAGCCCCATCTGTACCATTACTGTTGGGCAATAATATCCACTTGCCTCAGCACATTTGAAGTGTCATTTCAGCATATAGACCAAATATGAAGATTTTTACAAATAAAACATATTTTAACAAGCAATACTTAACCTATAGATAATGTACTATATTCTATTCTGTTCATATCTTCCACAGAAAAAATGACTGTACAGTTTTCTCATAGTCTTAATCCAGAAGGCCCCTTAGGCAGTCACCTGTGTGATATCATTCCTCCCACTCTTTTGATCATGTGTCCATTTCTTTGAATGTAAAGCCCTAAAGGGTAGAGCTAAGCCAGGATAGGGAGGCAGGATTATCTTATCTATAGGTTAAGTATTGCTAGTTAAAATATATGTTCTTTTTAAAAACATAATTTTAACTGCACAATACATTAACCTATAGACAAGAGGCCCACGGGCCACAACTCGTTCACCTGAGTGAAACCGCCACTGCAGATATGCAGATGGCAAGCAACATTTTTCCATTACTGTCAAATATTGAAACTTATGACAAGGAAATGGCTTAAACAGTTTTTCAGATATCTTGCTTACAAGGTTAAAATGTTGAAATTTTCAAAACACCATAAGTGAAAAAAAAGTTCAGATATTTTTCAGACGTCATTTGATTCATCTACTTATCCTATCCTTTAAAGCTTTTTTTTTCTATTTTTAGCTCTGGCAACCATTTTGTTCAGAAGAGCAAACCCATTTTAGCAATTTTGGCAAAGGGGCATAAGAGGAACATTGATGTGAATTTATTTTGAAATCTTGCCTCTGGCCACAGAGATGTCATTTAAAGGTTTTTCTATTTTTTAGCTTTGGTGACCATTTTGTTCAGCAGAGCACAACCATTTTAGCATTTTGGTAAAGGGGGATAAGAGGAACATTTCTGTAAAATCATTTTGAAATCAGGCCACTGATCTAGGAGGAGATGTTTAAAGGTTGTTTTTTTTTTCTATTTTTAGCTCTGGCAGCCATTTTGTTCAGCCGAGCAAAACTTTTTAGCAATTTAGATAAAGGGCCATAAGAGGAACACTTCTGTGAAATTACTTTGAAATCAGATCACTGGCTGTTGAGGAGATGTCTTTTAAAGGTTTTTCTATTTTTAGCTTTGGCCACCATTTTGTTCAGCCAAGCAGAACCATTTTAGTAATTTTGTTGAAGGCCATTGGTGAAACACTCCTGTGCAAATATTTTTAAATCAGGCCACTGGCCAAGGACGAGATGTTGTTTGAAGATTTTGTATTTTTTAGCTCTGGCCGCTATCTTGTTCAATGGAGCAGAACCATTGTGGCTATCTTTGATTTTCAATCAACACAATTTTAGCTTGTTTCAATCCGGAAGTCATCCTGTTGCTGAAGAGCAAGTTCAGCTCAAAGCGATCTACGGTTTGAAAAGAGATGTCGAAAATTGATTTTCAAGATAGTGGCTGTGGTGGTGATCTTGGATTTTCTATTGGCTCTATTATGACATCTGTTTGAATGAAGAATATTTAAGGCATTTTATTGTAACTAAAAATGCAGTTGGGACTAGCAAAACTTCATCAGATTTTTTTGTTTTGTTTCAGTGGTTATGTACCAGAAATTCTAGCCTCTGTACATATACAAAAAAATTTTAAATTGCTATTCTGCACTCACGTTTTCAAATAGAGAAAGCATGCTCTGAAATTGTAATAAAGACTTTTGAGAAGGTTGAGGAGACAGAAACATGGATTCACAATCAAGTTAACCACTTTAGCTGTTGATATTCATTCTGTTTAGGTTCCTTCAACTACTAAGAAAGTAATTTGGGAGAATTGTGAATCTTATTTGGGTCATACAAGGGGATCTAATACATCTGTCTGTCCAACTGAACAATATGTATCTGGATACTACTTGTATCAGCACTCCTTTGTAACAGATAAATATGTAAACAAATTAATTCACTAGAAGAAACAAGACTAGTCAAGAAGATGGCATCATTGCAGAGATGAATTTTGAAATTAAAACAAAGATGCTAGATAATACAAAAAGGACAAAGAAAGAGTTATCTACCCTGAAAAAATAGAAAATAAATGAGAAAAAAAAAAAAACCTGCATAGCTGGAAACAAGACATCTTCTAATGCATATTTCTGGGCAGACTGCTGGACGGAAATCAAAAGCCTTCTTTTTTGCCAACAAAAGACAACTAACTCACTTAACTGTTTTTACTATTCCCCTTAAGACATCTGTTTGAATGAAGAATATTTTAGGCATTTTCTGGTAACTATAAATGTGGTTGGGATCAGCAAAACCTCATCAGATTTTCCTTTTATGTTTCAGTGTTAATGCACAAGAAATTTAAGCATCTCTACATATACATAAATATTTTAGAATTGCTATTCTGCACACATTTTCAAATAGAGATAGGATGCTCTGAAATTGGTAATAAAGACTCCTTGAGGATGTTGAGGATTAAGAAACATGGATTCTTAATCAAATTAACCACTCTAGCTGTTTTTTATTTTTAAACATAGATGCCAGATAAAACAAAAAGGATAAAGAAAGAGTTATCTGCTCTGAAATAGGTTGTTTACGCAACATAAACTATGTGTGAATTGCATCTAGTTGTCCTATTCATATATGACCAGAGCACAACAATTCAAATATTTGTGGGTTCTGTCCAGGTATTTAAATGAAACTTTGCTACCACTAGAACAGTATGTTACATATTAAAATGGCAGTTAACTCCCTCTAATTTGGTACCTTTCTAATTTCTTTTTTTTTACAAATAAATGCTTCATCTATGGAATAATGCTGTCTAATTTAGAAACTTTTTTATACCACACCAAAAATAAAAGAACAAACTTAAACACAGTTTGCTGGAGACAAGACATCTTCTGATGCATATTGATGCATATTTCTAGGTAGATGGCTGAACAAAGATCAAAATCCTTCTTTACTGGCAACCAAAAGACAACAAACTAACTTAAATGATTTTGATATTCCCCTTATGACGTCAGTTAGAATGAAGAATTTTCAATTGAAACTAAAAATGTAGTTGGGATTGGCAAAATCTCATCAGATTTTCCTTTTATGTTTTGGTGGTTATGAATAAAGAATTCAAGCATCTATAGATATACATAAATATTCTAGAATTGCTTTTCTGCACTCACATTTTCAAATAGAGATAGGATACTCTGAAATTAGTAGATTTCTTATGGAGGTCCAGGAGACAGAAACATGGATTCTCAATCAAGTTAACTACTCTAGCTAGTGAATATTAATTCGATTTGTGTTCTATCTATTTGTAAGTATAACAGTATTTAGGGAGAGTGCAGATAGTAGGGGTAATTCAGTATACGGAATTCATTTAAGGTAAGGCATTTCAAGAAGTTAACAAAATTGGTGAGTAATAATAAATCCAAAGAAATCAGGGTTCTAGGTTTACCTACATATCCTTATATGGTCACAACCTTGAAAGTCATGAAGGTAGAGTGTGAGCACAGCATCATAAAAAGTCATCCAATGGTCAGACGGAGAGTTGAGGTGATCAGGTATAAATACTGTCTGAGCATATCACACAAGGAAGTCGGGTTAGAGCTGAGAGTTAGATCTGAGAATAAAAGTTAATACCTAGATTGAATGAAATAGAGAGAAGGAAAAAATATATATATTCCAACCTGGGTATATGTTAACTATCAGTAAATTAACTTGAGTAAATAAAAATGTAGAAATGCATTGTTGCTTTGCTTATACCTATAGCATAGTAATATCATATAAGAAAGTAGTTGGAAGTGAAGAAGATGGCATTATTGCAGAGATGAATTTTTAATTCTAAAACCAAGATAGTAGATAATAAAAAAAAGGATGATTGATTGTATTGGGGTCATTTTGTGTCATCTCCCAGAGAAAGGGAGAAAAGAGATAGAACACATGGTAGAAGAGATGAAAGAGAGGGACAAGGAAGAAAGAGGACCAGGAATGAAAGTGAAGAAACAGAAGAAATAAAAACATTCCCCCTACCCTTACCTGCTACAAAGATAGCAGGCCATGCCCAACTGTAAGCCAATATCAGTTGGACGCCCCGGTGACTTAAGATACACGACACCTTCGCACCACCCGACCACCTCCAAAAAAAGGACAAAGAAAGAGTTATCTATCCAGACATAGGCTGTTTTGTGAAACACAACTTACGTGTGTTTGTTTGTGTTGAGGTTTTACGGCCCTATCAACCCAATGGGGTCATGTCAAGCGTGGTCAGTTTACCTAACCACACGTTTACTGGGCAGGCTTAGTCCTCTAAGCGGTTAACCAGTATTGTGTACACTCTTTTGCCAGAAACTGACAACTGCCCTTCTTGAATCAGCAGAAGGGAAAGAATGACAGTAGAAAATATTTCAGGATCAATCGCCATGAAAGAATGTTGCCGACCTCAGCGGGGGTTGAACCTGCGACCTCCTGGTCTCCAGTCGGATGGCGCATCCAACTGAGCCATCAAGGCCGGCAACTTATGTGTGAATTGTGACTAGTTGTCCTATACATAAATGACAGAACACAACAATTCAAATGTTTGTGGTGGTGTTCTGAAGCTTTTTAGTCCTTCGTGTAGTATTCATGCTACACTGAACCATGATGTGTGTTAAAGTTTGCATTTGTACAGTCTTGTCCATGCACGGTTTTCCTGCTGTTTTATGATGAAGCATTTCCCTGTCCAATTTATACTCAATCCAGGGCATGTTGAGTATGAGCTTGATGTACTAATGATAGGAAACTTTCCCCACCTAAACAAGGTTCAAATGCACGACATCTGGCTTACAGGTTGAGATCACTAACCACTAGGATACTCAAATGTGTAATGCATAAAATTATGTTAACTTTGCCATTCTCTGAATCAATGCAGATATTTAAATGAAACTTTGCTAACACTGAAGCAGTATGTCACATATTACAAGAGGCCCAATGGCCACGATTCGCTCACCTGAGTGACATGGCCACTGCAGATATTTAAATGTTATGCAACATTTTTCCAATCCTATCATTGCAACTAATGAAGGGATCATCATTTAAGCAGTTCTTAGTTTTGAAGAAGAATATATGGGCATGACAGTCAATGGAGTGTGATCATTTGAACAAACTCTTAATCACTTTTCAACAGTAGGATCAATGTGAAATTTGGTGAAATTAAGTGGCTTCTGAAGAGTTGTTTAACAATATCATTATTTTATACATGTAAACAGCACAGGGGCAGGGAAACAAAGAACTCACTATCGATTAGAAAATGGAAGTCTCGGTTTTATTGACTCTTTATAAGCAGTAATGAAGTTTGCAACACTCCTTACTGTGGTTATGGAGGAGCTGTCTTTTAAAAAATTCCTATTTTAAAATTTAACATTGCCATGGCAACCAAACAATATGGTCACTGGTCACAAAATACATAAACTGGGTAGATAATCATCCAATGATCATAACTGCCAAATATGGGTCACATCACTTCACTGGTTAGGGAGAAAATGCAATTTTTTGCATTTTCTCATTAGAAGTATATGGGAGTTTTCTGTTGCCATGGCAACCAAACCAAGAGGCAGATTTGTACTTTTATCTTTTTTCAATTGCCCTTATCTATTTAACATTTGTACTAAATTAGAAAGTGCTACTGCTCAGTGGTTTAGGAGGAGTAGTCATTAAAAAATCTTTTTTTTTTTTTTTTTTAAATGTAATGTTACCATGGAAACCAAACAAAATGGCCACTGTTCATGAAATGCACAAACTGGTCAGATAATCATCAAATGATCATAACTGCCAAATATGATTCACTTCACTTCATTGATTATGAAGAAAATGCAATTTAACCATTTTTCCATTATAAGTCTATGGCAGCTTTCTGTTATCATGGCAACCAAACCAAGAGGCAGATCACCATAATTTTAGCTATTTTGAATTGTCCTTATCCAAGAAACATTTGTATAAAATTAGTCTTACTGCTTCAGTGGTTTTGGAGGATGTCATTTAAAAAATTCATTTTTAAAAACTGATTGCTGTCATGGCAACCAAACTGTTCATCATTCTTTTAATTAAAAAGCTTTTTTATCCTTCTTTTAATCAAAAGGCCAGTATAAGTAATTAGACAATAAAACTTTGTTGCAGGTTACATTAACTACCCTAACAGAAGACTTTTTAAGGAGTATTATTTGTTGATAATACTGGGATATTTTTTCTTAACCCTTAAAGCGCCAAGAAAATCTGCATCTGAAAATGTCATCTGCTTGTGTCGTCCGCTGCATCTTCTTGCAAACTTTTCAAACTTACATTTTGCATATAGGCAAACAATGACTTTTAAAGTAACCGGCAGAAGACAAAGCAGATGACAATTGTTGTGATTGGCGCTTTAAGGGTTAATTATCCATAAACCAAGGAACTTCTAATGGGTACCCACTACTTAGGGTTTATGGAGAAATTTTCCTAAAATCATCATTAAATACTCCTTCTTCATAAGTCTTCTGCTCTAAGTATTCAAACAGACAGACCTGAGTAAACAGTGTGGACACAGATCAGATATTGCATAATGCAGGTCTTATTACATACATGTATTTTAACAATGAGACAATTTGCATGAAATGTCAAAAAAGACAATAGGCATAATATGTCAAAACTTATTTTGTAGGAAAATTAAGAAAAATATTTCAAAACATTGTCTGCTGAATTGTTTTACCAGCATGCTAAGTATTAACCTTTACCACTCTCCGGGCTAACTCAGAAGGCAACACACTGATGATATATATTATTTTTCCAAGAAAACAGGATTTGACATTTCATGGAAATTGTCAATTTGCATCAGATGTCAAAACCTGCTTTCTTGAAAAATTCGAAAAATTTCAATATGTCATCTGCTGAAAATATTACCCAGATTGCTAAGTGTTAAGAAATCATATTATTTTTTGTTTGTGTTGAGGTTTTACGGCCCAGTCAACTGAATGGGGTCATGTTGAGCGTGGTCAGTTTACCTAACCACACGTTTACTGGGCAGGCTTAGTCCTCTAAGTGGTTAACCAGTATTGTGCACATTCTTTCGCCAGAAACTGACAACTGCCCTTCTTGAATCAGCGGAAGGGAGAGAATGACCATAGAAAATATTTCATGATCAATCTCCACGAAAGAATGTTGCCGACCCCGGCGGGGGTTGAACCTGCGACCTCCTGGTCTCCAGTCAGACGGCGCATCCAACTGAGCCACCGAGGCCGGCTTAAGAAATCATATTAGCCAAAGCCCTTATGTGATTAAGCTCATTGTCTGTCAACTGGTATATATATTGGTCAGTAGTTTCATACTGTACCACCTAATCCCTGGTCAAGGTCACAGACCTTTCGTGTTACACTGGTATGTTAAAGTTTTTAAAGCTCTATACATCCTAAATGTTTTAATGGATTTAGGTGAATCTTGATACTGATGTTAGATACTGGTCAAAAGTTTTGCTGAGCAAGATCAACCCTCAAAGTAATCTATTTAGAATATCCATGTTAATGTTTTGATATCAAAAGATTTTAAAGCTTAAGATCCCCTGAATGAACTTAAATGGATAACTTGATTGCATAGCTGATGGCATGCCATTGCAAAATCCCCCCTCTCTGTGCTAATGTTGCTAATAGCATGATGGACTGATGGACTGATGGACAGACTGAAGGATGAATGAAAATTTAATCTTATTATGCACACCCTTACCATGAGGGCAAGTCAAAAAGCAAGTTTTGGTTAAACTCTGCCCAGTGGTTAATAGGAGATAGCATGATGAACAGATGGATGGACAGACAAACAGATGGACAGATGGATGGATGGACAGAAAAATAATGTTACTCTTGCACACCTGCCACACAGGGAAGTCATGTAGCATGTTTGGCTAAAATTCCACACAGTGGTTTAGGAGGAGATAGTGTGATAAACAGATGGAAGGACAGAGGGACAGACAGAGGCACTCACAATATCCTTATCACTAAAGCATGGGGATAAGTAGTGATGTTAAACCTGGTCCAAAGTTAAGTTCAGTGTGAGGCTTAGAATTTTCATACTTAAGTTTTTATTTTAAAGTTTTTATGATATGTATATCTCCAGAGTGTCTGGAGGCATGTCATTGATATTTGGTTTGGTGTTAGATTAGATACTATCCAAAGAGCAAGACACTCTCTCACCCAGCAGTGACCCAGAGATCAAGTCACAAATGACAAATATTTCATATAATGAACCTGTGCAATTTCTGGTGAGCTATCCTGTCAAGTGATAGGTCTTGATGTGATCATACTACAACTGTATTTCTTACAAATGCAGCTAGACACTAAAAAAGCATCATCAGATCTTAGTCTCCCACCATACAAGAGTAAACTGCTGATAATTCTTGTCAGAGTGAATGTTGTTAACCTTTGTCCTGGTGAACAAATTAAGATGCCATGCCTACTTCAAATATTCAGCCAATCAAATTACATTTGTACTTGGTCCAGTTTGTTGATACAAGTTCACATACTTAATGGCAAACAGTGCAGATCCAGATCAGTTGACTTCTTCAGAAGCCAAATGATCTGGATCTACACTGTTTGCAAAGACAGGGTTTATACCGGTTCAGCAGGACAAGGGTAAATGTAAGTTGTGAAGATGCAACTATGACTAGATCTTGTTAAACCCACCACCATTATGTTAGATGCATGACTGTTGATGATTCCTGACAAGCACCATCAGATCATATTTACTCAAGTCTCCCAACATACGAGAGTAAATTGCTAATAATTCTTGTCAGAGTGAATGAAAAAAGTATCAATAAGCAATGCTTATTAGATACTCCCTACACCTCAAGGGGGTAACTCCCTACACAAGGTGTAATATGGCAGTGTGGCCCAAATAGCCCCCTATTTTCTGTTCTGAAAGTATATGAATGACCCTATTTTTTCAATGTTTGGTATTGCTTTTCATAGCTGAAGCATATGTGATTGATAAAGCTGTGTAAGTGTGGTCAAATTCCATCAACTGATTCATGAAATAGGTAGCATACAAGACTCATTTTTAAGAGTCTTTATAATGTAGTGACCTTGAAAATGTGGTAAAGGTAAAATCAAATGACTTCTTCAACACCTCCTATCCCCACCCCCAATTGATGCATCTGAGCTGGTTTGGTAAAATTCTAACCATTTGTTCCAGAGATAGTGTACACAGAAGCTTTTTAATATCAAAGTGTTAGTTTCAAAGTGTCAGTGGGGCCTTGAAAATGAGGTCTAGGTCACCAAAATGTAATCACTTCTTTCTCCCATTCCACTGAAGTATCTGTGCTAGTTTGAGCTAATTCCATCTATTGATTCATGAAATGTAGTGACCTTGAAAATGAGGTCAATGTCCTAACAAAGTATCTGTGCTAATTTGTTCAAATTCCAGCCATTAGTTCAAGATAAAATTTGCACATAAGCTTTTTTCCCAATCCCATGATGTATCTGTGCTAGTTTGATCAAATTCCATTTATTGATTCATGAGACAGAGTGTGTACAAGGCTAACTTTTTGAGTATTTATAATGTAGTGACATTAAAAATGAGGTCAATGTTACCAAAATCTAATCACATTTTTCCCCTATCCTGATGATGTACTATATTCTATTCTGTTCATACCTTCCACAGAAAAAATGACTGTACAGTTTTCTCATACAGTCTTAATCCAGAAGGCCCCTTAGGCAGTCACCTGTGTGATATCACTCCTCCCACTCTTTTGATCATGTGTCCATTTCTTTGAATGTAAAGCCCTAAAGGGTAGAGCTAAGCCAGGATAGGGAGGCAGGATTATCTTATCTATAGGTTAAGTATTGCTAGTTAAAATATATTTTCTTTTTAAAAACATAATTTTAACTGCACAATACATTAACCTATAGACAAGAGGCCCACGGGCCACAACTCGCTCACCTGAGTGAAACCGCCACTGCAGATATGCAGATGGCATGCAACATTTTTCCATTACTGTCAAATATTGAAACTTATGACAAGGAAATGGCTTAAACAGTTTTTCAGATATCTTGCTTACAAGGTTAAAATGCTGAAGTTTTCAAAACCACATAAGTGAAAAAAAAGTTCAGATATTTTTCAGACGTCATTTGATTCATCTACTTATCCTATCCTTTAAAGCTTTTTTTTCTATTTTTAGCTCTGGCAACCATTTTGTTCAGAAGTGCAAACTCATTTTAGCAATTTTGGCAAAGGGGCATAAGAGGAACATTGATGTGAAATTATTTTGAAATCTTGCCTCTGGCCACAGAGATGTCATTTAAAGGTTTTTCTGTTTTTTAGCTTTGGTGACCATTTTGTTCATCAGAGCACAACCATTTTAGCATTTTGGTAAAGGGGGATAAGAGGAACATTTCTGTAAAATCATTTTGAAATCAGGCCACTGATCTAGGAGGAGATGTTTAAAGGTTGGTTTTTTTTTCTATTTTTAGCTCTGGCAGCCATTTTGTTCAGCCGAGCAAAACTTTTTAGCAATTTAGATAAAGGGCCATAAGAAGAACACTTCTGTGAAATTACTTTGAAATCAGATCACTGGCTGTTGAGGAGATGTCTTTTAAAGGTTTTTCTATTTTTAGCTTTGGCCACCATTTTGTTCAGCCAAGCAGAACCATTTTAGTAATTTTGTTGAAGGCCATTGGTGAAACACTTCTGTGCAAATATTTTTAAATCAGGCCACTGGCCAAGGAGGAGATGTTGTTTGAAGATTTTGTATTTTTTAGCTCTGGCCGCTATCTTGTTCAATGGAGCAGAACCATTGTGGCTATCTTTGATTTTCAATCAACACAATTTTAGCTTGTTTCAACCCGGAAGTCATCCTGTTGCTGAAGAGCAAGTTCAGCTCAAAGCGATCTAAGGTTTGAAAAGAGATGTCGAAAATTGATTTTCAAGATAGTGGCTGTGGTGGTGATCTTGGATTTTCTATTGGCTCATTTAACTATTTTGTGTCTCATAAGTGCCTAATGCTCATCATCAAGTTTCGATTCAACTAGATTATAGAGGAGATGTCCAAAATATGAATTCTGAACATTTTACCCGTATAAATATATAGGGCCCATACAAATGCATGGGGGAAGCAAATTTGACCTTTCCATAAAAATGTCAAACGTCAATGTAGGACCATCATTTTAGCAATTTTGGTAGATCTCCTGTCCCTGAGGATTTGTACAAAGATAAGGCCTCAGGGCTTATTTGGTTCTGAAGAAGAAGATTTTTAAATGTTTTTACCATATATGGGCATGGCAGCCATCTTGGTCAATGGACCACAACCATTTTAGAAATCTTTAATTCCCCCATCCTAAGGAGGCACCACATAGAATTCAAGCAACATTGGCCCAGAGGCTTAAGAGGAGAAGTCGTTTGAAATTCTCTACATTTTTCCCATACAGATGTATGGTGCCCATACAAATGCATAGGGAAGCAAACTTGACCTCACCATAAAAAGGTCAAAGGTCAATATACGACTATCATTTTAGCAACTTTGGTAGACCTCCCATCCCTGATGAATTGTGCAAAGATTCAGCCCTAAGGCATCCTCTCTTCTGGAGAAGAAGATTTTTAAAGGTTTTTACCATATATGGGCATGGTGGCCACCTTGGTCAACAGACTACAACCATTTTAGCAATCTTTTGTTCCCCCAACCTAAGGAGGCTCTGTATAAAATTTGAGCAATATTGGCCCTGAGGCTTCAGAGGAGGTCATTTGAAAATGTGAACAGATGGACAGACAGACGCACTGACTGGGCAGGCTTAGTCCTCTAAGCTGTTAACCAGTATTGTGCACATTCTTTTGCCAGAAACTTACAACTATCCTTCTTGAATCAGCAGAAGGGAGAGAATGACTGTAGAAAATATTTCATGATCAATCTCCACGAAAGAATGTTGCCGACCTCGGCAGGGGTTGAACCCATGACCTCCTGTGTTGGGGTTTAACAACCCCTCAACCCTTGTGGGTCATTTTGTTTTGTCTCCCAGAAAAGGAGAAAAGAGATAGAAGAGAGATAGTAGAAGAGATAGTAGAAGAGATGAAAGAGAGGGACAAAGAAGAAAGAGGAACAGGAATGAAAGTGAAGAGACAAAAGAAATAAAAACATTCCCCCTACCCCTACCTGCTACAAGGATAACAGGCCTTGCCCATCTGTAAGCCAGTATCAGTTGGACGCCCCAGTGACATAAGATACATGACACCTTCGCACCACCCGACCACCTCAAAAAAAAAAAAAAGGACAAAGAAAGAGTTATCTGCTCAGACATAGGCTGTTCTGTGAAACACAACCTATGTGTGAATTGTGTTTACTTGTCCTATACATATACAAGAGGGTTTGTATGCAGCCACTAAAAATAATGTAAAAAATCATTTTTTAGTCTGCACAGATACTAAAAATATTTTTAAAAGCAGGCTTTTTTTGTCTGCACATGCCCTATCTTAACTTACGGGCTGTTAGGCCGCGCCAGAGGTATTGGATAGTTTGTATGCAGACACTAAAAATAATGTAAAAAATCTATTTTTTAGTCTGCACAGATACTAAAAATATTTTTAAAAGCAGGGATTTTTTTGTCTGCACATGCCCTGTCTTAACTTACGGGCTGTTAGGCCACGCCAGAGGTATTGGACAGTTTGTATGCAGACACTAAAAATAATGTAAAAAATAATTTTTTAGACTGCACAGATACTAAAATTATTTAAAAGCAGGGTTTTTTTTGTCTGCACATGCCCTGTCTTAACTTACGGGCTGTTAGGCCACGCCAGAGGTATTGGACAGTTTGTATGCAGACACTAAAAATAGTGTAAAAAATCATTTTTTAGTCTGCACAGATACTAAAATTATTTAAAAAGCAGGGTTTTTTTTGTCTGCACATGCCCTGTCTTAACTTACGGGCTGTTAGGCCGCGCCAGAGGTATTGGACAGTTTGTATGCAGACACTAAAAATAATGTAAAAAATCATTTTTTAGTCTGCACAGATACTAAAATTATTTCAAAAGCAGGGTTCTTTTGTCTGCACATGCCCTGTCTTAACTTACGGGCTGTTAGGCCGCGCCAGAGGTATTGGACAGTTTGTATGCAGACACTAAAAATAGAGTAAAAATTCATTTTTTAGTCTGCACAGATACTAAAATTATTTAAAAAGGAGGGTTTTTTTGTCTGCACATGCCCTGTCTTAACTTACGGGCTGTTAGGCCGCGCCAGAGGTATTGGACAGTTTGTATGCAGACACTAAAAATAATATAAAAAATCATTTTTTAGTCTGCACAGATACTAAAAATATTTTTAAAAGTAGGTTGTTTTTTTTTGTCTGCACATGCCCTGTCTTAACTTACGGGCTGTTAGGCCGCGCCAGAGGTATTGGACAGTTTGTATGCAGACACTAAAAATAGTGTAAAAAATCATTTTTTAGTCTGCACAGATACTTAAAATATTTTAAAAAGCAGGGTGTTTTTTGTCTGCACATGTCATGTCTTAACTTACGGGCTGTTAGGCCACGCCAGAGGTATTGGACATTTTATGTGCAGACACTAAAAATAGTGTAAAAAATCATTTTATTTTAGTCTGCACAGATACTAAAATAGTTTTAAAAGCAGGTTTTTTTTTTGGTCTGCATAATTATGCCAAGTCTTGATAATAAGCCCAATCAATGATTAATGGTAAAACAATCATAAATAGAAAAAAAAAAAAAAAAAAAATAGCATGATTGTGTAAAAATATGCAAGATATACATAAACTCCTTCTTTGTGGAAAGTTACCAAGTCCCTACGGAGGTAAAAATGTAAACAAAAAGCTTACATGCTACGAATGTATGACCAGAACATAACAATCCAAATGTTTGTGGCTGTTTCCTGGAGATTTAAAGTCTTTTGTGTAGTACAGTTAAATTAGGCCATGATGTGTTTTAATGCTTGCATTTACACAGTCCCGTCCATGCAAGCTTTTTCTGCTGTCAATGACCAAGCATTTCCCTGTCCAATTTATACTTAATCCAGGGCATACTGAGTATGAGCTAGGTGTGCTAAAAATTGAAAATATTCCCAACCCAAACAAAGTTCAATCCCATGACACCTGTCTTACAGGTTGAGATGACTAAACACTAGGACACACAGCCCAAAATGTTTAAAGTATAATGTCAGCCTTGCCATTCTCTGAATCAACAGAGTATTCATCAGGTATTTAAATGAAACTTTGCTAACACTGTAACAGTATGTCACATATTAAAATGGCAGTAAAATCATTCTTTATTTTCACTGTTTTCAAAATTAAATACTTCATCTATGGAATGATACTGTCCCATTTAAAAGCTTTTCATTACCAAACTATTTAAAACAAAAATAAATAAATAAAAATAATACCTTGGTTTGCTGTTGACAAGACATCTTCTGATGCATAATTATTTCTGGGCAGACTGCTGGATGGAGCTTAAAAGCCTTCTTTATTGACCACCAAAAGACAACTAACTCAATTAACTGTTTTTACTAATCTCCTTATGACATCTGTTTGAATGAAGAATATTTAAGGCATTTTATTGTAACTAAAAATGCAGTTGGGACTAGCAAAACTTCATCAGATTTTTTTGTTTTGTTTCAGTGGTTATGTACCAGAAATTCTAGCCTCTGTACATATACATAAATATTTTTAAATTGCTATTCTGCACTCACGTTTTCAAATAGAGAAAGCATGCTCTGAAATTGTAATAAAGACTTTTGAGAAGGTTGAGGAGACAGAAACATGGATTCACAATCAAGTTAACCACTTTAGCTGTTGATATTCATTCTGTTTAGGTTCCATCAACTACTAAGAAAGTAATTTGGGAGAATTGTGAATCTTATTTGGGTCATACAAGGGGTCTTAGAATTACATCTGTCTGTCCAACTGAACAATATGTATCTGGATACTACTTGTATCAGCACTCCTTTGTAACAGATAAATATGTAAACAAATTAATTCACTAGAAGAAACAAGACTAGTCAAGAAGATGGCATCATTGCAGAGATGAATTTTGAAATTAAAACAAAGATGCTAGATAATACAAAAAGGACAAAGAAAGAGTTATCTACCCTGAAAAAATAGAAAATAAATGAGAAAAAAAAAAAACCTGCATAGCTGGAAACAAGACATCTTCTAATGCATATTTCTGGGCAGACTGCTGGACGGAAATCAAAAGCCTTCTTTTTTGCCAACAAAAGACAACTAACTCACTTAACTGTTTTTACTATTCCCCTTAAGACATCTGTTTGAATGAAGAATATTTTAGGCATTTTCTGGTAACTATAAATGTGGTTGGGATCAGCAAAACCTCATCAGATTTTCCTTTTATGTTTCAGTGTTAATGCACAAGAAATTTAAGCATCTCTACATATACATAAATATTTTAGAATTGCTATTCTGCACACATTTTCAAATAGAGATAGGATGCTCTGAAATTGGTAATAAAGACTCCTTGAGGATGTTGAGGATTAAGAAACATGGATTCTTAATCAAATTAACCACTCTAGCTGTTTTTTATTTTAAAACATAGATGCCAGATAAAACAAAAAGGATAAAGAAAGAGTTATCTGCTCTGAAATAGGTTGTTTACGCAACATAAACTATGTGTGAATTGCATCTAGTTGTCCTATTCATATATGACCAGAGCACAACAATTCAAATATTTGTGGGTTCTGTCCAGGTATTTAAATGAAACTTTGCTACCACTAGAACAGTATGTTACATATTAAAATGGCAGTTAACTCCCTCTAATTTGGTACCTTTCTAATTTCTTTTTTTTTACAAATAAATGCTTCATCTATGGAATAATGCTGTCTAATTTAGAAACTTTTTTATACCACACCAAAAATAAAAGAACAAACTTAAACACAGTTTGCTGGAGACAAGACATCTTCTGATGCATATTGATGCATATTTCTAGGTAGATGGCTGAACAAAGATCAAAATCCTTCTTTACTGGCAACCAAAAGACAACAAACTAACTTAAATGATTTTGATATTCCCCTTATGACATCAGTTAGAATGAAGAATTTTCAATTGAAACTAAAAATGTAGTTGGGATTGGCAAAATCTCATCAGATTTTCCTTTTATGTTTTGGTGGTTATGAATAAAGAATTCAAGCATCTATAGATATACATAAATATTCTAGAATTGCTTTTCTGCACTCACATTTTCAAATAGAGATAGGATACTCTGAAATTAGTAGATTTCTTATGGAGGTCCAAGAGACAGAAACATGGATTCTCAATCAAGTTAACTACTCTAGCTAGTGAATATTAATTCGGTTTGTGTTCTATCTATTTGTAAGTATAACAGTATTTAGGGAGAGTGCAGATAGTAGGGGTAATTCAGTATACGGAATTCATTTAAGGTAAGGCATTTCAAGAAGTTAACAAAATTGGTGAGTAATAATAAATCCAAAGAAATCAGGGTTCTAGGTTTACCTACATATCCTTATATGGTCACAACCTTGAAAGTCATGAAGGTAGAGTGTGAGCACAGCATCATAAAAAGTCATCCAATGGTCAGACGGAGAGTTGAGGTGATCAGGTATAAATACTGTCTGAGCATATCACACAAGGAAGTCGGGTTAGAGCTGAGAGTTAGATCTGAGAATAAAAGTTAATACCTAGATTGAATGAAATAGAGAGAAGGAAAAAATATATATATTCCAACCTGGGTATATGTTAACTATCAGTAAATTAACTTGAGTAAATAAAAATGTAGAAATGCATTGTTGCTTTGCTTATACCTATAGCATAGTAATATCATATAAGAAAGTAGTTGGAAGTGAAGAAGATGGCATTATTGCAGAGATGAATTTTTAATTCTAAAACCAAGATAGTAGATAATAAAAAAAAGGATGATTGATTGTATTGGGGTCATTTTGTGTCATCTCCCAGAGAAAGGGAGAAAAGAGATAGAACACATGGTAGAAGAGATGAAAGAGAGGGACAAGGAAGAAAGAGGACCAGGAATGAAAGTGAAGAAACAGAAGAAATAAAAACATTCCCCCTACCCTTACCTGCTACAAAGATAGCAGGCCATGCCCAACTGTAAGCCAATATCAGTTGGACGCCCCGGTGACTTAAGATACACGACACCTTCGCACCACCCGACCACCTCCAAAAAAAGGACAAAGAAAGAGTTATCTATCCAGACATAGGCTGTTTTGTGAAACACAACTTACGTGTGTTTGTTTGTGTTGAGGTTTTACGGCCCTATCAACCCAATGGGGTCATGTCAAGCGTGGTCAGTTTACCTAACCACACGTTTACTGGGCAGGCTTAGTCCTCTAAGCGGTTAACCAGTATTGTGTACACTCTTTTGCCAGAAACTGACAACTGCCCTTCTTGAATCAGCAGAAGGGAAAGAATGACAGTAGAAAATATTTCAGGATCAATCGCCACGAAAGAATGTTGCCGACCTCAGCGGGGGTTGAACCTGCGACCTCCTGGTCTCCAGTCGGATGGCGCATCCAACTGAGCCATCAAGGCCGGCAACTTATGTGTGAATTGTGACTAGTTGTCCTATACATAAATGACAGAACACAACAATTCAAATGTTTGTGGTGGTGTTCTGAAGCTTTTTAGTCCTTCGTGTAGTATTCATGCTACACTGAACCATGATGTGTGTTAAAGTTTGCATTTGTACAGTCTTGTCCATGCACGGTTTTCCTGCTGTTTTATGATGAAGCATTTCCCTGTCCAATTTATACTCAATCCAGGGCATGTTGAGTATGAGCTTGATGTACTAATGATAGGAAACTTTCCCCACCTAAACAAGGTTCAAATGCACGACATCTGGCTTACAGGTTGAGATCACTAACCACTAGGATACTCAAATGTGTAATGCATAAAATTATGTTAACTTTGCCATTCTCTGAATCAATGCAGATATTTAAATGAAACTTTGCTAACACTGAAGCAGTATGTCACATATTACAAGAGGCCCAATGGCCACGATTCGCTCACCTGAGTGACATGGCCACTGCAGATATTTAAATGTTATGCAACATTTTTCCAATCCTATCATTGCAACTAATGAAGGGATCATCATTTAAGCAGTTCTTAGTTTTGAAGAAGAATATATGGGCATGACAGTCAATGGAGTGTGATCATTTGAACAAACTCTTAATCACTTTTCAACAGTAGGATCAATGTGAAATTTGGTGAAATTAAGTGGCTTCTGAAGAGTTGTTTAACAATATCATTATTTTATACATGTAAACAGCACAGGGGCAGGGAAACAAAGAACTCACTATCGATTAGAAAATGGAAGTCTTGGTTTTATTGACTCTTTATAAGCAGTAATGAAGTTTGCAACACTCCTTACTGTGGTTATGGAGGAGCTGTCTTTTAAAAAATTCCTATTTTAAAATTTAACATTGCCATGGCAACCAAACAATATGGTCACTGGTCACAAAATACATAAACTTGGTAGATAATCATCCAATGATCATAACTGCCAAATATGGGTCACATCACTTCACTGGTTAGGGAGAAAATGCAATTTTTTGCATTTTCTCATTAGAAGTATATGGGAGTTTTCTGTTGCCATGGCAACCAAACCAAGAGGCAGATTTGTACTTTTATCTTTTTTCAATTGCCCTTATCTATTTAACATTTGTACTAAATTAGAAAGTGCTACTGCTCAGTGGTTTAGGAGGAGTAGTCATTAAAAAATCTTTTTTTTTTTTTTTTTTAAATGTAATGTTACCATGGAAACCAAACAAAATGGCCACTGTTCATGAAATGCACAAACTGGTCAGATAATCATCAAATGATCATAACTGCCAAATATGATTCACTTCACTTCATTGATTATGAAGAAAATGCAATTTAACCATTTTTCCATTATAAGTCTATGGCAGCTTTCTGTTATCATGGCAACCAAACCAAGAGGCAGATCACCATAATTTTAGCTATTTTGAATTGTCCTTATCCAAGAAACATTTGTATAAAATTAGTCTTACTGCTTCAGTGGTTTTGGAGGATGTCATTTAAAAAATTCATTTTTAAAAACTGATTGCTGTCATGGCAACCAAACTGTTCATCATTCTTTTAATTAAAAAGCTTTTTTATCCTTCTTTTAATCAAAAGGCCAGTATAAGTAATTAGACAATAAAACTTTGTTGCAGGTTACATTAACTACCCTAACAGAAGACTTTTTAAGGAGTATTATTTGTTGATAATACTGGGATATTTTTTCTTAACCCTTAAAGCGCCAAGAAAATCTGCATCTGAAAATGTCATCTGCTTGTGTCGTCTGCTGCATCTTCTTGCAAACTTTTCAAACTTACATTTTGCATATAGGCAAACAATGACTTTTAAAGTAACCGGCAGAAGACAAAGCAGATGACAATTGTTGTGATTGGCGCTTTAAGGGTTAATTATCCATAAACCAAGGAACTTCTAATGGGTACCTACTACTTAGGGTTTATGGAGAAATTTTCCTAAAATCATCATTAAATACTCCTTCTTCATAAGTCTTCTGCTCTAAGTATTCAAACAGACAGACCTGAGTAAACAGTGTGGACACAGATCAGATATTGCATAATGCAGGTCTTATTACATACATGTGTTTTAACAATGAGACAATTTGCATGAAATGTCAAAAAAGACAATAGGCATAATATGTCAAAACTTATTTTGTAGGAAAATTAAGAAAAATATTTCAAAACATTGTCTGCTGAATTGTTTTACCAGCATGCTAAGTATTAACCTTTACCACTCTCCGGGCTAACTCAGAAGGCAACACACTGATGATATATATTATTTTTCCAAGAAAACAGGATTTGACATTTCATGGAAATTGTCAATTTGCATCAGATGTCAAAACCTGCTTTCTTGAAAAATTCGAAAAATTTCAATATGTCATCTGCTGAAAATATTACCCAGATTGCTAAGTGTTAAGAAATCATATTATTTTTTGTTTGTGTTGAGGTTTTACGGCCCAGTCAACCGAATGGGGTCATGTTGAGCGTGGTCAGTTTACCTAACCACACGTTTACTGGGCAGGCTTAGTCCTCTAAGTGGTTAACCAGTATTGTGCACATTCTTTCGCCAGAAACTGACAACTGCCCTTCTTGAATCAGCGGAAGGGAGAGAATGACCATAGAAAATATTTCATGATCAATCTCCACGAAAGAATGTTGCCGACCCCGGCGGGGGTTGAACCTGCGACCTCCTGGTCTCCAGTCGGACGGCGCATCCAACTGAGCCACCGAGGCCGGCTTAAGAAATCATATTAGCCAAAGCCCTTATGTGATTAAGCTCATTGTCTGTCAACTGGTATATATATTGGTCAGTAGTTTCATACTGTACCACCTAATCCCTGGTCAAGGTCACAGACCTTTCGTGTTACACTGGTATGTTAAAGTTTTTAAAGCTCTATACATCCTAAATGTTTTAATGGATTTAGGTGAATCTTGATACTGATGTTAGATACTGGTCAAAAGTTTTGCTGAGCAAGATCAACCCTCAAAGTAATCTATTTAGAATATCCATGTTAATGTTTTGATATCAAAAGATTTTAAAGCTTAAGATCCCCTGAATGAACTTAAATGGATAATTTGATTGCATAGCTGATGGCATGCCATTGCAAAATCCCCCCTCTCTGTGCTAATGTTGCTAATAGCATGATGGACTGATGGACTGATGGACAGACTGAAGGATGAATGAAAATTTAATCTTATTATGCACACCCTTACCATGAGGGCAAGTCAAAAAGCAAGTTTTGGTTAAACTCTGCCCAGTGGTTAATAGGAGATAGCATGATGAACAGATGGATGGACAAACAGATGGACAGATGGATGGATGGGCAGAAAAATAATGTTACTCTTGCACACCTGCCACACAGGGAAGTCATGTAGCATGTTTGGCTAAAATTCCACACAGTGGTTTAGGAGGAGATAGTGTGATAAACAGATGGAAGGACAGAGGGACAGACAGAGGCACTCACAATATCCTTATCACTAAAGCATGGGGATAAGTAGTGATGTTAAACCTGGTCCAAAGTTAAGTTCAGTGTGAGGCTTAGAATTTTCATACTTAAGTTTTTATTTTAAAGTTTTTATGATATGTATATCTCCAGAGTGTCTGGAGGCATGTCATTGATATTTGGTTTGGTGTTAGATTAGATACTATCCAAAGAGCAAGACACTCTCTCACCCAGCAGTGACCCAGAGATCAAGTCACAAATGACAAATATTTCATATAATGAACCTGTGCAATTTCTGGTGAGCTATCCTGTCAAGTGATAGGTCTTGATGTGATCATACTACAACTGTATTTCTTACAAATGCAGCTAGACACTAAAAAAGCATCATCAGATCTTAGTCTCCCACCATACAAGAGTAAACTGCTGATAATTCTTGTCAGAGTGAATGTTGTTAACCTTTGTCCTGGTGAACAAATTAAGATGCCATGCCTACTTCAAATATTCAGCCAATCAAATTACATTTGTACTTGGTCCAGTTTGTTGATACAAGTTCACATACTTAATGGCAAACAGTGCAGATCCAGATCAGTTGACTTCTTCAGAAGCCAAATGATCTGGATCTACACTGTTTGCAAAGACAGGGTTTATACCGGTTCAGCAGGACAAGGGTAAATGTAAGTTGTGAAGATGCAACTATGACTAGATCTTGTTAAACCCACCACCATTATGTTAGATGCATGACTGTTGATGATTCCTGACAAGCACCATCAGATCATATTTACTCAAGTCTCCCAACATACGAGAGTAAATTGCTAATAATTCTTGTCAGAGTGAATGAAAAATGTATCAATAAGCAATGCTTATTAGATACTCCCTACACCTCAAGGGGATAACTCCCTACACAAGGTGTAATATGGCAGTGTGGCCCAAATAGCCCCCTATTTTCTGTTCTGAAAGTATATGAATGACCCTATTTTTTCAATGTTTGGTATTGTTTTTCATAGCTGAAGCATATGTGATTGATAAAGCTGTGTAAGTGTGGTCAAATTCCATCAACTGATTCATGAAATAGGTAGCATACAAGACTCATTTTTAAGAGTCTTTATAATGTAGTGACCTTGAAAATGTGGTAAAGGTAAAATCAAATGACTTCTTCAACACCTCCTATCCCCACCCCCAATTGATGCATCTGAGCTGGTTTGGTAAAATTCTAACCATTTGTTCCAGAGATAGTGTACACAGAAGCTTTTTAATATCAAAGTGTTAGTTTCAAAGTGTCAGTGGGGCCTTGAAAATGAGGTCTAGGTCACCAAAATGTAATCACTTCTTTCTCCCATTCCACTGAAGTATCTGTGCTAGTTTGAGCTAATTCCATCTATTGATTCATGAAATGTAGTGACCTTGAAAATGAGGTCAATGTCCTAACAAAGTATCTGTGCTAATTTGTTCAAATTCCAGCCATTAGTTCAAGATAAAATTTGCACATAAGCTTTTTTCCCAATCCCATGATGTATCTGTGCTAGTTTGATCAAATTCCATTTATTGATTCATGAGACAGAGTGTGTACAAGGCTAACTTTTTGAGTATTTATAATGTAGTGACATTAAAAATGAGGTCAATGTTACCAAAATCTAATCACATTTTTCCCCTATCCTGATGATGTACTATATTCTATTCTGTTCATACCTTCCACAGAAAAAATGACTGTACAGTTTTCTCATACAGTCTTAATCCAGAAGGCCCCTTAGGCAGTCACCTGTGTGATATCACTCCTCCCACTCTTTTGATCATGTGTCCATTTCTTTGAATGTAAAGCCCTAAAGGGTAGAGCTAAGCCAGGATAGGGAGGCAGGATTATCTTATCTATAGGTTAAGTATTGCTAGTTAAAATATATTTTCTTTTTAAAAACATAATTTTAACTGCACAATACATTAACCTATAGACAAGAGGCCCACGGGCCACAACTCGCTCACCTGAGTGAAACCGCCACTGCAGATATGCAGATGGCATGCAACATTTTTCCATTACTGTCAAATATTGAAACTTATGACAAGGAAATGGCTTAAACAGTTTTTCAGATATCTTGCTTACAAGGTTAAAATGCTGAAGTTTTCAAAACCACATAAGTGAAAAAAAAGTTCAGATATTTTTCAGACGTCATTTGATTCATCTACTTATCCTATCCTTTAAAGCTTTTTTTTCTATTTTTAGCTCTGGCAACCATTTTGTTCAGAAGTGCAAACTCATTTTAGCAATTTTGGCAAAGGGGCATAAGAGGAACATTGATGTGAAATTATTTTGAAATCTTGCCTCTGGCCACAGAGATGTCATTTAAAGGTTTTTCTGTTTTTTAGCTTTGGTGACCATTTTGTTCAGCAGAGCACAACCATTTTAGCATTTTGGTAAAGGGGGATAAGAGGAACATTTCTGTAAAATCATTTTGAAATCAGGCCACTGATCTAGGAGGAGATGTTTAAAGGTTGGTTTTTTTTTCTATTTTTAGCTCTGGCAGCCATTTTGTTCAGCCGAGCAAAACTTTTTAGCAATTTAGATGAAGGGCCATAAGAGGAACACTTCTGTGAAATTACTTTGAAATCAGATCACTGGCTGTTGAGGAGATGTCTTTTAAAGGTTTTTCTATTTTTAGCTTTGGCCACCATTTTGTTCAGCCAAGCAGAACCATTTTAGTAATTTTGTTGAAGGCCATTGGTGAAACACTTCTGTGCAAATATTTTTAAATCAGGCCACTGGCCAAGGAGGAGATGTTGTTTGAAGATTTTGTATTTTTTAGCTCTGGCCGCTATCTTGTTCAATGGAGCAGAACCATTGTGGCTATCTTTGATTTTCAATCAACACAATTTTAGCTTGTTTCAACCCGGAAGTCATCCTGTTGCTGAAGAGCAAGTTCAGCTCAAAGCGATCTAAGGTTTGAAAAGAGATGTCGAAAATTGATTTTCAAGATAGTGGCTGTGGTGGTGATCTTGGATTTTCTATTGGCTCATTTAACTATTTTGTGTCTCATAAGTGCCTAATGCTCATCATCAAGTTTCGATTCAACTAGATTATAGAGGAGATGTCCAAAATATGAATTCTGAACATTTTACCCGTATAAATATATAGGGCCCGTACAAATGCATGGGGGAAGCAAATTTGACCTTTCCATAAAAATGTCAAACGTCAATGTAGGACCATCATTTTAGCAATTTTGGTAGATCTCCTGTCCCTGAGGATTTGTACAAAGATAAGGCCTCAGGGCTTATTTGGTTCTGAAGAAGAAGATTTTTAAATGTTTTTACCATATATGGGCATGGCAGCCATCTTGGTCAATGGACCACAACCATTTTAGAAATCTTTAATTCCCCCATCCTAAGGAGGCACCACATAGAATTCAAGCAACATTGGCCCAGAGGCTTAAGAGGAGAAGTCGTTTGAAATTCTCTACATTTTTCCCATACAGATGTATGGTGCCCATACAAATGCATAGGGAAGCAAACTTGACCTCACCATAAAAAGGTCAAAGGTCAATATACGACTATCATTTTAGCAACTTTGGTAGACCTCCCATCCCTGATGAATTGTGCAAAGATTCAGCCCTAAGGCATCCTCTCTTCTGGAGAAGAAGATTTTTAAAGGTTTTTACCATATATGGGCATGGTGGCCACCTTGGTCAACAGACTACAACCATTTTAGCAATCTTTTGTTCCCCCAACCTAAGGAGGCTCTGTATAAAATTTGAGCAATATTGGCCCTGAGGCTTCAGAGGAGGTCATTTGAAAATGTGAACAGATGGACAGACAGACGCACTGACTGGGCAGGCTTAGTCCTCTAAGCTGTTAACCAGTATTGTGCACATTCTTTTGCCAGAAACTTACAACTATCCTTCTTGAATCAGCAGAAGGGAGAGAATGACTGTAGAAAATATTTCATGATCAATCTCCACGAAAGAATGTTGCCGACCTCGGCAGGGGTTGAACCCATGACCTCCTGTGTTGGGGTTTAACAACCCCTCTACCCTTGTGGGTCATTTTGTTTTGTCTCCCAGAAAAGGAGAAAAGAGATAGAAGAGAGATAGTAGAAGAGATAGTAGAAGAGATGAAAGAGAGGGACAAAGAAGAAAGAGGAACAGGAATGAAAGTGAAGAGACAAAAGAAATAAAAACATTCCCCCTACCCCTACCTGCTACAAGGATAACAGGCCTTGCCCATCTGTAAGCCAGTATCAGTTGGACGCCCCAGTGACATAAGATACATGACACCTTCGCACCACCCGACCACCTCAAAAAAAAAAAAAAGGACAAAGAAAGAGTTATCTGCTCAGACATAGGCTGTTCTGTGAAACACAACCTATGTGTGAATTGTGTTTACTTGTCCTATACATATACAAGAGGGTTTGTATGCAGCCACTAAAAATAATGTAAAAAATCATTTTTTAGTCTGCACAGATACTAAAAATATTTTTAAAAGCAGGCTTTTTTTGTCTGCACATGCCCTATCTTAACTTACGGGCTGTTAGGCCGCGCCAGAGGTATTGGATAGTTTGTATGCAGACACTAAAAATAATGTAAAAAATCTATTTTTTAGTCTGCACAGATACTAAAAATATTTTTAAAAGCAGGGATTTTTTTGTCTGCACATGCCCTGTCTTAACTTACGGGCTGTTAGGCCACGCCAGAGGTATTGGACAGTTTGTATGCAGACACTAAAAATAATGTAAAAAATCATTTTTTAGACTGCACAGATACTAAAATTATTTAAAAGCAGGGTTTTTTTTGTCTGCACATGCCCTGTCTAAACTTACGGGCTGTTAGGCCGCGCCAGAGGTATTGGACAGTTTGTATGCAGACACTAAAAATAGTGTAAAAAATCATTTTTTAGTCTGCACAGATACTAAAATTATTTAAAAAGCAGGGTTTTTTTTGTCTGCACATGCCCTGTCTTAACTTACGGGCTGTTAGGCCGCGCCAGAGGTATTGGACAGTTTGTATGCAGACACTAAAAATAGTGTAAAAAATCATTTTTTAGTCTGCACAGATACTAAAATTATTTAAAAAGGAGGGTTTTTTTGTCTGCACATGCCCTGTCTTAACTTACGGGCTGTTAGGCCGCGCCAGAGGTATTGGACAGTTTGTATGCAGACACTAAAAATAATATAAAAAATCATTTTTTAGTCTGCACAGATACTAAAAATATTTTTAAAAGTAGGTTGTTTTTTTTTGTCTGCACATGCCCTGTCTTAACTTACGGGCTGTTAGGCCGCGCCAGAGGTATTGGACAGTTTGTATGCAGACACTAAAAATAGTGTAAAAAATCATTTTTTTAGTCTGCACAGATACTTAAAATATTTTAAAAAGCAGGGTGTTTTTTGTCTGCACATGTCATGTCTTAACTTACGGGCTGTTAGGCCACGCCAGAGGTATTGGACATTTTATGTGCAGACACTAAAAATAGTGTAAAAAATCATTTTATTTTAGTCTGCACAGATACTAAAATAGTTTTAAAAGCAGGTTTTTTTTTTGGTCTGCATAATTATGCCAAGTCTTGATAATAAGCCCAATCAATGATTAATGGTAAAACAATCATAAATAGAAAAAAAAAAAAAAAAAAAAAAAAAAAAAATAGCATGATTGTGTAAAAATATGCAAGATATACATAAACTCCTTCTTTGTGGAAAGTTACCAAGTCCCTACGGAGGTAAAAATGTAAACAAAAAAGCTTACATGCTACGAATGTATGACCAGAACATAACAATCCAAATGTTTGTGGCTGTTTTCTGGAGATTTAAAGTCTTTTGTGTAGTACAGTTAAATTAGGCCATGATGTGTTTTAATGCTTGCATTTACACAGTCCCGTCCATGCAAGCTTTTTCTGCTGTCAATGACCAAGCATTTCCCTGTCCAATTTATACTTAATCCAGGGCATACTGAGTATGAGCTAGGTGTGCTAAAAATTGGAAATATTCCCAACCCAAACAAAGTTCAATCCCATGACACCTGTCTTACAGGTTGAGATGACTAAACACTAGGACACACAGCCCAAAATGTTTAAAGTATATGTCAGCCTTGCCATTCTCTGAATCAACAGAGTATTCATCAGGTATTTAAATGAAACTTTGCTAACACTGTAACAGTATGTCACATATTAAAATGGCAGTAAAATCATTCTTCATTTTCACTGTTTTCAAAATTAAATACTTCATCTATGGAATGATACTGTCCCATTTAAAAGCTTTTCATTACCAAACTATTTAAAACAAAAAATAAATAAATAAAAATAATACCTTGGTTTGCTGTTGACAAGACATCTTCTGATGCATAATTATTTCTGGGCAGACTGCTGGATGGAGCTTAAAAGCCTTCTTTATTGACCACCAAAAGACAACTAACTCAATTAACTGTTTTTACTAATCTCCTTATGACATCTGTTTGAATGAAGAATATTTAAGGCATTTTATTGTAACTAAAAATGCAGTTGGGACTAGCAAAACTTCATCAGATTTTTTTGTTTTGTTTCAGTGGTTATGTACCAGAAATTCTAGCCTCTGTACATATACATAAATATTTTTAAATTGCTATTCTGCACTCACGTTTTCAAATAGAGAAAGCATGCTCTGAAATTGTAATAAAGACTTTTGAGAAGGTTGAGGAGACAGAAACATGGATTCACAATCAAGTTAACCACTTTAGCTGTTGATATTCATTCTGTTTAGGTTCCATCAACTACTAAGAAA
Source organism: Anodontia alba (assembly GCA_964016985.1). NCBI lineage: Eukaryota > Metazoa > Mollusca > Bivalvia > Lucinida > Lucinidae > Anodontia > Anodontia alba. The sequence goes on from OZ024832.1 coordinate 67,265,224, forward strand.
GTAATTTGGGAGAATTGTGAATCTTATTTGGGTCATACAAGGGGTCTTAGAATTACATCTGTCTGTCCAACTGAACAATATGTATCTGGATACTACTTGTATCAGCACTCCTTTGTAACAGATAAATATGTAAACAAATTAATTCACTAGAAGAAACAAGACTAGTCAAGAAGATGGCATCATTGCAGAGATGAATTTTGAAATTAAAACAAAGATGCTAGATAATACAAAAAGGACAAAGAAAGAGTTATCTACCCTGAAAAAATAGAAAATAAATGAGAAAAAAAAAAAAAAAACCTGAATAGCTGGAAACAAGACATCTTCTAATGCATATTTCTGGGCAGACTGCTGGACGGAAATCAAAAGCCTTCTTTTTTGCCAACAAAAGGCAAATAACTCACTTAACTGTTTTTACTATTCCCCTTAAGACATCTGTTTGAATGAAGAATATTTTAGGCATTTTCTGGTAACTATAAATGTGGTTGGGATCAGCAAAACCTCATCAGATTTTCCTTTTATGTTTCAGTGTTAATGCACAAGAAATTTAAGCATCTCTACATATACATAAATATTTTAGAATTGCTATTCTGCACACACATTTTCAAATAGAGATAGGATGCTCTGAAATTGGTAATAAAGACTCCTTGAGGATGTTGAGGATTAAGAAACATGGATTCTTAATCAAATTAACCACTCTAGCTGTTTTTAATTTTAAAACATAGATGCCAGATAAAACAAAAAGGATAAAGAAAGAGTTATCTGCCCTGAAATAGGTTGTTTACGCAACATAAACTATGTGTGAATTGCATCTAGTTTGTCCTATTCATATATGACCAGAGCACAACAATTCAAATATTTGTGGGTTCTGTCCCTTTATTGTCCTTTGTGTAGTATTACAATTATATTGGGCCATTATGTGAGTTAAGGCTTTCATTTGTGCAGTCTTGTCCATGCATGCTTTTTCTGCTGTCTATGACTGAGCATTTCCTGGTCCAATTTATACTCAATCCAGGGCATATTGAGTATGAGTTAGGTGTACTAATGAGGGGAAACATTCCCAACCCAAACAGGGTTTAAACTAATGACACCTGTCTTACAGTCTGAGATCAGTAACCACTCAGACACCCTGCCCAAATGTTTAATGCATATGTTAAATTTACCACTCTCTGAATCAACACAGGTATTTAAATGAAACTTTGCTACCACCGGAACAGTATGTTACATATTAAAATGGCAGTTAACTCCCTCTAATTTGGTACCTTTCTAATTTCTTTTTTTACAAATAAATGCTTCATCTATGGAATAATGCTGTCTAATTTAGAAACTTTTTTATACCATACCAAAAATAAAAGAACAAACTTAAACACAGTTTGCTGGAAACAAGACATCTTCTGATGCATATTTCTAGGTAGATGGCTGAACAAAGATCAAAATCCTTCTTTACTGACAACCAAAAGACACCAAACTAACTTAAATGATTTTGATATTCCCCTTATGACGTCAGTTAGAATGAAGAATTTTCAAGGTATTTTATTGAAACTAAAAATGTAGTTGGGATTGGCAAAATCTCATCAGATTTTCCTTTTATGTTTTGGTGGTTATGAATAAAGAATTCAAGCATCTATACATATACATAAATATTCTAGAATTGCTTTTCTGCACTCACATTTTCAAATAGAGATAGGATACTCTGAAATTAGTAGATTTCTTATGGAGGTCCAGGAGACAGAACCATGGATTCTCAATCAAGTTAACTACTCTAGCTAGTGAATATTAATTCGATTTGTGTTCTATTTGTAAGTATAACAGTATTAGGGAGAGTGCAGATATTAGGAAAACGGAATTCATTTAAGGTAAGGTATTTCAAGAAGTTAACAAAATCGGTGAGTAATAATAAATCCAAAGAAATCAGGGTTCTAGGTTTACCTACATATCCTTATATGGTCACAACCTTGAAAGTCATGAAGATAGAGTGTGAGCACAGCATCATAAAAAGTCATCCAATGGTCAGACGGAGAGTTGAGGTGATCAGGTATAAATACTGTCTGAGCATATCACACAAGGAAGTTGGGTTAGAGCTGAGAGTTAGATCTGAGAATAAAAGTTAATACCTAGATTGAATGAAATAGAGAGAAGGAAAAAATATATATATTCCAACCTGGGTATATGTTAACTATCAGTAAATTAACTTGAGTAAATAAAAATGTAGAAATGCATTGTTGCCTTGCTTATACCTATAGCATAGTAATATCATATAAAAAAGTAGTTGGAAATGAAGAAGATGGCATTATTGCATAGATGAATTTTTAATTCTAAAACCAAGATAGTAGATAATAAAAAAAAAAGGATGATTGATTGTATTGGGGTCATTTTGTGTCATCTCCCAGAGAAAGGGAGAAAAGAGATAGAACACATGGTAGAAGAGATGAAAGAGAGGGACAAGGAAGAAAGAGGACCAGGAATGAAAGTGAAGATACAGAAGAAATAAAAACATTCCCCCTACCCTTACCTGCTACAAAGATAGCAGGCCGTGCCCAACTGTACATCAATATCAGTTGGACGCCCCGGTGACTTAAGATACACGACACCTTCGCACCACCCGACCACCTCCAAACAAGAGCTGTCGGAGGACAGCGAGCTCGCCTGCTGGGTACATTTTATATTGTAACATTTTTATCATTAAGCCATATAATATAGGTCACACTGACCTAGATGTATTTGTATGTAAATCATTTTGTCACATAGATATAATAATCCAGGTATGACAATTCTCCATGAAATAGTAATAAAAATAAAAGGCAAAATCACTGAAGCATGAAATATAGGTCACAATGACCTAGATATAGTAAGTGGTCATTCATTGGGTCACATGGAACTAATATCCCAGGTGTGACATTTATCCAACAAATATTCAAGATATAAGGCAAAATCACTGAACCATGAAATATAGGTCACACCAACAGAGATATATTTTGACCTCAATAATCGGGTCACAAGGAACTAATATCCCAGGTGTGACATTTATCCAACAAATAGTATTCAAGATATAAGGCAAAATCACTGAACCATGAAATATAGGTCACAATGACCTAGATATAGTAAGTGGTCATTCATTGGGTCACATGGAAGTAATATCCCAGGTGTGACATTTATCCAACAAATAGTATTCAAGATATAAGGCAAAATCACTGAACCATGAAATATAGGTCACACCAACAGAGATATATTTTGACCTCAATAATCGGGTCACAAGGAACTAATATCCCAGGTGTGACATTTATCCAACAAATAGTATTCAAGATATAAGGCAAAATCACTGAACCATGAAATATAGGTCACACCAACAGAGATATATTTTGACGTCAATAATCGGGTCACAAGGAACTAATATCCCAGGTGTGACATTTATCCAACAAATAGTATTCAAGATATAAGGCAAAATCACTGAACCATGAAATATAGGTCACAATGACCTACATATAGTAAGTGGTCATTCATTGGGTCACATGGAAGTAATATCCCAGGTGTGACATTTATCCAACAAATAGTATTCAAGATATAAGGCAAAATCACTAAACCATGAAATATAGGTCACACCAACAGAGATATATTTTGACGTCAATAATCGGGTCACAAGGAACTAATATCCCAGGTGTGACATTTATCCAACAAATAGTATTCAAGATATAAGGCAAAATCACTGAACTATGAAATATAGGTCACAATGACCTAGATATAGTAAGTGGTCATTCATTGGGTCACATGGAACTAATATCCCAGGTGTGACATTTATCCAACAAATAGTATTCAAGATATAAGGCAAAATCACTGAACCATGAAATATAGGTCACAATGACCTAGATATAGTAAGTGGTCATTCATTGGGTCACATGGAACTAATATCCCAGGTGTGACATTTATCCAACAAATAGTATTCAAGATATAAGGCAAAATCACTGAACCATGAAATATAGGTCACAATGACCTAGATATAGTAAGTGGTCATTCATTGGGTCACATGGAACTAATATCCCAGGTGTGACATTTATCCAACAAATAGTATTCAAGATATAAGGCAAAATCACTGAAGCATGAAATATAGGTCACAATGACCTAGATATAGTAAGTGGTCATTCATTGGGTCACATGGAAGTAATATCCCAGGTGTGACATTTAACCAACAAATAGTATTCAAGATATAAGGCAAAATCACTGAACCATGAAATATAGGTCACAATGACCTAGATATAGTAAGTGGTCATTCATTGGGTCACATGGAAGTAATATCCCAGGTGTGACATTTATCCAACAAATAGTATTCAAGATATAAGGCAAAATCACTGGACCGTGAAATCTAGGTGACCTGGACCGTAAAATGTAGGTCACCATGACCTTCACTCTCTTACACTTAAACTGATGTCACATAGTTAGCTGATGTATAACCAGTTGTGTCTATAACCTGTAGGCATATAAGATTTTACAAATGTGTCCTAGATTTTGACCCCTAGCCCCACTGCAAGGCCCACCCTGAGGTATGAACCCAGGGGTATGTTCTTTTGGAATCTCAGAAGACTCGTCCAGGTACCCAAATTCTAAATATGAATGCTCTATGAGGAGTGAAAGTCAAGATATAAGAATTTGAAAAACTTTAACACAGTATTACAAAGGTGTCCTAGATTCTGACCCCTAGCCCCACCCAGGGGCATGAACCCAGGGGTTTATTCTCTTGGAATCTCAGAAGACCCTCCAAGGTACCTAAGTTCCAAATTTGATGCCTCTGTGAGGAGTGACTGTTGAGATATAAGCATTTGAAAAACTTTAACGCAGTGTGACGGGAACGGGAACGCAAACGCAAACGCAAATGCAAACGTGGACGACCGGGGTGACTACAATAGCTCTCCTTGTACTTCGTACAGGCGAGCTAAAAAAAGGACAAAGAAAGAGTTATCTATCCTGACATAGGCTGTTTTGTGAAACACAACTTGCGTGTGTTTGTTTGTGTTGAGGTTTTACGGCCCTATCAACCCAATGGGGTCATGTCGAGCGTGGTCAGTTTACCTAACCACACGTTTACTGGGCAGGCTTAGTCCTCTAAGCGGTTAACCAGTATTGTGTACACTCTTTTGCCAGAAACTGACAACTGCCCTTCTTGAATCAGCAGAAGGGAAAGAATGACAGTAGAAAATATTTCAGGATCAATCTCCACGAAAGAATGTTGCCGACCTCAGTGGGGGTTGAACCTGCGACCTCCTGGTCTCCAGTCGGATGGCGCATCCAACTGAGCCACCGGACCGGCAATTTATGTGTGAATTGTGACTAGTTGTCCTGTACATATATGACAGAACACAACAATTCAAATGTTTGTGGTGGTGTTCTGAAACTTTTTAGTCCTTCGTGTAGTATTCGTGCTACACTGAACCATGATGTGTGTTAATGCTTGCATTTGTACAGTCTTGTCCATGCACGGTTTTCCTGCTGTTTTATGATGAAGCATTTCCCTGTCCAATTTATACTCAATCCAGGGCATGTTGAGTATGAGCTTGATGTACTAATGATAGGAAACTTTCCCCACCTAAACAAGGTTCAAATGCACGACATCTGGCTTACAGGTTGAGATCACTAACCACTAGGATACTCAAATGTGTAATGCATAAAATTATGTTAACTTTGCCATTCTCTGAATCAATGCAGATATTTAAATGAAACTTTGCTAACACTGAAGCAGTATGTCACATATTACAAGAGGCCCAATGGCCACGATTCGCTCACCTGAGTGACATGGCCACTGCAGATATTTAAATGTTATGCAACATTTTTCCAACCTTATCATTGCAACTAATGAAGGGATCATCATTAAGCAGTTCTTAGTTTTTAAGAAGAATATATGGGCATGACAATCAATGGAGTGTGATCATTTGAACAAACTCTTAATCACTTTTCAACAGTAGGATCAATGTGAAATTCGGTGAAATTAAGTGGCTTCTGAAGAGTTGTTTAACAATATCATGATTTTATACATGTAAACAGCACAGGGGCAGGGAAACAAAGAACTCACTATGGATTAGAAAATGGAAGTCTCGGTTTTATTGACTCTTTATAAGCAGCAATGAAGTTTGCAACACTCCTTACTGTGGTTATGGTGGAGCTGTCATTTAAAATATTCCTATTTTAAAATTTAACATTGCCATGGCAACCAAACAATAAGGTCACTGGTCATAAAGTACATAAACTGGGTAGATAATCATCCAATGATCATAACTGCCAAATATAAGTCATATCACTTCACTGGTTAGGGAGAAAATCATTATAAGTCTATGGGAGTTTTCTGTTGCCATGGCAACCAAACCAAGAGGCAGATTTGTACTTTTATCTTTTTTCAATTGCCCTTATCTATTTAACATTTGTACTAAATTAGAAAGTGCTACTGTTCAGTGGTTTAGGAGGAGTGGTCATTAAAAAATCTTTTCTTTTTTTTTTAAATTTAATGTTACCATGGACACCAAACAAAATGGCCACTGGTCATGAAATGCACAAACTGGTCAGATAATCATCAAATCATGCCAATATGATTCACTTCACTTCATTGATTATGAAGAAAATGCAATTTAACCATTTTTCCATTACAAGTCTATGGCAGCTTTCTGTTGCCATGGCAACCAAACAAGAGGCAGATCACCATAATTTTACCAATTTCATTGTCCTTATTCAAGAAACATTTGTATAAAATTAGTCATACTGCTTCAGTGGTTTTGGAGGATGTCATTTAAAAAGTTCATTTTTAAAAATTGATTGCTGTCATGGCAACCGAACAAAATGGTCATTGGTGATAGATTACATAAACTGGGTAGAAAATCATCTAATGATCATAACTGCCAAATATGGTTTAAATCATTTCAATTGAAATGGAGAAAATGCAATTTAGCCATTTTCCCATTATAAGTCTTTGGGAGCTTTCTGTTGCCATGGCAACCAAGCCAAGAGGCAGACCACCATAATTTTAGCTATTTTGAATTGTCCTTACCTAAGCAGCATTTTTACAAAATTAGAGTCAAACTGCTTCAGTGGTTTTGGAGGGGATGTCACTTATAAATTCTTTTTTTTTTTTTTAAATTTAATGTTGCCGTGGCAACCAAACAAAATGGCCACTGGTCATGAAACATATAAACTGGGTGGACAATCATCCAATGATTATAACTGCCAAATATGGTTCACACCACTTCACTGGTTTTGGAGAAAATGCAATTTAACTATTTTCCCATTATAAATCTATGGGAACTTTCTGTAGCCATGGCAACCAAACCGAGAGGCAGATCACCATAATTTTAGCTACTTTGAATTGTCCTTACCCAAGCAACATTTGTACAAGATTAGTCATACTACCTCAGTTGCTTGGAGATGTTATCAAAAAAAAATATCCTTTTTTTGAAATTCAATGTTGCCATGGCAACCAAACAAAATGGCCATTGGTCATAAAACACATAAACTGGGTAGACAATCATCAAATGATCATAACTACCAATATGGTTCACATCACTTCAATGGTTATGGAGAAAATGCAATTTAACCATTTTCCCATTATAAGTCTATGGGAGTTTCTGTTGCCATGGCAACCAGACCAAGAGGCAGATCACCATAATTTTCAGGTGAGCTCAGGTGAGCTAATAATGTGCTAGACTTAGCATAAAATGGTGAAAGGAGCTCCCAATTCTAACACTAAAAGGTAGATCCCTCCATTTTTGGATTAAGGCTCAGGAAACTCTTAGAATAAGCTCATTCTTCATATAAATCCTAAGAGCTCATTCTTCATATAAATCCTAAGAATAAGCTCATTCCAACATATATATATATATATATATAATATGTATTGTAGGGTTTAAAGGCTGTTAATCTTCTATAGGCATCCAAGGCACTGTTAACTTGGCACGCCTTTTTGGGCCACAACAATGGGGCCCAAATTATGCAGGTTTTGAAGTTGCTGAGACATATCCTTTATATAGAACTTAGAAAAAGTGGAAGATTGATTCCATACAGCTGCTTTTAGAATCTCATTGAGCAGAACTTTATTGAAAAAGGCCCAAGAGGAAGATAGAGCCCTCACCTTTTGGGCTTTAATCCTTAAGAAGGGAAAGTCTTTATGGGTGAGTTTCCTGTAGGCAAGCTTAATAGTATAAGATATCCATCTCGAGACAGAGGATTTAGAAATATCTTGTCTGCCTTTACTTGGTAGAAATAACCTAGTTCTATTTTTTAATGGTAAGGTCTAGTCATCTTAAGGAAGAATTTTAAGGCTCTTATCGGGCATGAAAGTCTATCCGAATGTTCCCTTTTGCATATACGAGCTAAATTAGGGATCTGGGCAAATGGACGGAAGCTGATTCTTAACCAGACTGACTGAATCTTAAATGATTTGAATCCATTGCCAGGGCATGAATCTCGCTACATCTTTTGGCAGTGGCAAGAGCTAAAAGAAAGGCTGTCTTTAACATTACATGAAGTTTAGAAGCCTTATGTAAAGATTCATATGGGGCTTTCTGTAGACAGACTAAGACCCTAGATAAATCCCATTTAGGAGTGAGAGATCTTTATACAGGGCATTGTAATTCAAAAGATCTTATTAGTTCTGACAAGACAGGATTAGATCCAATTCTATTACCAGTCTTAAATTTAAGAGTATTAGATATCATTGATCTATAGCCCTTAATAGTACTAATCTGATCCTTTTTCTCAGAGGACAGGTAAATGAGGAAATCGGCTATAACAGGAAAAAAAGGGGCCGAGACTGGATTAACCTTCCTTCTATGACACCAACGGGTATATATGATCCATTTCGCATCAAAGACTTTCTGAGTTGATGTTCATCTTGATTTGGAGACAAAATCTGCAATGTTTTGTGAAAATTTTCTATCTCTATGATTGCTTGATAACTCCCAGGCATGCAGGTTGAGTACTGGGAGGTTTTGATGTTGAAACTTTCCTTTTACTTGTGTTAATAGTTTTGGAAAGAGTGGAAGACTAACTGGAACTGAGACAAGTAGTTGTAGAACCTCTGAGAACCATGTTTGTTGTGGCCAAAGAGGGGCTATAAGAACTATTCTGCACTGAGATTGGCATATCTTGATCAGGGCAGAAAGAATCAGTATTGTTGGAGGAAATGCATAAGCATAAAGACTGTTCCAGTTCATGGAAAATGCATCTAGTGCAAAGGCTTGATTGTCCAGAACTGGGGACTCATAAAGTGGAAGTTTGTGATTGAAACATGTTGCAAACAGGGCCCAGTTGTTCAAAGCGTCATTAGTTTAACAAGCTTGTTAAGTGTCATTTCATTAACTGTTTTAGCGGATTCAATATACAATATTCTGATATTTTTTGCATTGTTTGCAAATGCAGGGTATATCCAGGTTCAGCAGGACAAGAGTTAATAACTTACGCATCTGACAAATAATAAAAAATGTAATATAATGCACAAGTCTGTTATTTCAAGAAAATTGTGGGTAGACAACAGAACAAACAACCAGCAATGGTACCTTTAAGTTAATATTTATTATAATGGACACATTTCGGTATATCAAATACCTTTTTCAAAACAAAGTAAGTACCGGTACTATTCTTTATCTACTGAAGACATAAAACTGGTCATCAGGAGTCATGTGGTCTAATTTAAAAACAGGAACATGGAAGTTGCTTATAAACAATCATTAATGGCTGTTACAGATTGGTTTTGATTAGGTAAAGAGTAGACTGAGCTAAGAAAGAAGAAGTATTGGAAACAGGATTAATTTTTAACTCCTAAAGCAGTCACAGTCTTGTTCATATTATTTATAACCTCAATTGAGCTGATCTCAGTTTCAGAAGTACATGTATATTCAGTGCATCAGATAATTAGTTTTCCAACCAGTATTATACTGGCCAAATTTAAAGCCAAGCAGTAAGGGCAAAACTGGGATTCTGGAATCAGTATCCATGCTGTGGACAATCTTAGTGATATTCTTTAGCCCATGGGCTTGTTGGGAGGGGTGAGCTGTGGTTTAAATAACTTGCTTTAAAGTGTGTATTTTGATGCTTTGATTTTTGTTTGTGTCTCTGTCTGTACATCTCCATTAATTTTTGTGCAGTACAATACGGCTGATCATTTTTCTGTATTTATCTCTTTCATAATTAATATAAAAGCTCTGAAATGGCCAGGTGCTATGCGTCACATCCCCTACTCCAGGGAACCCATTTTTAATGGCAGAACCAATCACCTTACGTAGAATTCAGGTGATCTTAGGGTTTTTCTTTGTTCATCTGCTCTAGCAATGATTTATCAAAGGTACTTAGCTTTCCAGTACTGAAGTCTTATCAGTGACTTTTAAACCCACACATTGCAAGCTACTTTCACTTCTGAGGCTGTTTACACAGATCGGTCATGACTGCAGACGTGATTCTGTATGCATTCATCTGATGCTTTGATGCTTTAATCAGTTATGTTGCACATTAAATAAAGACAATGAATCAAATAACAATAACTGGCTAAAATACCCCATTATTTTATCTGATGCAGTTCTGTAATCTCTTTCCTCATTCCTCATTTTCTGGAGGCCATGTTTCTGAAATCTTGGAAAATCCCAGTGCAGAATGGTGACCTGCAAGTTTTTGTCACTAACACTTAACTAGACAATGATGCTGAGAACTAGTCATTCTTATGCACACAAATTATGCACAGACATTTAGCATGGGAAATAGATGACAATGTGTATCAGGGTGAAACTTTTGCTGTCAGGGCTATCCATACAAAAATTATCATTTTGAATACAACAGACTGTATTCGTTTTGATATGCTACAAATTGATTTTTTTTAATGTATTCTCCATTAACTCTTTCACTGCCTTAGGTGACTAAAGTCCACAGCTTGGCTGACTGCCATAGGTGACTTTTGTCAAGAAAAGTTAGTATATGTTTTAAGTAAGTTTTACAAGCTGGTAATTTTCATGGTACACCAGAAACATAATCTATACTTTGTGTTTACACAATGTTGTGTTGTCAAAACCAAAAGTAAACTTGACAAAGCTATAAAGCTATTTTTTTTTTTAGTTTATAAAGCAAAGTTTTGGACTTTGGGGGTTCCAAATGGCGACAAAGTATAAAAAGGTTTAACAAGGATGGATGTGATTAAAATATTATTTAAAGTGGAAAAAAGGAAGGAAAACAGGTAGTAACAACCTCAGAAGTATAGTGTTTATCAACTTAATGTGCCCTTAGAATATTTTAGGCCAAGTTAGGGGCACAAAGGCCAGGTGACATGACAAGAAAGGCTTAGATTCAGGTGAGGTATGTTCTTGGCTTTGTTCTATGGGGCATGTCAAAATCTTTAGGCATATACCTGTGTAAACTGATTTGAAATACTGTAAATGAGCAAACAAAGGCTTCTTGATTGTTTTTCTTTTTGCTAGTTGCATATTGTTTGCCTGCTTCATTGTTTTATTCCTTGCTATAAAATGCACTGTAAACATGATCATTTTCATTCCAAAGAGGACTCCTCTATACAGTACTTACTTTTATATGCACTGGCTAAACTTGAAGAGTTCATGTGTCAAGCTGTAGAATATTGTGCATATGATAATAAGAATTGATTCTGTCACAAATATTGCAGTTTGTATAGGTCCTGCAGACAATTATCACAAAAATAGAGGAAAAAGTCCTAAATGGTATTTTGCAGGGTTGATGGGCCGTAAAAATCCAAACATTTCATTATGAGATTTTCAACTTGTTCACAAATAAAACATAAAACCATAGTCAAAACTGGAACATGATACCTTTATTAGTTCCCAAGATATAAAGATTTTACTAGTAGTTTGTTTGTGTTGAGGTTTTATGGCCCAGTCAACCCAATAGGGTCATGTCGAGCGCAGAGAGTTTACCTAACCACACATTTACTGGGCAGGTTTAGTTCTCTTAAGCAGTTAACCAGTATTGTGCACATTCTTTTGCCAGAAACTGACAACTCTTGAATCAGTGGAAGGGAGAGAATGACCGTAGAAAATATTTCATGATCAATCTCCACGAAAGAATGTTGCCGACCTCTGAGGGGGTTGAGCCCGCGACCTCCTGGTCTCCAGTTGGACAGCACATCCAACCAAGCCACCGAGGCCTTTACTAGCAGTACTCTGCTCAAAGAGTTATTAAAAAATATTTGGCACTGAGGAGTACTTTTCACTGTATAATTGGCAGTGAAAGGGTTAAATATTTTGGGGTATTTACGGAAAACACACTGATATCTAAGGCACTGAACCTCTTCTGATTCAGGCTAATTTATCTAAAACCAGACATGATGTTGCACTCTTATGGGTTACCTGAAAAGCTGCATCATATCTGTAGAATGTGTCCATATTTGGGGATGGGTAAGTTTCAAATTGGTGCAAAAGGATCCATTACTTTTAGCTGGACAGAGGCTATCTCGAACACTGTATACAGTTTATGAAGTGAAATGAATATGTTATTGAGAAAATAGAAAATACTATAAAAGCTCAGACTGCCTATTGGAACTTGGTCAGTTGTGAAGAAGCTATGGGAGAATAAATATCAAAGAAATCTACAGAGGATGTGAACAGTACTGATCAATAATTGCTCAAGAGAGATTCATGTACCAACAAGCTTAATTTCTAGGCTCTCTTGTAATCCTAGCTTTTAGAGAAGGCATGCATTTAGTAGCTTGGTATAAGAGTATGGGTTGTTGACTGTGGTCAACAGGGCTGGAACTCTCAGGAACCAAATATACAGATGAGCTTATGCACCAGGTATTTGTGCCACTGTTACCCCACCTATACAGATGGGTTCAGGATGGCCTGAGGGCTGGTGTGCAGCGAAGTGATACTTCAAGGTTTCCTGCAGTGTAGAGTAAGTGTCAGGCTTGTGGCATATTATGCAAAATACACCTCCATGGAATTATACTATTCAAAGGAGTGGGAACAAGGGCAGAGGAATGATTTCAATATGTCCCTCCAGAGCAGAACTTTTAGCAGGACTGTGATAGACAAAGTCACTGACACCGCTAGTCCCCGTAAGTGGGAGGGCAATGGTTACAAATGACTAGTGTATTACAACATAAGCAAAAGGACAGAGTTGGCTGACTCAGCAGCTGAACGTAGAGCTGGCCTAATATTACTCTGAAAGAAGACAGTTTTGGATATTAGAGCTGAATATTGATAGAGAAGAGCAAAAAGGCTGGCCTTTAAGACAGAGTATTGTATTATGAGCATAGGAATTTGTGTTGGATGAGAATTTGGTAAAACTGTCTTATAGGATCAGTTCCTAAACAGACAGACGAACAGGGCTGACTGGGTTTCAGCCACCAGTGGATTTCCTAAGTTGACGCTTGTGAGATAATCTGATAGCAAGATATAGTTCTGAGAGGTGACCAGTCAAAAGATAATGCTGAACAGGATTGAACATTATCAGATGGAGCTGACAGCTTGTAGCATTAGAATGTAACACAATGTTGAAGGCATATTTAAAGGAAATAGTTATTATATTTCATAATTTAAGCACTGGATTTGTTATTGAACCTAGTTTAAAATGCATAGTAGTCTGTACATATTTAGATTTCATCATGTATCTGAGTAATGCAATGATTTGTATGCCTCATTTTTTTGTGTTCTAATACTAAGAGGATTCTTTGTCCAAGTAAATTGGCACTGAGGAGTACTCATTTCAAAGCTTTTTGTTGTGATGTGCTTGTCACTTATGTTGGCTGGTTCTGGGCTGGAACTGATCACTCCAGTGGCTGCATCTCTGAAGGGCATAAAGACTGAATCAAATTAGTATGAGAAAAAAAGACTGAGTAGTCAGACCTATGAGAGAAAAACTGCTAGTTCCGGACAGTTTCCAATGCTACAAATCTAACAAAGTTAAGGAGCTACTATGTGATAACGACTAAACCAGACTGGCTATCATCCCGAGTGCAATGACATTTGTATCGCAGCCTCTAGATGTCTCAATGAACAAGCCCATGGAAGTAGTGCTACAGCAGAAGTGGAATAACTGGTACACTAGTGACAGCCATTCTTTCAAGGCTACTGGAAGGATGAGAAAACCAGAACTGCTAGGTATATGCAAATTGATCATTGAGACATGGGCTGTGTTACACCTACCTATCATTGTCAAGGCACTCAAAAAATGCTGATTTCTAATAAGATGGGCAGCACAGTGACTGACATAATATGGGAAGACTACGTGAAGCCCAGACACCAAGTTACTGTAGAAGATGATGACGACTTATGGTGAGGTTGACTACAGTGAAGAGAATGTCCTTTACTGTGAGGTTCCAAAGCATTACTCAGATGTTGAATATCACCAGATGTTTTGTTCAGAAGGGGAGTCAGACTTTGAATTTTAGGAAAAACTCCCTACTTTCATAGAGTTTCAGCCTATCATCACATACTGCATACTATCCAATAACTGTCTTTTCAATATTTAACATTAAATCATCGATTCAGATTTTTATGAGAAAATAAGAAATATATCACCAATCAGTGGCATGATAAATTTGCCTATAGCACACTTAGTTTAGAAGATTATTGACAAAATGTTCTCCAGAACTATGGATGGAAGGCTTTGGACACAACATTAGTTCCACAGCAAAAGTGTAAATTGCATGTCACCAGTGAAGGCCACAGTAAATGTAACACACAATCCAGAAACCTAATCTGCACCATCTCTGGTGATCAGCAGATTTGACTTGCCTCTGTGCATGTGAAGTGTCATTACAGGATACTGACCAATTTTTCTTTTCAAGAACTTTGATGTGAGTTTCCTATGTGATCATATCATTGTCCCTTTAAAAATACTAAAAAGGTCAAATTTAATAACTTAAGCATCCTACTGAAATAACTGATATTACTAACAGTTATGGTTTTTATTTGTGTTGAGGTTTTACAGCCCAGTCAACCCAATGGGGTCATGTCGAGCGGGGTCAGTTTAACTAACCACACGTTTACTGGGCAGGCTTAGTCCTCTAAGCAGTTAACCAGTATTGTGCACATTCTTTCAACAGAAGGGAGAGAATGACCGTAGGAAATGTTTCATGATCAATCTCCGTGACAGAATGTTGCCGACCTTGGCGGGGGTTGAACCCGCAACCTCCTGGTTTCCAGTCAGACGGCGCATCCAACTGAACCACCGAGGCCGGCCAGTTAGCCAGAAGCCACATCTGCAACATTACTGTTGGTCAGTAAATTGTACTGCCTCAGTGCTTGTGAAATGTCACTACAGAATAATGACCAAATGTTCTTAAGAACTGTGAACTGTGTGAGGTTTGTTGTACTCCAGAGTATAATTGTGTTTATGCAGAGCAGTGGTTATGCAACAAATTTATTCATAGGGAAAAAAAGTTCTTCTCTACAATCTAGGCAGACTCCCTTTTGAATAGCAACAAAACAAAAAACAAAAAAAAAAAAAAAACATACATCATTTTCAACCTTATTTAATCCATACTGAGACCATGGAAGCATGTTAAGAAGAGACTTTGTGCTATGAAGTGCTCTATCAAAAAGAGAAAAAATTCACTACAGACATTCCTAAAATCATAAGTAAAAAAAAAGGTAAGAGAAAAGTCCAGAGAGTGCCACAATCACAAACTGCAGCCCTTCCCAGACCCCAAGAGGAAGAGGAAACCGACAAATCCAAACAAGCACAAATTGAACAAACATACGAAAAGCACTAAGATTAGCTCTAAGATTAGCTCTCTCTTCCCCAAGCAAGGTAATCACAATACTAAAAGGACAGAAAAACACAAGAACAAAATGACACATGGAAAGACATACAACAAATCGCCTCATAGAATAAACCACAAAGCAACAAAGAGTAAGACTAACACCGGGATGACCACCTTAGAAGGGTCAGTAAACTTGCTCAGTCTGTAAGGAACATTCTATTGATAGAAAGTGGGTTAAGCAACACAGTAAACGATGCATGAATGTCAGAGTCATTTCATTGCATCTGCAACAAATGCATATAAATGTAACTACATGTACAAAGTGTTATTAATTTTCAATTTTCATTTCAAAATAGAACAACAGTGAAGGTGTCAAAGTCAGGGAAATACTGTCTAACCAGATCTTTTATTTATGAATAGACTGACAGTGATCGGACACCTGTTTAATTCAGTGTAATATCTCAAATATCTTAAAAGTGATATTTAATAATAATAAAATAATTAAAAAAATTCTTTAAACCTGTGGTCTGAGTGTTTCCTAAGCAAACATGAAATTTAACCATTTCAAAAATACCTTAAAAGTGATATTTCATGATGAAAATCATTCTATTCATACCTAATATTACATGGCAACATAACAAAAGTAATGTTAAGTAATTAATAAAAAATAATCTGTTTAAAATGTTACTTTCCAACCTGTTATACCCTAACATTTTAATAATGCATATATTATGCCTGGTCATCCCAACCAAAGTGGACACATCACAAGTAACACAGCAAAAGTTAAAAGGATGCCATGATAAACACAACCTGATTCAGAAGACTTATCAGTACCACCACTATTAGTTAGTAAATACTACTTGCCTACTTGGATGTGAAGTGTCTTAACAGGATATGACACAAAAGTTGTCTAGACCTGTGGTCTGATAGTTTCCTAAGCAAATATGATATTTCCCTTTTCAAGCATACCTTCAAAGTGATATTTAATGATGAGAAACATCCTATTCGAAACTAGTTATTACTTTGCAACCTTTCAGAAGTAATGTAAAAATAATGTAAAAATGACATATTTCACCTTACAATCTGTTATACACTAGCATTTTGATAATGTACATATTATGCCTGGTCATCCCAACCAAAGTGGACACATCACAAGTTCCACAGCAAAATGTTTACTAGATGCCAACAGTAAAGGCCATGATAAACACAACCTAATTCAGTAGGCTCATCTGTACCACCACTGTTGGTTTGTTTGTGTTGAGGTTTAATGGCCATGACAACCCAATGGGGTCATGTCAAGCGCGGTCAGTTTACCTAACCACACGATTACTGGGCAGGCTTAGTCCTCTAAGCGGTTAACCAGTATTGTGCACATTCTTTCGCCAGAAACTGACAACTGCCCTTCTTGAATCAGCGGAAGGGAGAGAATGACCATAGAAAATATTTCATGATCAATCTCCACGAAAGAATGTTGCTGACCTCGGCGGGGGTTGAACCCGCGACCTCCTGGTCTCCAGTCGGACGGCGCATCCAACTGAGCCACCGAGGCCGGCACTACCACTGTTGGTCAGTAAATACTACTTGCCTACGTGGATGTGAAGTGTCTTAACAGGATATGAAAAAAAGTTTTTAGACCTTAGATCTGAGAGTTTCCTATGCAGACATGAAATTATCTCCTTTAAAAAGTACCTTTAAAGTGAAAGTTAATGATGAAAAAATTATCAAAACTTGTTTTATATTGCAACCTTAGAAAAGGGATGTTTAGTAATGAAAAGCAGCCAATATAAACTTAATATTTCCTTACAACCCTAACATTTGAATAATGTATATATTACGCCTGGTCATCCCAACCAAAGTAAACACATAACTTCCACAGCAAAATGTTTAAAGGATGCCAAAAGTGATGGCCCAGATAAGTATAACTTGTCATTCAGAAAACTCTACTGTAACACTACTATCGGTCATTAATTAATTTTTACCCTAATGAACTTAATGTATCTTAACAGGTTATGACCAAAAATTCTTTAGAAATTAGGTCTGAGATTTCCTAAGAAGACATAATATTTTCCCTTTTAAAAAATACCTTCAAAGTGATATTTAAGGATGAAAAGCATCCTATTCAAAACTAATGATTACCTTGCAGCATTACAGAAGTATTTCAAAAAATAATGGAAAAACAACCTATTTACAATTTAACATTTAAACTCTAACATTGAAATGATTTATATATTATGCCTGGTCATCCCAACCAAAGTAAACACATCACAAGTTCCACAGCAAAATGTTAAAAGGGTGCCAACAGTGAGGGCCCAGATAAGTATAACTTGTCATTCAGAAAACTCATCTATAACACGACTGTTGGTCATTAAAAATTTTTTGCCCTAATGGACGTAACGTATCTTAAATGGATGTAAACAAAAATTCTTTAGACTTGTGCTCTGAAAATTTTCAAAGCAAACATGAATTTTATCCATTTTTTAAAAAAAAACCTTTAAAGTGATATTTCATAATGAAAATTATACTATTCTAAGCTAATATTACAATACAACCTTACAAAAGTAATGTTAAGTAATGAAAAAACAACCCGTTTAAAATATTACCTTACAATCTGTTATACTCTAACATTTTAATAATGCATATATTATGCCTGGTCATCCCAACCAAAGTGGACACATCACAAGTAACACAGCAAAATGTTAAAAGGATGCCAACAGTAAAGGCCACCATAAACACATCCTGATTCAGAAAACTCATTTGTACCACCACTGTTGGTTAGTAAACACTACTTGCCTACGTGAATGTGAAGTCTCTTAACAACATATGACCAAAAGTTCTTTAGACCTAATGTCTGCGAGTTTACTAAGAAAACATATTTTCCCTTTTCAAAAAAACCTTCGAAGTGATATTTAATGATGAAAAAAAACATCCTATTTAACACCAGTTATTACCTTGCAACCTTACAGAAGTATTGTAAAACTAAGCAAAAAACAACCTATTTACCATTTTACCTTGCAACATATATACTCAAACAATGAAATGATTTATATAATATGCATGGTCATCCCAACCAAAGTGGACACCAAAAGTTCCACAGCAAAATGTTAACTTGATGCCAACAGTGAAGGCCAGATAAACAGAATCTGATTCAGAAGGCTCATCTGTACCACCACTGTTGGTCAGTAAATACTACTTGCCTACGTGGATGTGAAGTGTCTTAACAGGATATGACCAAAAGTTTTTAGACCTAAGGTCTGAGAGTTTCCTATGCAGACATGAAATTATCTGCTTTAAAAAGCACCCTTAAAGTGAAATTTAAAGATGAAAATAATCCTGATCAAACTAGTTTTACCTTGCAACCTTTTAACATTAACGTTTAACAATGAAGAGAAGCCTGTTTAAAATTGATATTGCCTTCTTTGCAATCTTTTATACTCTCTAACATTTAAATAATGTATATATTATGCCTGGTCATCCCAACCAAAGTAAACACATCACAAGTTCAACAGCAAAATGTTAAAAGGATGCCAACAGTGATGACCCAGGTAAGTATAACTTGGCATTGAGCTAACTCATCTGTAACATGACTGTTGATCATTAAACAATTATTGCTCTAGTGGATGTAATGTGTCTTAACAGGATATGACCAAAAATTCTTTAGACCTGTGGTCTGAGCGTTTCCTAAGCAAACATGAAATTTAACCATTTCAAAAATACCTTAAAAGTGATATTTTTGGTGGAAATCATTCTATTTATAACTAATATTACATTGCAACATAACAAAAGTAATGTGAAGTAATTAAAAACAATCTGTTCAAAATATTACCTTGCAACCTGTTATACCCTAACATTTTAATAATGCATATATTATGTCTGGTCATCCCAACCAAAGTGGACACATCACAAGTTTCACAGTGAAATGTAAACTGAATGCCAACAGTGAAGGCCATGATAAAAACAACCTGATTCAGAAGAAACATCAGTACCACCACTGTTGGTTAGTAAATACTACTTGCCTACGTGGATGTGAAGTGTCTTAACAGGATATGACAAAAAGTTATAAATTTAGACCTGTGGTTTGATAGTTTCCTAAGCAAACATGATATTTTCTCTTTTCAAACATACCTTCAAAGTGATATTTAATGATAAAAAACATCCTATTTGAAACTACTTATTATATTGCAACCTTACAGAAGTAATGTAAAAATGACCTATTTAAAGTTTTACCTTACAATCTGTTATACACAAACATTTTAATAATGTATATATTATGCCTGGTCATTCCAACCAAAATGGACACATCACAGCAAAATGTTAACTGGATTCGAACAGTAAAGGCCATGATAAACACAACCTAATTAAGATGGCTCACCTGTACCACCACTGTTGGTCAGTAAATACTGCTTGCCTACATGGATGTGAAGTGTCTTAACAGGATATGACCAAAAGTTCTTTAGACCTAAGGTCTGAGAGTTTCCTATGCAGACATGAAATTATTTACTTTAAAAAGTACCTTTAAAGTGAAATTTAACGATGAAAATCATCCTGATCAAAACTAGTTTTACCTTGCAACCTTTTAATAATTAATGTTTAACAATGAAATGAAGCCTGTTTAAAATTGATATTGCCCTGCAATCTTTCATACTCTCTAACATTTAAATAATGTATATATTATGCCTGGTCATCCCAACCAAAGTAAACACATCACAAGAGCAACAGCAAAATGTTAAAAGGATGCCAACAGTGATGACCCAGGTAAGTATAACTTGGCATTGAGCAAACTCATCTGTAACATGACCGTTGGTCATTAAACGATTATTGCTCTAGTGGATGTAATGTGTCTTAAGAGGATATGACCAAAAATTCTTTAGACCTGTGGTCTGAGAGTTTCCTAACCAAACATGAAATTTAACCATTTCAAAAATACCTTAAAAGTGATATTTTTGGTGGAAACCATTCTATTTATTACTAATATTACATTGCAACATAACAAAAGTAATGTTAAGTAATTAAAAACAATCTGTTCAAAATATTACATTGCAACCTGTTATACCCTAACATTTTAATAATGCATATATTATGCTTGGTCATCCCAACCAAAGTGGACACATCACAAGTTCCACAGTGAAATGTAAACTGAATGCCAACAGTGAAGGCCATGATAAAAACAACCTGATTCAGAAGAAACATCAGTACCACCACTGTTGGTTAGTAAATACTACTTGCCTACGTGGATGTGAAGTGTCTTAACAGGATATGACATAAAGTTATAAATTTAGACCTGTGGTTTGATAGTTTCCTAAGCAAACATGATATTTTCTCTTTTCAAACATACCTTCAAAGTGATATTTAATGATAAAAAACATCCTATTTGAAACTACTTATTATATTGCAACCTTACAGAAGTAATGTAAAAATGACCTATTTAAAGTTTTACCTTACAATCTGTTATACACAAACATTTTAATAATGTATATATTATGCCTGGTCATTCCAACCAAAATGGACACATCACAGCAAAATGTTAACTGGATTCGAACAGTAAAGGCCATGATAAACACAACCTAATTAAGATGGCTCACCTGTACCACCACTGTTGGTCAGTAAATACTGCTTGCCTACATGGATGTGAAGTGTCTTAACAGGATATGACCAAAAGTTCTTTAGACCTAAGGTCTGAGAGTTACCTATGCAGACATGAAATTATCTCCTTTAAAAAGTACCTTTAAAGTGAAATTTAAAGCTGAAAAATTATCAAAACTTGTTTTATCTTGCAACCCTACAAAACTGATGTTTAGTAATGAAAAGCAGCCTATATTAACTTAATATTACCTTGCAACCTATTATACCCTAACATTTAAATAATGTATATATTATGCCTGGTCATCCCAACCAAAGTAAACACATCACAAGTTCCACAGCAAAATGTTAAAAGGATGCCAACAGTGCCTGCCTAGACAAGTACAACTTATCATTTGGTAAACTCATCTGTAACATGACTGTTGGTCATTAAATAATTTTTGCCCAAACGGATGTAATGAATCTGAACAGGATACGACCAAAAATTCTTTAGATATACTTTAAAAATGATATTTCATAATGAAAATTATCCTATTCTAAACTAATATTACATTGCAACCTTACAAATGAAAAACAACCTTTTTAAAATGTTACCTTACAATCTGTTATATTGAATAATTTAGGTATAAATTTATGTTTATGCAGAGAGTGGCTACAGTTCCATTGTTTTGGGTGTTTTTCAATCAGGTATAAGCAGCAATGGAGCATGCCTGTGCAGTAACCTTTCAGAGGTCAGCTAAGGACAATAACCTTGGCTTCATTCAGTGCCATCTCTTGTGATTGTAAAGACTGATTTTCAGAAATAAAGCTTGTGAAATTAAAATGTACCACCATCCACCCCACCACAGCTCCTCATATGCCTCTGACAACATCTGAGAGATTGGACCAGCTCAGTGATTCATAAGTATTTTATCTATAGAGTACTGAAAAATTCTTAATTCTGAAATTCAATTCAATTTTTCACAAATTCATTTTAATTATCCCCAAGTTTCGGGCAGTCAGTTTGCTTATCATTTGCCCTTTCAGATTAGTAGCTCAGTTGCCATACCCATTCAACAATCCATTCACCTTTTGCATTGTTGAATGTCATATGAGTTCCCCATGGGAGATAAATACTATCTCCGGAACTTGTTCCCCATTGGAGATTCAACACTTATAGTAATGCTCATCTTCAGAGTTTCCATCTCGGGGAACTCCCCATGGGAGATTTGCACAGCACATATTACTGTTATTGTGAGCTCCAGAACAACGTGTATGGACCCCATGGAAGAAGACAATAACACAACGGCAACACTGTCATCTTCGGTACAGGTGCAGTCAGTTATAGGTGACATAAGACAACTAAAATCACACATCAGCTTACTCGAGCATTTGGTCAGAGCAGGTGATGTGTGCTGTCTTGCAGCTACTACCCTGAAAGGTTCTCACTAGTTCAGCGAGGCTATTGCTATTGCTAGCACGTGGGTCCAGTGCCTGGCCCATGTTATTCTGCACTTGATTTGATCAACAGTCTGAACTAGATCTTGACGGGCCACTGGCTGAACTGGTCCATGAAAGCCAAAGTAGATTAGGGTAATGATACATTAGATCACAATAAATAGTTAATTAGACATGATCTTGTGTTGTTTGTTCCCCAGCTGGCTTGTTTAGGCACTCTCTGTATAAACTCTAACATTTTAATAACTCATATATTCTTATTCCTGGTCATCCCAACCAAAGTGGACACATCACAAGTTAAAATGTTAACTAGATGCCAACAGTGAAGGCCATGAAAAACACAACCTGATTCAGAAAACTCATTTGTACCATCACTGCTGGTTAGTAAACACTACTTGCCTATATGAATGTGAAGTGTCTTAACAGGATATGACCAAAAGTTCTTCAGACCAAACGTCTGAGAGTTTCCTAACATAATATTTTCCCTTTTCAAAAAACCTTCAAAGTGATATTTAATGATAAACAACATCCTATTTAACACTAGTTATTACCTTGCAACCTTACAGAAGTATTGTAAAGCTAATGGAAAAACAACCTATTTACTATTTTACCTTGCAACATATATACTCTAACATTGAAATGATTTATATAATATACATGGTCATCCCAACCAAAGTGGACACATCACAAGTTCCACAGCAAAATGTTAACTGGACACCAACAGTGAAGGCTGTGATAAACACAATCTGATTCAGAAGGTTCATCTGTACCACCACTGTTGGTCAGTAAATACTACTTGCCTACGTGGATATGAAGTGTCTTAATAGGATATGACCAAAAGTTCCTTAGACCTGAGGTCTGAGAGTTTCCTATGCAGACATGAAATTATCTCCTTTAAAAAGTACTTTAAAGTGAAATTTAATGATGAAAATCATCCCGTTCAAAACTAGATTTACCTTGCAACCTTTTGAAAGTAATGTTTAACAATGAAAAGAAGCCTGTTTAAAACTGATATTGCCTTGCAATCTTTTATACTCTCATACATTTAAATAATGTCTAATTTAAGCCTGGTCATCCCAACCAAAGTAAACATATCACAAGTTCCACAGCAAAATGTTAAAAGGATGCCAATAGTGACAGCCCAGATAAGTATAACTTGTCATTCAGAAAACTCATCTGTAACATGACTGTTGGTCATTAAACAATTATTGCTCTAGTGGATGTAATGTTTTTTAACAGGATATGACCAAAAATTGTTCAGACCAGTAGTCTGAGAGTTTCCTAAGCGAACATGAAATTTAACTATTACATAAAAACCTTAAAAGTGATATTTCATGGTGAAAATCATTCTATTCATAACTAATATTACATTGCAACATTACAAAAGAAATGTTAAGTAATTAAAAAACAATCTGTTTAAAATATTACCTTGCAACCTGTTATGCACTAACATTTTAATAATATATATATTATGCCTGGTCATCCAAATCAAAGTGGACACATTGTAAGTTCCACAGCAAAATGTTACCTGGATGTCAACAGACAGTGAAGGCCATGATAAATATTATTAGGTCTGATAGTTTCCTAAGCAAACATGATATTTTCCCTTTTTAAACATACCTTCAAAGTGATATGTAATGATGAAAATCACCCTATTCGAAAATAGTTATTACCTTGCAACCTTTCAGAAGTAATGTAAAAAAAAAGAGAAAAACAACAAATTTAAAATTTTACCTTACAATCTGTTATAAACTAACATTTTGATAATGTATATATTATGCTTGGTCATCCCAACCAAAGCGGACACATCACAAGTTCCACAGCATAATGTTAACTGGATTCCAACAGTAAAGGCCATGATAAAGACAACCTGATTCAGAAGACTCATCTGTACCACCACTGTTGGTCAGTAAATACTATTTGCCTACGTGGATGTGAAGTGTCTTAACAGGATATGACCAAAAGTTCTTTAGACCTAAGGTCTGAGAGTTTCCTATGCAGACATGAAATTATCTTCTTTAAAAAGTACCTTTAAAGTGAAATTTAACGATGAAAAATTATCAAAACTAGTTTTACCTTCCAACCTTACAAAAGTGATGCTTAGTACTGAAAAGCAGCCTATATTAACTTAATATTACCTTGCAACCTATAATACCCTAACATTTAAATAATGTATATATTATGCCTGGTCATCCCAACCAAAGTAAACACATCACAAGTTCCACAGCAAAATGTTAAAAGGATGTCAACAGTGATGGCCCAGATAAGTATAACCTGTCATTCAGAAGACTCATCTGTAACAGGACTGTTGGTCATCAAATTACTTTTACCCAAATGAACATTACGTATCATAACAGGATATGACCAAAGTTCTTTAGAACTAAGGCTGAGATTTCCTAGGAAGATATAATATTTTACCTTTTCAAAAATACCTTCAAAGTGATATTTAAGGATGAAAAGCATCCTATTCAAAACTAGTAATTACCTTGCAACCTTATAGAAGTATTTAAAAAATAATGAAAAAACAACGTATTTACAATTTTCCCTTGCAACATTTAAACTCTAACATTGACATGATTTATATAATATGCCTGGTCATCCCAACCAAAGTGAACACATCACAAGTCCCACAGCAAAATGTTAACTGGATGCCAACAGTGAAGGCCATGATAAAGACAACCTGATTCAGAAGCCTCATCTGTACCACCACAGTTGATCAGTAAATATTACTTGCCTATGTGGATGTGAAGTGTCTTAATAGGGTATGACCAAAAGTTTTTTAGACCTAAGGTCTTAAAGTTTCCTATGTAGACATGAAATTATCTGCTTTAAAAAGCACCTTTAAAGTGAAATTTAATGGTGAAAATCATCCTGTTCAAAACTAGTTTTACCTTTTAACCTTTTGAAAGTAATGTTTAACAATGAAAAGAAGCCTGTTTAAAACTGATATTGCCTTTCAATCTTTTATACTATCTAACATTTAAATAATGTATATATTATGCCTGGTCATCCCAACCAAAGTAAACACATCACAAGTTCCACAGCAAAATATTAAAAGGATGCCAACAGTCATGGCCCAGATAAGTATAACCTGTCATTCTGTAAACTCATCTGTAACACAACTGTTTGTCATTAAATGATTATTGCTCTAGTGGATGTAATGTGTCTTAACAGGATATGACCAAAAATTCTTTAGACCTGTGGTCTGAGAGTTTCCTAAGCACACATGATATCTAACCATTTCAAAAATATCTTTAAAGCAATATTTCATGGTCGAAATTATTCTATTCATAACAATTATTCCATTGCAACATTATAAATGTAAAGTTAACATTTTGATAATGTATATATTATGCCTGGTCATCCCAACCAAAGTGGACACATCACAAGTTCCACAGCAAAATGTTGACTGGATTCCAGCAGTGAAGGCCATGGTAAACACAACTGGATTCAGAAGGCTCATCTGTACCACCACTGTTGGTCAGTAAATACTACTTGCCTACGTGGATGTGAAGTGTCTTAACAGGATATGACCAAAAGTTCTTTAGACCTAAGGTCTGAGAGTTTCATATGCAGACATGAAATTATCTTCTTTAAAAAGTACCTTTAAAGCGAAATTTAATGACGAAAAATTATCAAAACTAGTTTTACCTTGCAACCTTACAAAAGTGATGCTTAGTACTGAAAAGCAGCCTATATTAACTTAATATTACCTTGCAACCTATAATACCCTAACATTTAAATAATGTATATATTATGCCTGGTCATCCCAAGCAAAGTAAACACATCACAAGTTCCACAGCAAAATGTTAAAAGGATGTCAACAGTGATGGCCCAGATAAGTATAACCTATCATTCAGAAGACTCATCTGTAACAGGACTGTTGGTCATCAAATTACTTTAACCCTAATGGACATTACGTATCATAACAGGATATGACCAAAGTTCTTTAGAACTAAGGCTGAGATTTCCTAAGAAGATATAATATTTTCCCTTTTCAAAAATACCTTCAAAGTGATATTTAAGGATGAAAAGCATCCTATTCAAAACTAGTAATTACCTTGCAACCTTATAGAAGTATTTAAAAGAATAATGGAAAAACAACATATTTACAATTTTCCCTTGCAACATTTAAACTCTAACATTGACATGATTTATATAATATGCCTGGTCATCCCAACCAAAGTGAACACATCACAAGTCCCACAGCAAAATGTTAACTGGATGCCAACAGTGAAGGCCATGATAAAGACAACCTGATTCAGAAGCCTCATCTGTACCACCACAGTTGATCAGTAAATATTACTTGCCTATGTGGATGTGAAGTGTCTTAATAGGGTATGACCAAAAGTTTTTTAGACCTAAGGTCTTAAAGTTTCCTATGTAGACATGAAATTATCTGCTTTAAAAAGCACCTTTAAAGTGAAATTTAATGATGAAAATCATCCTGTTCAAAACTAGTTTTACCTTTTAACCTTTTGAAAGTAATGTTTAACAATGAAAAGAAGCCTGTTTAAAACTGATATTGCCTTTCAATCTTTTATACTATCTAACATTTAAATAATGTATATATTATGCCTGGTCATCCCAACCAAAGTAAACACATCACAGCAAATTATTAAAAGGATGCCAACAGTCATGGCCCAGATAAGTATAACCTGTCATTCTGAAAACTCATCTTTAACACAACTGTTTGTCATTAAATGATTATTGCTCTAATGGATGTAATGTGTCTTAACAGGATATGACCAAAAATTCTTTAGACCTGTGGTCTGAGAGTTTCCTAAGCACACATGATATCTAACCATTTCAAAAATATCTTTAAAGTGATATTTCATGGTCGAAATTTTTCTATTCATAACAATTATTCCATTGCAACATTATAAATGTAAAGTTAACATTTTGATAATGTATATATTATGCCTGGTCATCCCAACCAAAGTGGACACATCACAAGTTCCACAGTAAAATGTTGACTGGATTCAAGCAGTGAAGGCCATGGTAAACACAACTGGATTCAGAAGGCTCATCTGTACCACCACTGTTGGTCAGTAAATACTACTTGCCTACGTGGATGTGAAGTGTCTTAACAGGATATGACCAAAAGTTCTTTAGACCTAAGGTCTGAGAGTTTCCTATGCAGACATGAAATTATCTTTTTTAAAAAGTACCTTTAAAGCGAAATTTAATGACGAAAAATTATAAAAACTAGTTTTACCTTGCAACCTTATAAAAGTGATGCTTAGTACTGAAAAGCAGCCTATATTAACTTAATATTACCTTGCAACCTATTATACCCTAACATTTAAATAATGTATATATTATGCCTGGTCATCCCAACCAAAGTAAACACATCACAAGTTCCACAGCAAAATGTTAAAAGGATGTCAACAGTGATGGCCCAGATAAGTATAACCTATCATTCAGAAGACTCATCTGTAACAGGACTGTTGGTCATCAAATTACTTTTACCCTAATGAACATAACGTATCATAACAGGATATGACCAAAGTTCTTTAGAACTAAGGCTGAGATTTCCTAAGAAGCTATAATATTTTCCCTTTTCAAAAATACCTTCAAAATGATATTTAAGGATGAAAAGCATCCTATTCAAAACTAGTAATTACCTTGCAACCTTATAGAAGTATTTAAAAGAATAATGGAAAAACAACATATTTACAATTTTCCCTTGCAACATTTAAACTCTAACATTGACATGATTTATATAATATGCCTGGTCACCCCAACCAAAGTGAACACATCACAAGTCCCACAGCAAAATGTTAATTGGATGCCAACAGTGAAGGCCATGATAAAGACAACCTGATTCAGAAGCCTCATCTGTACCACCACAGTTGATCAGTAAATATTACTTGCCTATGTGGACGTGAAGTGCCTTAATAGGGTATGACCAAAAGTTTTTTAGACCTAAGGTCTTAAAGTTTCCTATGTAGACATGAAATTATCTGCTTTAAAAAGCACCTTTAAAGTGAAATTTAATGATGAAAATCATCCTGTTCAAAACTAGTTTTACCTTTTAACCTTTTGAAAGTAATGTTTAACAATGAAAAGAAGCCTGTTTAAAACTGATATTGCCTTTCAATCTTTTATACTATCTAACATTTAAATAATGTATATATTATGCCTGGTCATCCCAACCAAAGTAAACACATCACAAGTTCCACAGCAAAATATTAAAAGGATGCCAACAGTCATGGCCCAGATAATTATAACCTGTCATTCTGAAAACTCATCTGTAACACAACTGTTTGTCATTAAATGATTATTGCTCTAGTGGATGTAATGTGTCTTAACAGGATATGACAAAAAATTCTTTAGACCTGTGGTCTGAGAGTTTCCTAAGCACACATGATATCTAACCATTTCAAAAATATCTTTAAAGTTATATTTCATGGTCGAAATTATTCTATTCATAACAATTATTCCATTGCAACATTATAAATGTAAAGATAACATTTTGATAATGTATATATTATGCCTGGTCATCCCAACCAAAGTGGACACATCACAAGTTCCACAGCAAAATGTTGACTGGATTCCAGCAGTGAAGGTCATGGTAAACACAACTGGATTCAGCAGGCTCATCTGTACCACCACTGTTGGTCAGTAAATACGACTTGCCTACGTGGATGTGAAGTGTCTTAACAGGATATGACCAAAAGTTCTTTAGACCTACGGTCTGAGAGTTTCCTATGCAGACATGAAATTATCTTCTTTAAAAAGTACCATTAAAGCGAAATTTAATGACGAAAAATTATCAAAACTAGTTTTACCTTGCAACCTTATAAAAGTGATGCTTAGTACAGAAAAGCAGCCTATATTAACTTAATATTACCTTGCAACCTATTATACCCTAACATTTTAATAATGTATATATTATGCCTGGTCATCCCAACCAAAGTAAACACATCACAAGTTTCACAGCAAATTATTAAAAGGATGCCAACAGTCATGGCCCAGATAAGAATAACCTGTCATTCTGAAAACTCATCTGTAACACAACTGTTTGTCATTAAATGATTATTGCTCTAGTGGATGTAATGTGTCTTAACAGGATATGACCAAAAATTCTTTAGACCTGTGGTCTGAGAGTTTCCTAAGCACACATGATATCTATCCATTTCAAAAATATCTTTAAAGTGATATTTCATGGTCGAAATTATTCTATTCATAACAATTATTCCATTGCAACATTATAAATGTAAAGTTAACATTTTGATAATGTATATATTATGCCTGGTCATCCCAACCAAAGTGGACACATCACAAGTTCCACAGCAAAATGTTGACTGGATTCCAGCAGTGAAGGCCATGGTAAACACAACTGGATTCAGCAGGCTCATCTGTACCACCACTGTTGGTCAGTAAATACTACTTGCCTATGTGGATGTGAAGTGTCTTAACAGGATATGACCAAAAGTTCTTTAGACCTAAGGTCTGAGAGTTTCCAATGCAGACATGAAATTATCTTCTTTAAAAAGTACCTTTAAAGCGAAATTTAATGACGAAAAATTATCAAAACTAGTTTTACCTTGCAACCTTACAAAAGTGATGCTGAAAAGCGGCCTATATTAACTTAATATTACCTTGCAACCTATAATACCCTAACATTTAAATAAAGTATATATTATGACTGGTCATCCCAACCAAAGTAAACACATCACAAGTTCCACAGCAAAATGTTAAAAGGATGTCAACAGTGATGGCCCAGATAAGTATAATCTGTCATTCAGAAGACTCATCTGTAACAGGACTGTTGGTCATCAAATTACTTTTACCCTAATGAACATAACGTATCATAACAGTATATGATCCAAAGTTCTTTAGAACTAAGGCTGAGATTTTCTAAGAAGATATAATATTTTCCCTTTTCAAAAATACCTTCAAAGTGATATTTAAGGATGAAAAGCATCCTATTCAAAACTAGTAATTACCTTGCAACCTTATAGAAGTATTTAAAAGAATAATGGAAAAACAACATATTTACAATTTTCTCTTGCAACATTTAAACTCTAACATTGACATGATTTATATAATATGCCTGGTCATCCCAACCAAAGTGAACACATCACAAGTCCCACAGCAAAATGTTAACTGGATGCCAACAGTGAAGGCCATGATAAAGACAACCTGATTCAGAAGCCTCATCTGTACCACCACAGTTGATCAGTAAATATTACATGTACTTGCCTATGTGGATGTGAAGTGTCTTAATAGGGTATGACCAAAAGTTTTTTAGACCTAAGGTCTTAAAGTTTCCTATGTAGACATGAAATTATCTGCTTTAAAAAGCACCTTTAAAGTGAAATTTAATGATGAAAATCATCCTGTTGAAAACTAGTTTTACCTTTTAACCTTTTGAAAGTAATGTTTAACAATGAAAAGAAGCCTGTTTAAAACTGATATTGCCTTTCAATCTTTTATACTATCTAACATTTAAATAATGTATATATTATGCCTGGTCATCCCAACCAAAGTAAACACATCACAAGTTTCACAGCAAAATATTAAAAGGATGCCAACAGTCATGGCCCAGATAAGTATAACCTGTCATTCTGAAAACTCATCTGTAACACAACTTTTTGTCATTAAATGATTATTGCTCTAGTGGATGTAATGTGTCTTAACAGGATATGACCAAAAATTCTTTAGACCTGTGGTCTGAGAGTTTCCTAAGCACACATGATATCTATCCATTTCAAAAATATCTTTAAAGTGATATTTCATGGTCGAAATTATTCTATTCATAACAATTATTCTATTGCAACATTATAAATGTAAAGTTAACATTTTGATAATGTATATATTATGCCTGGTCATCCCAACCAAAGTGGACACATCACAAGTTCCACAGCAAAATGTTGACTGGATTCCAGCAGTGAAGGCCATGGTAAACACAACTGGATTCAGCAGGCTCATCTGTACCACCACTGTTGGTCAGTAAATACTACTTGCCTATGTGGATGTGAAATGTCTTAACAGGATATGACCAAAAGTTCTTTAGACCTAAGGTCTGAGAGTTTCCTATGCAGACATGAAATTATCTTCTTTAAAAAGTACCTTTAAAGCGAAATTTAATGACGAAAAATTATCAAAACTAGTTTTACCTTGCAACCTTACAAAAGTGATGCTTAGTACTGAAAAGCGGCCTATATTAACTTAATATTACCTTGCAACCTATAATACCCTAACATTTAAATAATGTATATATTATGACTGGTCATCCCAACCAAAGTAAACACATCACAAGTTCCACAGCAAAATGTTAAAAGGATGTCAACAGTGATGGCCCAGATAAGTATAACCTGTCATTCAGAAGACTCATCTGTAACAGGACTGTTGGTCATCAAATTACTTTTACCCTAATGAACATAACGTATCATAACAGGATATGACCAAAGTTCTTTAGAACTAAGGCTGAGATTTTCTAAGAAGATATAATATTTTCCCTTTTCAAAAATACCTTCAAAGTGATATTTAAGGATGAAAAGCATCCTATTCAAAACTAGTAATTACCTTGCAACCTTATAGAAGTATTTAAAAGAATAATGGAAAAACAACATATTTACAATTTTCCCTTGCAACATTTAAACTCTAACATTGACATGATTTATATAATATGCCTGGTCATCCCAACCAAAGTGAACACATCACAAGTCCCACAGCAAAATGTTAACTGGATGCCAACAGTGAAGGCCATGATAAAGACAACCTGATTCAGAAGCCTCATCTGTACCACCACAGTTGATCAGTAAATATTACTTGCCTATGTGGATGTGAAGTGTCTTAATAGGGTATGACCAAAAGTTTTTTAGACCTAAGGTCTTAAAGTTTCCTATGTAGACATGAAATTATCTGCTTTAAAAAGCACCTTTAAAGTGAAATTTAATGATGAAAATCATCCTGTTCAAAACTAGTTTTACCTTTTATCCTTTTGAAAGTAATGTTTAACAATGAAAAGAAGCCTGTTTAAAACTGATATTGCCTTTCAATCTTTTATACTATCTAACATTTAAATAATGTATATATTATGCCTGGTCATCCCAACCAAAGTAAACACATCACAAGTTTCACAGCAAAATATTAAAAGGATGCCAACAGTCATGGCCCAGATAAGTATAACCTGTCATTCTGAAAACTCATCTGTAACACAACTTTTTGTCATTAAATGATTATTGCTCTAGTGGATGTAATGTGTCTTAACAGGATATGACCAAAAATTCTTTAGACCTGTGGTCTGAGAGTTTCCTAAGCACACATGATATCTATCCATTTCAAAAATATCTTTAAAGTGATATTTCATGGTCGAAATTATTCTATTCATAACAATTATTCCATTGCAACATTATAAATGTAAAGATAACATTTTGATAATGTATATATTATGCCTGGTCATCCCAACCAAAGTGGACACATCACAAGTTCCACAGCAAAATGTTGACTGGATTCCAGCAGTGAAGGCCATGGTAAACACAACTGGATTCAGAAGGCTCATCTGTACCACCACTGTTGGTCAGTAAATACTACTCGCCTACGTGGATGTGAAGTGTCTTAACAGGATATGACCAAAAGTTCTTTAGACCTAAGGTCTGAGAGTTTTCTATGCAGACATGAAATTATCTTCTTTAAAAAGTACCTTTAAAGTGAAATTTGATGATGAAAAATTATCAAAACTAGTTTTACCTTCCAACCTTACAAAAGTGATGCTTAGTACTGAAAAGCAGCCTAAATTAACTTAATATTACCTTGCAACCTATTATACCCTAACATTTAAATAATGTATATATTATGCCTGGTCATCCCAAGCAAAGTAAACACATCACAAGTCCCACAGCAAAATGTTAAAAGGATGTCAACAGTGATGGCCCAGATAAGTATAACCTGTCATTCAGAAGACTCATCTGTAACAGGACTGTTGGTCATCAAATTACTTTTTTCCCTATTGAACATAACGTATCATAACAGGATATGACCAAAGTTCCTTAGAACTAAGGCTGAGATTTCCTAAGAAGATATAATATTTTCCCTTTTCAAAAATACCTTCAAAGTGATATTTAAGGATGAAAAGCATCCTATTCAAAACTAGTAATTACCTTGCAACCTTATAGAAGTATTTAAAAAAAATAATGGAAAAACAACATATTTACAATTTTCCCTTGAAACATTTAACCTCTAATATTGACATGATTTATATGATATGCCTGGTCATCCCAAACAAAGTGAACACATCACAAGTCCCACAGCAAAATGTTAACTGGATGCCAACAGTGAAGGCCATGATAAAGACAACCTGATTCAGAAGCCTCATCTGTACCACCACAGTTGATCAGTAAATATTACTTGCCTATGTGGATGTGAAGTGTCTTAATAGGGTATGACCAAAAGTTTTTTAGACCTAAGGTCTTAAAGTTTCCTATGTAGACATGAAATTATCTGCTTTAGAAAGCACCTTTAAAGTGAAATTTAATGGTGAAAATCATCCTGTTCAAAACTAGTTTTACCTTTTAACCTTTTGAAAGTAATGTTTAACAATGAAAAGAAGCCTGTTTAAAACTGATATTGCCTTTCAATCTTTTATACTATCTAACATTTAAATAATGTATATATTATGCCTGGTCATCCCAACCAAAGTAAACACATCACAAGTTTCACAGCAAAATATTAAAAGGATGCCAACAGTCATGGCCCAGATAAGTATAACCTGTCATTCTGAAAACTCATCTGTAACACAACTTTTTGTCATTAAATGATTATTGCTCTAGTGGATGTAATGTGTCTTAACAGGATATGACCAAAAATTCTTTAGACCTGTGGTCTGAGAGTTTCCTAAGCACACATGATATCTATCCATTTCAAAAATATCTTTAAAGTGATATTTCATGGTCGAAATTATTCTATTCATAACAATTATTCCATTGCAACATTATAAATGTAAAGTTAACATTTTGATAATGTATATATTATGCCTGGTCATCCCAACCAAAGTGGACACATCACAAGTTCCACAGCAAAATGTTGACTGGATTCCAGCAGTGAAGGCCATGGTAAACACAACTGGATTCAGCAGGCTCATCTGTACCACCACTGTTGGTCAGTAAATACTACTTGCCTATGTGGATGTGAAGTGTCTTAACAGGATATGACCAAAAGTTCTTTAGACCTAAGGTCTGAGAGTTTCCTATGCAGACATGAAATTATCTTCTTTAAAAAGTACCTTTAAAGCGAAATTTAATGACGAAAAATTATCAAAACTAGTTTTACCTTGCAACCTTACAAAAGTGATGCTTAGTACTGAAAAGCGGCCTATATTAACTTAATAATACCTTGCAACCTATAATACCCTAACATTTAAATAATGTATATATTATGACTGGTCATCCCAACCAAAGTAAACACATCACAAGTTCCACAGCAAAATGTTAAAAGGATGTCAACAGTGATGGCCCAGATAAGTATAACCTGTCATTCAGAAGACTCATCTGTAACAGGACTGTTGGTCATCAAATTACTTTTACCCTAATGAACATAACGTATCATAACAGGATATGACCAAAGTTCTTTAGAACTAAGGCTGAGATTTTCTAAGAAGATATAATATTTTCCCTTTTCAAAAATACCTTCAAAGTGATATTTAAGGATG
Organism: Anodontia alba; assembly: GCA_964016985.1. Lineage (NCBI taxonomy): Eukaryota > Metazoa > Mollusca > Bivalvia > Lucinida > Lucinidae > Anodontia > Anodontia alba. The sequence goes on from OZ024832.1 coordinate 67,300,587, forward strand.
AAAAGCATCCTATTCAAAACTAGTAATTACCTTGCAACCTTATAGAAGTATTTAAAAGAATAATGGAAAAACAACATATTTACAATTTTCCCTTGCAACATTTAAACTCTAACATTGACATGATTTATATAATATGCCTGGTCATCCCAACCAAAGTGAACACATCACAAGTCCCACAGCAAAATGTTAACTGGATGCCAACAGTGAAGGCCATGATAAAGACAACCTGATTCAGAAGCCTCATCTGTACCACCACAGTTGATCAGTAAATATTACTTGCCTATGTGGATGTGAAGTGTCTTAATAGGGTATGACCAAAAGTTTTTTAGACCTAAGGTCTTAAAGTTTCCTATGTAGACATGAAATTATCTGCTTTAAAAAGCACCTTTAAAGTGAAATTTAATGATGAAAATCATCCTGTTCAAAACTAGTTTTACCTTTTAACCTTTTGAAAGTAATGTTTAACAATGAAAAGAAGCCTGTTTAAAACTGATATTGCCTTTCAATCTTTTATACTATCTAACATTTAAATAATGTAAATATTATGCCTGGTCATCCCAACCAAAGTAAACACATCACAAGTTCCACAGCAAAATATTAGAAGGATGCCAACAGTCATGGCCCAGATAAGTATAACCTGTCATTCTGAAAACTCATCTGTAACACAACTTTTTGTCATTAAATGATTATTGCTCTAGTGGATGTAATGTGTCTTAACAGGATATGACCAAAAATTCTTTAGACCTGTGGTCTGAGAGTTTCCTAAGCACACATGATATCTATCCATTTCAAAAATATCTTTAAAGTGATATTTCATGGTCGAAATTATTCTATTCATAACAATTATTCCATTGCAACATTATAAATGTAAAGTTAACATTTTGATAATGTATATATTATGCCTGGTCATCCCAACCAAAGTGGACACATCACAAGTTCCACAGCAAAATGTTGACTGGATTCCAGCAGTGAAGGCCACGGTAAACACAACTGGATTCAGCAGGCTCATCTGTACCACCACTGTTGGTCAGTAAATACTACTTGCCTAGGTGGATGTGAAGTGTCTTAACAGGATCTGTCCAAAATTTCTTGAGACCTAAGATCTGAGAGTTTCCTATGCGCACATGAAATTATCTCCTTTAAAAAGTAACTTTAAAGTGAAATTTAAAGTTGAAAATCATCCTGTTCAAAGCTAGTTTTTACCTTGCATCCTTACAAAAGTGACATTTAGTAATGAAAAGCCGCCTATATAAATTTAATATTACCTTGCAACCTTTTATACCCTAACAGTTGAATAATGTATATATTCTGTCTGGTCATCCCAACCAAAGTAAACACATCACAAATCTCACAGCAAAATGTTTAAAGGATGCCAACAGTGATGCCCAGATAAGTATAATTTTTCATTCAGAAAACTCATCTGTAACATGACTGTTGGTCATTAAATAATTTTTGCCCTAATTGATGTGGTATCTTAATAGAATATGACCAAAAATTCTTTAGACCTGTTGACTGAGTGTTTCCTAAGCAAACATGAAATTTAACCATTTCAAAAATACTTTAAAGTGGTATTTCATAAGGAAAATTATCTTATTCTAAACTAATATTACAATGCAACCTTACAAAAGTATATGTTAAGTAATGAAAAAAAAAACATGTTTAAAATATTACCTTACGGTCTGTTATACTCTAACATTTATATAATGCATATATTATTCCTGGTCATCCCAACCAAAGTGGACACATTACAAGTTCCACAGCAAAATGTTAAAAGGATGCCAACAGTAAAGGCCATGAAAAACACAACCTGATTCAGAAGACTCATTTGTACCATCACTGTTGGTTTGTAAACACTACTTGCCTACATGGATGTGAAGTGTCTTAACAAGATATGACCAAAAGTTCTTTAGACCTAACGTCCGAGAGTTTCCTAAGAAAACATAATATTTTCCCTTTTCAAAAGCCTTCAAAATGATATTTAATGAAGAAAAACATCCTATTAAACACAAATTATTACCTTGCAACCTTACAGAAGTATTGTAAAACTAATGGAAAAACAACCTATTTACTATTTTACCTTGCAACATATATACTCAAACATTGAAATGATTTATATAATATGAATGGTCATCCCAACCAAAGTGGACACATCACAAGTTCCACAGCAAAATGTTAACTTGATGCCGACAGTAAAGGCCATGATAAACACAATCTGATTCAGAAGGCTCATCTGTACCACCACTGTTGGTCAGTAAATACTACTTGCCTACGTGGATGTGAAGTGTCTAACAGGATATGACCAAAATTTCTTTAGACCTAAGTACCTTTTAAGTGAAATTTAACGATGAAAATCATCCTGTTCAAAGCTAGTTTTACCTTGCATCCTTACAAAATGTGATATTTAGTAATGAAAAGCAGCCCATATAAACTTTATATTACCTTGCAACCTTTTATACCCTGGTCATCCCAACCAAAGTAAACATATCACAAATTCCACAGCAAAATTTTCAAAGGCTGCCAACAGTGACGCCCAGATACGTATAACTTTTCATTCAGAAAACTCATCTGTAACATGAATGTTGGTCATTAAATAATTTTTGCCCTAATTGATGTAATGTATCTTAATAGGACATGACCAAAAATTCTTTAGACCTGTGGTCTGAGAGTTTCTTAAGCAAACATGAAATTTAACCATTTCAAAAATACATTAAAATTGATATTTCATAATGAAAATTATCCTATCTAAACTAATATTACATTGCAACCTTACAAAAGTATATGTTAAGTAATGAAAAAAAAACCTTTTTTAAATGTTACCTTGCAGTCTGTTATACTCTAACATTTTTATAATGCATATATTATTCCTGGTCATCCCAACCAAAGTGGACACATCACAAGTTCCACAGCAAACTGTTAAAAGGATGCCAACAGTAAAGGCCATGAAAAACACAACCTGATTCTGAAGACGCATTTGTACCATCACTGTTTAATTAGTAAACACTACTTTCCTACATGAATGTGAACTGTCTTAACTATTTAATGATAAAAAACATCCTATTAAACACTACTTATTACCTTGCAACCTTACAGAAGTATTGTAAAACTAATGGAAAAACAACCTATTTACTATTTAACCTTGCAACATATATACTCTAACATTGAAATGATTTGATCTGATTCAGAAGGCTCATCTGTACCACCACTGTTGGTAAGTAAATACTACTGGCCTACGTGGATGTGAAGTGTCTAATAGGGTAAGACCAAAAGTTCTTTATACCTAAGGTCTGAGAGTTTACTATGCAGACATGAAATTATCTCCTTTAAAAAGTACCTTTAAAGTAAAATTTAAGAATGAAAATCATCCTGTTCAAAACTAGTTTTACCTTGCATCCTTTTGAAAAAAAATGTTAAACAATGGAAAGAAGCCTGTTTAAAACAGATATTGCCTTGCAATCATTTATACTCTCTTACATTTAAATAATGTCTATTTTAAGCCTGGTCAGCCCAACTAAAGTAAACACATCGCAAGCTCCACAGCAAACTGTTAAAAGGATGCCAACAGTGATGGCCCAGATAAGTATAACTTGTCATTCAGAAAACTCATCTGTAACAAGACTGTTGGTCATTAAACAGTTATCACTCTGGTGGATATAATGTGTCTTAACAGGATATGACCAAAAATTCTTTAGACCTGGGGTCTGAGAATTTCCTAAGCAAACATGAAATTTAACCATTACATAAATACCTTAAAAGTGATATTTCATGGTGAAAATCATTCTATTCATAACTAATATTACATGGCAACATAATAAAAGTAATGTTAAGTAATTAATAAAAAAATAGTATTACTTTGCAACCTGTTATACCCTAACATTTCAATAATGCATATACACTGTATTATGCCTGGTCATCCCAACCAAAGTGGACACATTACAAGTTCCACATGATATTTTCCTTTTTCAAACATATCTTCAAAGTGATATGTAATGATGAAAAACATCCTATTCGAAACTAGTTATTACCTTGCAACCTTTTAGATGTAATGTAAAAAAGTAAAATAACATATTTAAAGTTTTACCTTACAATCTGTTATAAACTAACATTTTGATAATGTATATATTATGCCTGGTCATCCCAACCAAAGTGGACACATCCCAAGTTCCACAGCAAAATGTTGACTGGATTCCAACAGTAAAGGCCATGATAAAGACAACCTGATTCAGAAAGCTCATCTGTACCACCACTGTTGGTCAGTAAATACTACTTGCCTACGTGGATGTGAAGTGTCTTAACAGGATATGACCAAAAGTTCTTTAGCCTTAACGTCTGAGAGTTTCTTATGCAGACATGAAATTATCTCCTTTAAAAAGTACCTTTAAAGCGAAATTTAATGACGAAAAATTATCAAAACTAGTTTTACCTTGCAACCTTACAAAAGTGATGCTTACCTTAGTTCTAAAGAACTTTGGTCATATTCTGTTATAAGTAAACACATCACAAGTTCCACAGCAAAATGTTAAAAGGATGCCAGCAGTGATGGCCTAGATAAGTATAACTTGTCATTCAGAAGACTCATCTGTAACTTTTACCCTAATGAACATAACGTATCATAACAGAATATGACCAAAGTTCTTTAGAACTAAGGTCTGAGATTTCCTAAGAAGACATAATATTTTCCCTTTTCCAAAATACCTTCAAAGTGATAATTAAGGATGAAAAGCATCCTATTCAAAACTAGTAATTACCTTGCAAACTTACAGAAGTATTTAAAATAATAATGGAAAAACAACATATTTACAATTTTACCTTGCAACATTTTAACTCTAACATTGACATGATTTATATAATATGCCTGGTCATCCCAACCAAAGTGGACACATCACAAGTCCCACAGCAAAATGTCAACCTGATGCCAATGGAGAAGGCCATGATAAAGACAACCTGATTCAGAAACCTCATCTGTACCACCACAGTTGGTCAGTATATATTTTACTTGCCTATGTGGATGTGAAGTGTCTTAACAGGGTATGACCAAAAGTTTTTTAGACCTAAGGTCTTAAAGTTTCCTATGTAGACGAGAAATTATCTGCTTTAAAAAGCACCTTTAAAGTGAAATTTAATGATGAAAATCATCCTGTTCAAAACTAGTTTTACCTTGTAACCTTTTGAAAGTAATGTTTAACAATGAAAAGAAGCCTGTTTAAAATTGATATTGCCTTTCAATCTTTTATACTATCTAACATTTAAATAATGTATAGTCTTACGACATGAAAGCCGTAACAAAGGAATGAAGCATAGCTGAAAAAGTATTCCGCCTTTTCTGGGAATCGAACCCGGTCCTCCCGGTTAAAAATCCAATGCTCTAACCACTGAGCCAAAGACTCGACTCCCTGACGCAGTTGTCAGAGATTGAATATATACTTAGAAGCTATGCGTAATCTGCTAAGGCAGATAATCGAAGGAAGGAGTGCTCGGTCGTAACACTCCCCCTTTTCAAGGAAGTCATCATTTATGATGACGTGAAGCCGTTTTCGGCGTATAAAGTCCTATCCCGGACGAGCCCCCATCTTAGAACATGAAAGCCGTAACAAAGGAATGAAGCATAGCTGAAAAAGTATTCCGCCTTTTCTGGGAATCGAACCCGGTCCTCCCGGTTAAAAATCCAATGCTCTAACCACTGAGCCAAAGAGTCGACTCCCTGACGCACCTGTCAGAGATTGAATATATACTTAGAAGCTATGCGTAATCTGCTAAGGCAGATAATCGAAGGAAGGAGTGCTCGGTCGTAACAATAGGTCTTAAAGTTTCCTATGTAGACAAGAAATTATCTGCTTTAAAAAGCACCTTTAAAGTGAAATTTAATGATGAAAAATTATCAAAACTAGTTTTACCTTGCAACCTTACAAAAGTGATGCTTAATACTGAAAAGCAGCCTATATTAACTTAATATTACCTTGCAACCTATTATACCCTAACATTTAAATAATGTATATATTATGCCTGGTCATCCCAACCGAAGTAAACACATCACAAGTTCCACAGGAAAATGTTAAAAGGATGCCAGCAGTGATGGCCTAGATAAGTATAACTTGTCATTCAGAAGACACATCTGTAACTTTTACCCTAATGAACATAACGTATCATAACAGAATATGACCAAAGTTCTTTAGAACTAAGGTCTGAGATTTCCTAAGAAGATATAATATTTCCTAAGAAGACATAATATTTTCCCTTTTCAAAAATACCTTCAAAGTGATATTTAAGGATGAAAAGCATCCTATTCAAAACTAGTAATTACCTTGCAACCTTACAGAAGTATTTAAAAAAATAATGGAAAAACAACATATTTACAATTTTACCTTGCAACATTTAAACTCTAACATTGACATGATTTATATAATATGCCTTGTCATCTCAACCAAAGTGGACACATCACAAGTCCCACAGCAAAATGTCAACCTGATGCCAACGGAGAAGGCCATGATAAAGACAACCTGATTCAGAAACCTCATCTGTACCACCACAGTTGGTCAGTATATATTACTTGCCTATGTGGATGTGAAGTGTCTTAACAGGGTATGACCAAAAGTTTTTTAGACCTAAGCACCTTTAAAGTGAAATTTAATGATGAAAATCATCCTGTTCAAAACTAGTTTTACCTTGTAACCTTTTGAAAGTAATGTTTAACAATGAAAAGAAGCCTGTTTAAAATTGATATTGCCTTTCAATCTTTTATACTATCTAACATTTAAATAATGTATAGATCTTAAAGTTTCCTATGTAGACAAGAAATTATCTGCTGTAAAAAGCGCCTTTAAAGTGAAATTTAATGATGAAAATCATCCTGTTCAAAACTAGTTTTACCTTGTAACCTTTTGAAAGTAATGTTTAACAATGAAAAGAAGCCTGTTTAAAATTGATATTGCCTTTCAATCTTTTATACTATCAAACATTCAAATAATGTATAGATCTTAAAGTTTCCTATGTAGACAAGAAATTATCTGCTTTAAAAAGCACCTTTAAAGTGAAATTTAATGATGAAAATCATCCTGTTCAAAACTAGTTTTACCTTGTAACTTTTTGAAAGTAATGTTTAACAATGAAAAGAAGCCTGTTTAAAATTAATATTGCCTTTCAATCTTTTAAACTATCTAACATTTAAATAATGTATATATTATGCCTGGTAATCCCAACCAAGTAAACACATCACAAATTCCACAGCAAAATATTACTTGCCAAGAGTGACAGCCCAGATAAGTATAACTTGTCATTCTGAAAACTCATCTGTAACATGACTTTGTAATTAAATGATTATTGCTCTAGTGGATGTAATGCGTCTTAATAGGATATGACCGAAAAGTCTTTAGACCTGTGGTCTGAGAGTTTCCTAAGCACACATGATATCTAACCATTTCAAAAATATCTTTAAAGTGATATTTCATGGTGGAAATTATTCTATTCATAACTATTATTCCATTGCAACATAACAAATGTAAAGTTAAGTAATTAAAAACAATCTGTTAAAAATATTACCTTGCGACCTGTTATACTCTAACATTTTAATAATGCATATATTATGCCTGGTCATCCCAACCAAAGTTGACACATCACAAGTTCCACAGCAAAATGTAAACTGGATGTCAACAGTGAAGGCCATCATAAACACAACCTGATTTAGATGACTCATCAGTACCACCACTGTTTGTTAGTAAATACTACTTGCCTATGTGGATGTTAAGTGTCTTAACAGGATATGACACAAAGTTCTTTAGACCTGTAGTCTGATAGTATCCTAAGCAAACATGATATTTTCCCTTTTCAAGCATACCTTCAATATGAAATTTAATGATGAAAAACACCCTATTGGAAACTAGTTATTACCTTGCAACCTTACAGAAGTAATGTAAGAATAATAAAAAAAAATGACCTATTTAAAGTTTTACCTTTTTAAAGTTTTTATAACAATCGGTTATACACTAACATTTTGATAATATATATATTATGCCTGGTCATCCCAACCAAAGTGGACACATCCCAAGTTCCACAGCAAAATGTTAACTGGATTCCAACAGTGAAGGCCATGATAAACACAACCTGATTTAGATGACTCGCCTGTACCACCACTGTTGGTCAGTAAATACTACTTGCCTACGTGGATGTGAAGTGTCTTAACAGGATATGACCAAATGTTCTTTAGACCAAAAGTCTGAGAGTTTCCTTTGCAGACATAAAATTATCTCCTTTAAAAAGTACATGTATCTTAAAGTGAAATTTAATGATGAAATCTATCCTATTCAGAACTAGTTTTAAATACACTCTTACAAAAGTGATGTTCACTAATGAAAAGCAGCCTATAAAAACCTAATATTATCTTGCAACCTTTATACCTTAACATTTAAATAATATATATATTATACCTGGTCACATCATAAGTTTCACTGCAAAAATAATATGCCACATCAATTTCATTCAAAATTGGGGGCAAGATCAGGTCATCTACTCATCGTTACCAATTTATTCAAGTTTCAAGGCTCCAGCTTCAATAGTTTTTTTTAGATATTTTGCTGGCAAGGGAAACATGCCCAAATTTACAAAGGACCATTACTTTCGAAATCTTTTTCAGAATTTACAAAAATGTTAATCAGGTCATCTACTCATCATTACCATTCAATTAACCAAGTTTCAAGTCTCTAGCTCTAACAGTTTTTGAGATATTTTGCTGACAAGATAATCATGCCCAAAATAACAAAGGGCCATAACTCAATAAGTATTTTTCAAAATTTATTCAAAAGTTAATCAGGTCGTCTACTCATCATTACAAATCCATTCACCATATTTCTTGGCTCTAGCTCTAACAGTTTTTTGAGATATTTTGCTGACAAGGTAAAAATGCCCAAAATCACTATGGGCCATAACTCAAGAAGTATTTTTCAAAATTTCTTCAAAAGTTAAACAGATTGTCTTCTTATCACTACCAGTCTATTCATCAAGTTTCAAGGCTCTAGCTCCAATGGTTTTTGAGATATTTTGCTGACAAGGTAAAATGCCCTAAATTACTATGGGCCATAATTCATGAAGTATTTTTCAGACTTTCTTCAAAAGTTAATCAGGTCATCTACTTATCACTACAAATCCATTTACTAAGTTTCAAGGCTCTAGCTCTAACAGTTTTTGAGATATTTTGCTGACAAGGTAAAAATGCTCAAAATTACAAAGGGCCATAACTCATGAAGTATTTTTTAGAATTTCTTCAAAAGTTAATCAGGTCATCTACTCATCACTACAAATCCATTTACTAAGTTTCAAGGCTCTAGCTCTAACAGTTTTTGAGATATTTTGCTGACAAGGTAAAAATGCCCAAAATTACAAAGGGCCATAACTCAAGAAGTATTTATCAAAATTTCTTCAAACGTTAATCGGGTTGTCTACTCATCACTACCAGTCTATTCATCAAGTTTCAAGGCTCTAGCTTCAGTAGTTTTTGAGATATTTTGCTGACAAGATTGCATCCATATTTTTTTCAAAGGCCATAACTCAGAAAAGGGGCATAATCCTGTCAAGAAAAAAAACATGTGTCAGCTATTTTTTCATGAGGAATCCATACAAGAGATTTCAAAACAGTAGCATTCACGGTTCCAAAGTTATGCTATGCATCAAAAAGCGTGACGGACGGATGGACGAACAACCCAGAAGCAATATGCCCCTCCAACTTCTTTGAAGTTGGGGGCATAAAAATGAATGCATGACCTGGTAGACATGGTTGCAGTCACATTTTTTGCAGGTGCAATGAAATAATATTGACTTTCATCCATCAACCAAATAGCTTAACCCATTTTAGTCTGGAACCCACAACAGGGTAACTGGCAAACAGTACAGACCCAGATCAGATGCCATAGAATGCATCATCTAATCAGGGTCTACACTGTTTGAATTAAAGACAAGAACTTCTATGAAGTATAGTATAAATAAAAATTAACCAGACACCCTGCTGTTGGAAACAGAAAGGTCCAAAGAGTTGTGGTAGAAGAGTCCACATGATGTAATTGGGTTAACCCATAAGTGCATATAACAGAATACACTACCTTACGGACTGTGCAGGTTCAATTGTTATTTTTGGGTGTCTGATTTATTTCTTCTTTGTTGTCAGAAATGCTTACATGTCATTCCAACAGTGTAGGCCCTGATCAAATGAAGCACTTCGCTATCTGATCTGGACCTGCCTGTCAAAGTAGTATTGATACAACTTAATATGTTCTAAGAAATGTAACCGTGTTGTGGATTTTTTTGCAAGGTGGGTTGGGGGGGGGGGGGGGTGGAGGGGGGCAGTGGGGTTTGTGGGGAGAGGGGCTGCCATGTTTTTAAGAAGGGGTTTATCTAATTAGTAAAAAAGTATAAAGTATTTGATTTCCCTGTAAATGAATAGATACATATTCACTGCTCTGCACAAAAGTAACAGATTATATCCCAATCCCATGGTACAAAACACTTTTCTAGCAGCTCCAGAATCATTGGTAAAGTGTAATATGGATAGAGTTTCAAGAGAGATTAGTCTTTCAGTATATATTCATCCTCTAAAACTAGAATTCCGAGAATCGGATGTGTCGCCTGCACCAATCATTTGATATGAAGAAGGAAAACAAAAACACTGGTCCTTATAATCATTCCTATCTCTAAAGCCGACCCGTCACTACAAACTTCGAATGAAATCAATGCATCCCTACAAAACTTATTCAGGGAAAACAATTACCTTGTATTTTACCCCAACAACAAAAACTAAGTCGAAAAAGGGCCATAACAACCAAAATTTTGTGAATGATTACCAATATTGAACTTGACCTGTATTTTACAATGATATATCCTTCTGCAAACTTTCAATAAAATCAATGCATCCCTGCAAAAGATTTTGAGTTGAAACCAATATCAACACACCAACAAATACTAAGCTGAAAAAGGGCCTCAACTCAGCCAAAATTTTGTGAATGACAACTAATATCAAACTTGACCTGTATTTTACAATGATATATCCTTTAGCAAACTTTCAATAAAATCAATGCACCCCTGCAAAAGTTATTGAGCACAACCAATATGAACACACCAACAAAAGCTAAGTCGAAAAAGGGCCATAACTTGGCCAAAATTTTGCAGATAATTACTAATATTGAACTTGACCTGCATTTTATAATGATATATCCTTTTGAAAACTTTCAATAAAAGCAATGCATCCCTGCAAAAGTTATTGATCGGAAACCAATACCAACACACCAACAAAAACTAAGTCGAAAAAGGGCCATAATTAAGCCAAAATTAGGCAGATGATTATCAATATGGAACTTGACCTGTATTTTATAGTGATATAAATTTCTAAAAAAATTGAATGAAAACCATATGTCCCTTCAAAAGTTACTGAACAGAAACAAAAAGTGTGACGACAACACTGACACTGTTGCTGCCAACGCAGACAGACAACATGATCCCTATGTGTCTGCCATGCTATGCAGGGCTGCACAAAAAGAATGCAATCAAATACTGACCATTTTAAATGACAAAAAATCAGAACAAACTAGAGCTGGTGTTTGTAAAACACTATGCCCCCAACTGCCTGACTCTAACACTGTTTGACTCTAACACTGCTTAGCCATGACGGTAACAACAGTACAAATATATGATTTCAATGTTATTTTATCAAAGGGAAATAACTCTAAAATAGGAGATGACTGGGATAAGAAAAAAATACGGATCACCTATTTTTTCATGAGGAATCAAAACATGAAATTTCAAAACATTAGCATACATGGTTCTAAACTTATGCTATACACAATAAAGCAATGACATTAAATGGCCCGAAATTGCGAAGGGCCATAACTCCAACATTTCATTTAATTGGTTCAAAATTTATTCAGGTGATCTCCTCCTCAATCCCAATCAGTATACCAAATATCATGGCTCTAGCTTAAATACTTTTTGAGACATCTTGCTGAAAAAGTCAAAATGCCTAGAACTACAAAGGGCCATAACTACATCAATTTTTCATGGAATTCCCTAAAAAACAAACCAGGTAATCTCCACATCATCCCCAATCAGCATATAATATTTCAAGACCCTAGCTTAAGTGCTTTTCGAGTAATCTTGCTGACAAGGTCAAAATGAGCAGAACTGCAAAGGGCCGTAACTTTATCAATATTTTCATGGAATTCTCTCAAAATAAAATCGGGTAATGTACACATCATTCCCACTCACTGTATCAAATTTCAAGAACCCAGCTTAAATACTTTTCAAGATATCTTGCTCACAAGATTTAATTCTGATTTTTTTCAAAGGGGCATAACTTTAAATAAACATGCTAGACAAGAAACAAAATATGGGTCGGCTATTTTTTCATTGGGAACCCAAATATAAAATTTCAAAACCCTAGCATGCAGGGTTCTTAAGATATGGCATGCACAAAAAAGGCTTGATGAACGGACAAACAGTCGGATGGACAAATGAAGGCAAAATAATAGCCCCATCAATTTCATTCGAAACTGGGGGCATAATCAGGTCATCTACTCATCGCTACCAATCTATTCATCAAGTTTCAAGGTTCCAGCTTCAATAGTTTTTGAGATATTTTGTTCACAAGGGAAACATGCCCAAATTTACAAAGGGCCATTACTTATGAAATATTTTTCAGAATTTACAAAAAAATTAATCAGGTCATCTACTCATCATTACCAAGCAATTCACCAAGTTTCAAGTCTCTAGCTCTAATAGTTTTTGAGATATTTTGCTGACAAGATAAAAATGCCCAAAATAACAAAGGGGCATAACTCAAGAAGTATATTTCAAAATTTCTTCAGAAGTTAATCAGGTTGTCTACTCATCACTACCAGTCTATTCATCAAGTGTCAAGGCTCTAGTTCCAACAGTTTTTGAGATATTTTGCTGACAAGGTAAAATTGCCCAAAATTACAAAGGGCCATAACTCATGAAATATTTTTCAGAATTTCTTCAAAAATTAATCAGGTCATCTACTCATCACTACAAATCCATTTACTAAGTTTCAAGGCTCTAGCTTTAACAGTTTTTGAGATATTTTGCTGACAAGATAAAAATGCCTAAAATTACAAAGGGCCATAACTCAAGAAGTATATTTCAAAATTTCTTCAAAAGTTTATCAGGTTGTCTACTCATCACTACCAGTCTATTCATCAAGTTTCAAGGCTCTAGCTTCAATAGTTTTTGAGATATTTTGCTGACAAGTTAAACATGCCCTAAATTACAAAGGGCCATAACTCATGAAATGTTTTTCAGAATTTCTTCAAAAGTTAATCAGGTCATCTACACATCACTACAAATCCATTTACTAAGTTTCAAGGCTCAAGCTCTAACAGTTTTTGAGATATTTTGCTGACAAGGTAAAAATGCCCAAAATTACAAAGGGCCATAACTCAAAAGGCATTTTTCAAAATTTCTTCAAAAGTTAATCAGGTTGTCTACTCATCACTACCAGTCTATTCATTAAGTTTCAAGGCTCTAGCTCCAACGGTTTTTGAGATATTTTGCTGACAAGATAAAAATGCCCAAATTACAAAGGGCCATAACTCATGAAGTATTTTTCAGAATTTCTTCAAAAGTTAATCAGGTTGTCTACTCATCACTACCAGTCTATTCATCATGTTTCAAGACTCTAGCTTTAATAGTTTTTGAGATATTTTGCTGACAAGATTGCATCCATATTTTTTCAAAGGGCCATAACTCAGAAAAGGGGCATAATCCTGTCAAGAAAAAAAATACGTGTCAGCTATTTTTTCATGAGGAATCCATATATGAAATTTCAAAATAGTAGCATTCACGGTTTTAAAGTTATGCTATGCATCAAAAAGCGTGACGAACGGACGGACGGACGGACGGACGGACGAACAACCCAGAAGCAATATGCCCCTCCAACTTCTTTGAAGTTGGGGGCATAAAAACAGCATATTGTTTGTTCAAACTGGTGACATTTAGCAGACTAGGTTTGTCATGTAATGTAATTGTTCTTTATTTGGTTGTGGAAGTTGTTGCTAACCTGCTGAAAATTAGAAAGTGAAAAAAAAATAGTGTTCAGGTAGACAGTTGAATAACAGCATACTGTTCACATGAGTATAAGGACGTATAATAAAAATGCTATGCTGTTCGGTGTTTGTTGAATATTCCATACACTGAGTATCAATAAAATGGTTAACCTGATGTTCAATATTTTCATCAAAGCATAGTGCACTACTGGGCTGATGGTGAGGGGTGGTCTTCCATAGGTTCCTGAAGTGTAAGACTGTGGATAAATTCCAAGTTATTTTAGTACCGCATGGCCTGTTAGTCAGACTTGTTTGTTTGTGTTGAGGTTTTACAGCCCAGTCAACACAATGGTGTCATGTTGAGCACAGTCAGTTTACCTAACTACACGTTTACTGGGCAGGCTTAGTCCTCTAAGTGGTTCACCAGTATTGTGCACATTCTTTCGCCAGAAACTGACAATTACCCTTCTTGAATCAGAGGAAGGGAGAGAATGACCGTAGAAAATATTTCATGATCAATCTCCATGAAAGAATGTGTTAGTCAGACTTTTGGTGAGTGAAATTTCTTTAGCAGGACTGTAGTTCCACATCTAGAGTGATGAGAATGTAAGAGGGCTCAGATGTAATATTGTTCTTTGTCTAATTCTTGATGTAGCCTCTGGCTGTGGTATCTATTGTTTCAGTTTTTTTTTGAGCAAATAAATGTTATTCTAATTGTTTCCATTGAATATTGATGGATCAAATTTAGTCCAAAACATCCATAAGTGGATGTTCATGTTGGTTGATGATCACGGCATTGATCACCAGTGGGACTCCCATCAGACCAAGCCACTGATGCCAGCTGAAGGAGATACGAGAAATTGCTAAATTTCTGTAAGAAGTTTAGCAAATAAAACAAGCAAATTCACAAAAGTCCTGTTCTCAGCCTCTTAAAGGTCCTCCTATATATACAGTTTGATAGTATTGGAGCTTGAAAAATGACTGCCAGGTAAGTAAAAATGCAGAAATGAAAATAATGATGAAGTTCAGAAGGTGGAAAAAAGTGATAGAAATTAATCTGTGAATTACATCCAAATCACATGCACATCTTCAGACCCTGACAAAAACACCTGCACAATTTTGCAAAATAGATCAGTATAAAACTGTAGGAGGAGTTGCAGACACAAAATATGCACTACCTATACACTCTGATATCTCAGCCTAAAAAAATAACAAAGTTCAAAACACTGAGAGAGTGCTAAAATTAATCTGAGGATCATATCCAAATCATATCCAAATCTCATGCACATCTTCAGACCATGATAAAAACATCTGTACAGTTTCAAAACCATTGGCATCAAACTGTAGAAAGAGTTACAGACACAAGGTACATACTGTCAGAGGGTATGGAACAAGGCACCAAATACAATGCACCATGAACCATGGAAAGCTTAATACCATGTCCCATTTTTCTTCAAAAAGACATGGAACAATAGTGTTCTCAGTGGGTAACCTACCTATTATTTAAAAACAAATGAACTAAAATTACTGAGTTATAATTCTACCTGATACTGCTTAAATCTGCACTAAAAATTCTGGTTAAAAACAAATGTCCTTTCCAGGTAACCTAACTGCCTTGCTGCTTGATGCCGGCCTCGGTGGCTCAGTTGGATGCGCCGTCCAACTGGAGACCTGATACTGCTTAAATCTGCACTAAAAATTCTACCTGATACTGCTTAAATCTGCACTAAAAATTCTGGTTAAAAACAAATGTCCTTTCCAGGTAACCTAACTGCCTTGCTGCTTGATGCCAGTCTCGGTGGCTCAGTTGGATGCGCCGTCCAACTGGAGACCAGGAGGTCGCGGGTTCAACCCCCCACCGAGGTCGGCAACATTCTTTCGTGGAGATTGATCATGAAATATTTTCTATGGTCATTCTCTCCCTTCCGCTGAAACGCCGTAAACGTGTGGTTAGGTAAACTGACTGTGCTCAACATGACCCCACTGGGTTGACTGGGCCGTTAAAACCTCAAAACAAAAACTGCCTTGATTTCTATTAAAAGACATTTGCTAAAGCCTGTAAAAACTAAATGTTCTCAACGAGTAATCTAACTACTATTCAAAATTGTACTAAAATTATTGGATTAAAATTCTATCTGCCTACTATTCAAAACTATACTAAAACTACTTGTTAAAATCGTAAAAGTTATTAAAATTCTAAAAGTGGTCAAAATTCTAAAATTTATGGTGTGTGGTAAAGAGGTTTCACACCTTCTGACAGCATGTACCTAGTGTTCATGTCCTCCAACAGTTTTACACTCATTATTTTAAGACAATACAAGTGTATTTACCATGGTCTGAAGATGTGCATTTGATTTTGTTTTAATCCTCTGATTAATTTGTATCACTTTTTCCGCATTTTCAAGTTAATCATTTTTCAAGCTCATATATTATCAAAGTGTTATAGGAAGTGGATACCTTGTGTCCGCAACCCTTCCCTCAGATTTATGTGGAGTTTTTTTATACTGTACAGGTGTTTTTATCCTGGTCTGAAGACATACAGGTGATTTGGATAAAATCCTGATATTAAATGTTATCATTTTGTCCACATTTTGAGCTTAATCATTTCTTTTTCTCACTTTCTTTCACTTTTTTTAATTATATAGTCATTTTTCAAGCTCCAACACTATCAGATAAACTGAATATATTGTGAATATCTTTGAAGGATTTTCATAATGCAGGGGACATAAATTCTCTATAATTGCTTGTTAAATTCTAGAAGTACAGGTTAAAATAAAATAATGTTCTCACTGGGAAGGCTAGCTACTATTTGAAACTGTACTAAATTTATTGGGTTAAATTTTGGAAGACATAGTTTAAACAAATGTCCTTTCTGGGCAACCTAACTATGTCTTGAATCTATTAAATGTCATTTGTTCAATTCTGTATGAAAATGAACCATGTCTGAGGTTATGATAAACCAGTATTATTCTGAATTTCCAACTTTTGTGCTTTGTGACGTTCAATTAGTACTTCAGATAAGAGGGTATCCAATTTTTTTTTTCCTATTTCTCAACAAGATCTTAAGCTGTGTGTACTCATTATCTACAAACTGTATAGGTTTGAGGGATATAGTGATCAGACTGGCATCTGTCCTAGACATATCCTTGTGAGCTAGTGCTCAATCAATACTTTGATACCCTTAGAGATATTTTGATAATATTTGGTAGGGATGAAAAGGAGGACCAGTAGGCATGTTGCCTGCAAGAGAGACAACTCACTTTATTCAATATGTACTTACATCCTCTGAGGCCAAAATCTTGTGCAGGCCATAACTCCCACACTGTTTGAGACAGTTTGCAAGAGGGAAAACTCTCACTTTCTTCGTTATACACTTATGTCCTCCAATACTGTTTGAGAGAATTTGAAAATATTGGGTAGACACATTTATCAGGTCATGTAGTAAAGTGCCACATGTAAGAAAGACAACTCCTGCATTGTTCTTTTTCTAGTTATCTCCCCTGAACAAATTTCTAGGCCAAATTCTTGTGCACTCCATAATTTCTTAATGGTCTGAAATATTTTTGTTATTTTTGCTTGAGGCATAGATCAGGACTTGTAGACATGTTGCCTGCAAAAGTGCTCTCATTTTCTATTTTATCTACCCTAAAACCAAAATCTTGCGCAGGTCATAACTCCCATACTGTTTGAGATAACTTGGTAAGTTTTGGTAGGGACATGTATTAGGTCAAATAGGAGTGTCACATGCAAGAATGACTACATTTTTTTCAAATGATGTTCAGGCTACCTCCACCAAAATCAAAATTTTGTGCAGAGCATAATTCCATAATGTTTGATAATAATTAGTAGGAACATATATCAGGTCAAGCAGGAGTTATGTGTGCAAGGAAGACAATTCTTGCTATGCTCATTTTCTCGTTATCTCCTCTGAATGAATTTCAAAGTCAGTCTTTTGGACACCATAACTTCTTTATGGTTTGAAATATGTTGATCATATGTGGTAGACATAGATGATGATCTGTAGGTGTTTCACATGCAAGAATGACATCTCTATATTTGTAGTTATCTCTCCTGTAGTTGAAATCTTGTGTAACTCCCATAACGTTTTATGTATTTTGAATAGATTTCGTAGAGGCATATCAGGTCAGGTTGTGTGCAAGAATGACAACTTTTGCTATGTTTGTTTTCTTGTTATGTCTCCACAATTAATTTCAAAGACAAAGACTTTGTACATTATCTTTTTCTGTCCCGAATGAATAGGTTCGGGGATATAGTGCAACCAGCACAGCGTCCATCCATACGTAGACACATTCTTGTGTGCTCCATAACTTTAATTCCCTTTGGGATATTTTTATAAGACATGGTAGAGATGTTAGTCAGGTTGAGTAGGTATGTTGCAAACAAGAAAGACAATTATTACAATACTGATTTTGGAGTTATTTCCCCTTAACCAGATTCTACAGGTACTGCTTATGCCAGTCTAACTCATACACATAGAATTATTTGGATAATATTTGGTAGGTTGATCATGTCCAGGAGGTATGTTGCATGCAATAATAACAACTCGCATTGTTTTCCTTATGGAGTCATCTTCCCTCAAAACTGTCCCTTATATAAGTGAAAGAGAAAATATTTGTGTGGCCATTGTCCTTGGAACTCACAGGGATATAATAATATTTGATAGGGATATAGGTCATATTGAGCAGATGCATTGCATGCATGAATAACAACTCTTGCTTACTTTCTCTGTTGGTTATCTCCCCTAAAACTTATTCTTGAAGTCTTGTGCACTCCATAACTTAAGTGCCCTTTGAGATGTTTTGATAATACCTGGTATAGATGTTGTCAGGTTGAGTAGGTGTGTCACATTCAAGAAAATGACAACTCTCACCTTCTTGATTTTGGAGTTATTTCCCTTTAATCAGATTCCAGTTGAAAACTTATTCATCTATTAATTAAATAGATTAATTAAAAAAGCTTGAATGAATGTTTTGTGCCCTATCATTCAGAAATTGGGGAGAAATCTGCTCTTTATGTCCAAACTCTACTTCCAGTTACCATTTATCCATGGCACCTTCAACGCATCTACAATAAACCAAAGAAAATGTCTCTGCATTGTGGTTTACATTTCTTTGGCTTCATTATCAAATACCAAATAAAACAGCTGGCTCAAAGAATACAGACACTTTTTTATCAGCATCATTAAAACAGCACGTCTTTTTATATGATGGGCCAGGCACAAATCAGGCAAGCTACCCTGTCAGGCGACAGGTACTGTGTATCTCTGAAATATGCTATGTACTTGAATTGTAAATGTCTTCTATCAATTACTATGAAATATACATATTAGGTAAATGTTTATCAGGATTATCAGTACTTGAAACTGCCTTTTTTCATACACAAACATCATAAGAAACTAAGAAAACTTCATCACTTCAAAAATATTGCAACATAATATGGCTGCAGTGTTTGCAGATCACCTCTTCTGCAGCACCAAAATCAGACATCAGTGCTACAGACAGCATCCATACAGCCAGAAATTACAGATGCTTTTGCACCAAATACAGATCAGTTTGAAAAATAGCCAGTCCCCAATACGGATTCCTATTTAGAGATACCATGCGGCTTTTCAGTAACCCATAAGAGTGCAATGTCCTGTCTGTTTTTAGAGTAACTAGCCAGAGTCAGAAGAGGTTCAGTGCCTTAGGTAAGCAGCATATTTTCCATAAATACCCAAATATATTTAATTAAGAATGAATACACTTAAAATCAGTTTGTAGCATATCAAAATGAAAAGTCTGGTTGTATGCAAAACTATAATTCCTACCCACAAAGTTTCACCCTGATACACAGTGTGACTATTTCCCGGCTAAATGTCTGTGCATAATTTCTGCACATAAGAGCGACTGGTTCTCTGTGTCATTGTCTAGTTAGTTAAGTGTTAATGACAAAGAATCCATTCTGCATTGGGGTTTTCCAAGATTGCAGAAACATGGCCTTCAGAAAATGACAAATGAGGAAAGAGATTGCAGAACTGCATCAAAAATTATTGGGGCATTTTTAGCCAGTCTTTATTTAGTGTGCAACATAACTGATGATGTCATAGATGCATGCAATGAATGCATACAGAATCACATCTGCAATTGTGACTGATCTGTGTAAATAGTGTCGGAAGTGGAAGTAGCTCGCAACACATGGGTTTAAAATTCAGTGACATGACTTCAGTACTGGAAAGCTAAGGAGTGGATTGTGCAACTGGTGCAGGTGAACAAAGAAAAATCCAAAGAAGATCACCCAAATACTATGTAAGGTGATTGGTTCTGTCATTAAAAAGGAGTTCCCTGAAGAAGGGGATGTAGCACATAGCACCTGTTTCAGAACTTTTTTTGTTTAGTTATGAAAGAGATAAATACAGAAAAATGACCAGCTGTATTTTGCAGTACAAAAATTAATGGAGAGGTACAAGAGGAGACAAAACAAAAATTTAAATCAAATTCTTTAAACCACAACATCCATTTCCCCACCAGCCACTGGGCCAAGGAAAATATTTAATGCCACAGCATGGATACTGATTCCAGAATCACGTTTTTTCTTTCTCACTGACTGGCCTTAAATTTGATCAGTACAATACTGGTTGGAAAAATAATTATCTGGAGCACTGCAACATTCTCTTAAAAATTATGTATAGTACTTCATCATATATCATAGACAGTATTTCTGAAACCAAACTAAAAACTTTTGCTTGGCTAGGCCGTTATTTTCATCCCTCGTATGTTTTTTATAATTCTTGATAGAAATTGCTGTTCAGACAGAAGCTGTCTCTCTAAATACCCATCTAAAGGGAATAAACCAAAGCAAATTTTTTACCCCAAATTTTTTTACCTCAAAAAACATACAGCAAATATCTTTTCAAGGCATTTATTTTCGCTAATTAATGTTTGTGAATATGTAGACTCACATATTCAAAGTACAAAATGTATTTGCAAATATTGTGTATCCTGTACAAATAACAAAAAAGTAATCACATCAAAAGACTGATTATTAACAAAAAAAAGATAAATAAATAAATAAAATGAAAAAAAAGAAAAATAATTAAAAATAAAAGAATATGCCAAAAATGCAAAAATAAAACCATTTATTTTATCTAGCTGCCAACAAGAGACTTTACATGGCTTTTATAGACCTAGAGAAGGCACATGATCCAGTATCTAGGAAGGCCATCTGTTGGGCGCTGAGAAAACTTGGTGTGGAGGAGTGGATTGTACGACTGATGCAGGGGATGTATGCAAATGCGCGGAGCCATTTCTGTGTTGGTGAGGGGTACAGTGAAGAGTTCAAAGTGAAGGTTGATGTTCATCAAGGCTCAGTATCAGCCCACTGCTCTTCAGCATTTTGCTTGAAGCCTTATCACAAGAGTTCTGCTCTGGAGTCCCCTGGAAGGACCTCTATGCAGATGACCTTGTTATCATCGATGAAGGAATGTGTCAGGAGGCTCTTGACTTGGAAAGAAGCAATGGAAAAGAAAGGACAGAGTAAATGCAGGTAAGATGAAGATCATGATCTGTGGTACGGGCCTGGACCTCCTGCAGAGTTCAGGTAAGTTTCCATGCACCGTCTTTCACACTGGAGTGGGCAGCAACAACATCTTTTGCAATGTCTGCAAGCACTGGGTGCACAAGAAATGCAGTGGGCTCAAGGGCTTGACAAAGGACCCTGACTACAGACCTACATGGTGCCAGGGAACTGCATGTCCCTTGAACGGCAGACAACAGAAGGAAGTCCAGGTCGGACCTGACAAGCTAGAGTATGTTGCTTCCTTTTGCTACCTAGGAGACATGCTCTCAGCAGCAGGTGGCTGTGAACTTTCAACCACAACATGTGTGAAAACTGCCTGGAAGATGTGGCCATGTGTACAGCTCTTGTGTGCATAGTGCAATGCTTCATGCCAGTGAGACTTGGCCATTGACAAAGCCAAACCTCAAGCATCTGCAGCAGAATGACAGGGCAATGATCAGACAGATCTGCAATGTCAGGCCACAAGACATTGTCACTACCAGGTCCAATGAGCTACTTGCGCGATTTGGCATTGAGGATCTGGACCTCATTCTGAAGGAGAGAAGGCTCCGCTGGTATGGACATGTGGAATGCTCTAATGGTGCAGTCAAGACAGCCTTTTACATACAGGTTGAGAAAAGTGTGGTCCTGGGAGGCCCAAGATGACATAAAAGCAGCGAACAGACAGGAATTGCAGAGACTGGAAGCTCTCGGCTATTAACCCTCATGATAGACATACGTGGAGATCTGGGGTGATCTACCGTGCGTGCAGCAAGCCAGCTCTCTGGAAGTGGGCCCACTGATGTGGATGTTGCAGCATGTTAATAAAAAATCTGATTGTGATTATGATATATGATTGTCAGTATACCTAGCTATTATTGTTTTCATTTACTATTTTGGCACATTTCATACAATCTTTGTCTCTTTTATTTCAGACTGTTTCAATATGTCTATGATATATCCTATTGAAATATACACCAAATTTAGGATTGGCAATTCCGTTGCGGGATTTGCCATTTTTCGGCAATTCTGTTGCAGGATTTGCCATCGTTTTGGTGATTCCGTTGCGGGATTTGCCATCTTTTCTGAGGACCATACTTTTCTGATGGCTGTTTTTGTTTTGTTTTTTTTAATTTTCCTGATCGTTATTTTTTGAAGTACATCCATGAGGTACTTCTCTGTGCCCACAATATATATGTTTATATGGAGAAATAAGACCACTGTTTCACATCAATCAAGGATTTAATAATGCTTTGCATGCTGGGTCAAAACTCAGCAGACATTTAAAAATATTTTAAGAAAACTGGATTTGATGTTTTATGCAAAATTGTCTCCCAAGACAATCTGTTTTTGTTTTTAACCTTTTCCATCTCTCAGCTAATTAAGCAGATCGAGTTGGTGATATTTTTCTTATTTTTTTCCCAGAACACAGGATTTGACATTTCATGCAAATGGTCTCCAATGGAGAACATTTGCATGAAATATCAAATTCTATTTCCTGGGACAAATAAGTTAAAAATATTTCAACATGTCATCTGCTGAAAATTTTACCCCGAGTGCTAAGTGTCAAAGTGTACCCCTAGTATAGGTTGGTCCATATTTCACCAAAGGTTTTCCCAGCAATTTTGAAAAACTGCACAGTGCAGTAATAGGTTAAATATAGTATGCAAATTCACAGGTAGGTAAGGGCCTTTACTACTTTTATATAAGGCACTGTGCAACAGTTCAATTAACCCTTAAAGACATATGGAGAAATAAGAAAAATATCAATACTTTTGGATTGAAAAAAAACATCTTATCAAGAGCTATGTATAATGACAAAAAAAAAACTTACCAAATCACTTGGATTACTTCTGCTTGAGTAACATAAACTGCTATTGTGGCCCTCCTTGGTCCTGCAACCTTCAAAAAATTTCAAATGGCATCTGAAAATATAAAGTTCAGTTCAAAATTGGCATCAGAAATGATAAAGACAATCTACCACTTTTATTATAATATTCTTCCCAAGGGCATTGCAATTCATTGCTGCTAAATGAGTGTTGAGTCCAAATAAGATACTGACCAAAAAAAAGAAAATGCCACACTACTAAATGGCAAAAAGAAATAAAGACCAACACCTTAAAATTGTATAACTGATCTTCTGTGTAAAATATGCATGTAAATTAATAACTGAGTGGGTATTTGAATTATTTATTCCTTAGTCCTGCTGAAACCGGATATAACCTGCTTTTGCAAACAGTGTAGATCAAGATTCGTTGGATCTGCACTGTTTGCAATTAAGAATGTGAATTTGTATCAACAAGCTGGATCAAGTAATCAGATTGGCTGAAAATTAGAAGTGGGTGTGCCAGCTTAATTTATTCAGCATGGCAATTATGGGTTAATATAAGTATACATGCAAGAAATTCTAGACCAACATGTATAGGTAAGTTTTTATTGCAACAAAAAAAAAAAAAAATTATTCATCTTACTTTTCCTGGCAGTTCAGAAGTGTTGTATTTTTTTTTCTTTTTATTTTTTTTGGGGGGTTGGTGGGGGAGGGGGGGAAGGAGGGAGGGTCAGTATATAAACATAGGTCTAGATAAGATCAAGTGGGTGTCAGGTAAATATTTTTCTTATTTCTCCATGAAAACATTTTATGCGTAAAATTCTACACGTAAAATTTTACGCATAAAATTCTACACTTAAAATTCTACATGTAATAAAACTCTACATGTAAATAGGAAATTCATAGTAATATCAGATGTAGTTGTGATACTTTTAGGTCACCTGAGCAAGAAGTGCTTATGGTGTGCTTTTGGGATATACCATGATGTTCCTTGTATGTTGGGACATCCATCCATCAGTCTGTCCATCTGTCTGTCAACTATTGCTTGTATATACACTCTAGAGGGCACAGTTTTGATCCAATCTAAATGCAACTTTCTCAGAATGTTTATCTGCATGAAATATTTAGGCCAAGTTTGAATATTGTTATGTCAGGTTTGAAACTAGGTCACAAGGTCAAATCTTAGAAAAATATTGTGTACATAATAGAGGTTTCATTTTCCATTGAATCTTTATGAAACTTTGTTTGAATGTTTGCTTGAAGACTATATACGTTAAGTTAAAATATGGGTCATGTGGGTTTGAAAACTAGGTTACTACACCAAATAATTGAAATAACCTTGGGTACACAATAGGGGCTTCATTTTTCAAGAATGTTCACAAAAGTTTGTCAGCATGTTTGTTTTGACAGTGTTTAGGCCAAGTTCAAATATGGGCCACTTCCGGTAAAAAACTAGGTCAGTAGGTGTAATCTAAGAAAAACCTTGTGCACACACTATAGGCTTCATTTTCCATTGAATATTTTTGAAACTTAGTTCAAATGTTTCTACGAATAATATCTAGGACAAGGTCTGATACACATAATGTTGGTTCAATGACTAGGTCACTGGGTCAAATCACTGAAGAACTTTTTGTACACCACAGAGGCTTCATTTTTTCAGTGGATCATCATGAAACTTTGTGATAAAGTTTGTTTTGACAATAACAAGGTCAAGTTCAAAACTAAATCATGTCAGGTTAAAGACTAGTCAAATCTTTGAAAAAAAGCTGGCCTCGGTGGCTCAGTTGGATGCACCGTCCGAGGTCAACCCCCTCCGAGTCGGCAACATTCTTTCGTGGAGATTGATCATGAAATATTTTCTACGGTCATTCTCTCCCTTCCGCTGATTCAAGAAGGGCAGTTGTCAGTTTCTGGCAAAAGAATGTGCACAATAAAACCTCAACACAAACAAATCTTTGAAAAAAAAAATGTTTGCACAACAGAGTGCCCTCATCCAGATCTACATTATTTGCTCAGACCTATTTTATTTTACATTTTTGGTGTCTAGTTTTTAAGAGTTAATTAAAATAAGTTAACTAAAAGCCACAGACCTGGAATATATATATATATATATATATATATATATATATATATATATATATATAATATATATATATATATATATATATATTTTTTTTTTTTTTTTTCAAGCAGTTAATAAGCAGTATTAAAAATGTTAATATTTTCAACTGAAAAAAATGACATATATCAAACACCGAGGAGTAGAATAATTTTGAATGAAATTCAGAAGAAAACTGATCTACCCCACCCACTACATGTACATGTACATGTATATAAGAAACTATCACAAGAGCTTAGCTGCCTTTTGGTGCCAGTTTATAATGCATCAAAATGGAATACTGAGAAAGTATTAAAATAACTCACATTTTTTCTATAAGCTATCTGCTTGTGTTAAAATATTTTATAGCAAAATGTTTTGAAAAGAACAGCATTTTATAACTCCAGTGCTCCATGTGACTTCATGCTTTGAGACTGAATATACTAAAGTTTAAAACTGACCAATCAGACAACAGTATCTTGTACACAAAAACTCCAAAGTTCTTATTTTTACGCATTTTTACGTGTTGAAAATTACTAAGTCCAGAGCTGGCTTCTTTTACAGACTGTTTTTTGAATAAGTTAAATAAATGCCAGATTTTGCCAGGTTATTTTTTCTAAGCCCACACGTAAATACATGTAACATTTTATGCATTTTGCCATGCCTGTACAGGATTATCATGGCTTTACATGTCATTAATTGGTTTTACGCGTAGAAGTGGTAAATCTACTTGTAATGCCATGCTGTTTTACATATAATTACATGTAAACTATATTTTAACCCATCATTCTGAGGGAAGGGTAGTCTTATGGTTGTAGAGTTTTAGGCCTTGCATGCAAATTTAAGGGACTTATATTTCTCCTTATTTTTGGATTCTTTGCTGAAAATTGCTTACTAGAGGACACATAATTGAGTTTCTTTGTCTCATGGTTTAAGATTTACTGACCTTGCAGGCAAAGGACTTTATATTTCTCCTTGGGGGCGGGGAGGGGGGGTAGGGGGAGCAGGGGCGGGATATTTCAAAACCTCCTCCATTCATATACCTGGCCTTTGAAAAAACGGACCCATTCATATATTTGATCATCCAAAATGCTGACCTATTTATATACTGCTCTTTGATTTTTTGTAGTACCCATTTTTTGCTGGTTGTTACACAAATATCACAGTCAATTCATGTAATACCAAGAGGATAAGCAGCCTCGAAAAATCTCTGAATGAAAAATATGTGCATATACCAGGATGTCAGAAAAAGGGGGCATTTCACATAGGAATCCAGAAAAATCGGACCATTCATATACTTTTTGTTGAAAAAAGGGGGCCAATCATATACCTGGCAGTGCTGAAAAAGGGGGCTATTCGGCATGCACATCCATACTATGCCATAATTCTTTGTTAACTAGAAATGTGTCTAAAGTATACCGATGCTCCCGCATTGACGTAGCCTAATTTGGCAAGGTTTGCATAGTTTTATAGACCCCAAAGCAGGGACATCCATGTACTGTGAACACTTTTCTAGTTGTTTTTTTTTTTTTTTTATACATGTATTTTACAGGATCTCTAGTCATTTGTCATTGCCCGCAAATATTCAATCTATTATCTTGTTTCAATATGGATGCAAATTAAACTGGGTATCTTGTCTTTACAAACCTTTGTAGGACAACATGAACATGCAGTTTTATGTTTTCAAATCTGGTGAGCTTTGAAGCCCCTGGGCCTTCTGATGCCCAGGCCAACAGTGTCTACAGCGCTTTGATTCAAAATATGACTATGAAATTTACTAAAAATCAATGAATCAGGAGAATGTATCCGTTTGTTGACATTTGGATGTCTTGTTGACATTTGGATGTCTCGTAAATCATGGCCGGAAGCTTGCATAAGGATTTTGAGTGTCATTACAAAAACACGCCTATTCAAATATACTGAAAATTTTTCCACCAAAAATTGAAAATTTTCAGATAAAAAATTTTTGATATTTTTCATATTTCTGCTCAAAACATAGATTGTGGGTACTCGTTAGAATCGCCTCGCCGAGGCTGTTCTAACGGGTACCCACAATCTATGTTTTTGAGCAAAAATAAGAAAAATAATGTATACCCCTGTAAACCCCAGTTTTACTATTTAAAAGTGGGGTTTAAGGGGGTCAAAATGACATAGGCATGTTTTCGTGATGATAACCAGCGGCTACCCCTTACGAGATTACCAGGTGTGAATTCCATTCAGCGGGCCCCCGTAGCCTAGTGGATAAGAGAGTTGACTCTTAATCCATTCAGTTTCTCACCGCTGTGGTTCGAGCCTAGCTCGGGTCATATGTGGGAAAGCCAAGTTCTGCTTACGGATGGTCAGGTGGTTTTTCTCCGGGTACTCCGGTTTTCGCCCACCTTCGATGAACGATCAGCTCGATATAAGTGAAATATTCTTGAAAGGGCCGTAAAACCCAAATCAAAGAATTCCATTCAAGAGATCTTATGTTATAGAGGACTAAGCCTGCCCAGTAAACTGTGGTTAGGTAAACTGACCGTGCTCGACATGACCCCATTGGGTTGACTGAGCCTGAAACCTCAACACAAACCTATTAGTTATAGGTTTAGTGTCATTTTCTGCTAAATACCCTGGCCTAGGAGTATTTGATGATAATCATGGGATATTTTTTTCTTATTTCTCCATAAAAACGTGCCGTGGATACTCATTAGAAGCTGAGTATCCCACAGAGTTAAAGTACTCAATAACAACAAAAAAATACTTTCAAAGTACCTGAAAATCATAATTATGTACTGGAAATATTATAACTTACATATAAAAATTAACTTACATCTATCTCTTCATGCGCATACACCCTCAACTGAATATTATGTGTACATGTGTTCACTTCGTCCCAATGAACAATAGCTTTTACACGTGTTCAAAAAAACAACTCACGATATGCACGCTTTATCATTCAGCTTTGTCAGGTAGCCATTGCCCGCGCAGAGCCCCAGATAAGAAGAGTATACAGATAAATATTTCTCTTGTTTCTCCACAAAAACATACATTTTCACATTGAATGCCCTGAACAGAAGCACCGAAGCGAGAAGCATCTAAATATTATACCCAAACATGTTTTTGGAAGTAATATTAAGAATAACATAAACGCCCTTTTTCTTAAAAAGGTGACTTATCTAGAGAAAAGCTAGATCAACAAGAGATTAATGGGCTGATCAAAAAGTTCACTTCATTTTAGGCTGTCCAAAGAGTACTGTGCTTTAACCTAAATATCTTGACGGTCATGTCAGCAAAGACCGTGTAGATTAGATCAAACTGCCCCAAGTCTGCAGTATATGCTGCCATTTAACACGGTACTATCCTGACATATAACCAGACTAGCAAACAATTTAGGTTAAGGGTACAGTAAATGGACTCTCTCTCTCTCTCTCTCTCTCTCTCTCTCTCTCTCTCTCTCTCTCCGGGGGAGGGGCGGGCTTTACTATCAAAATGGGTCGGGTGTGCTGCCAGGAGCCCGGGACCCCTACACCTTTCCAGACACGATTGGGACCCCTTTCCAGACAAAAGTAAGATGAACAGATAACCCATTGTAGACAAAACCTGCTCGGTCAGATAACTTAACAAGGATTTTCTTACATATTATTAGTATTAAGAACAAGAATCACACAAGATCAAGTTTAACTAAGGTATTTTCAAACAACAGTTTCCATTATGGAAAGGCATTTAAATATGCCCCCAATTTGCCTCATACTCCTTTGACTGCTTTCTAAGTCCGTTTGCATGGCTTTTTTTTATCTATCACTGACAGTCATCTGTCAGTTTATTTCTGTTCTCTTTAATTTGAAATTGTAACTTTTCTTTATTTTCGGGGCCGTTTTAGACATACTACATATCATCGAAAGTGAAACCCCGGGTTAAGGTGGTTTACCTACCCCCTTCCAGACAGACATGGACCCCTTTCCAGGCAATTATATTTGAATCCCTTCCCAGATGTTTTACGATGAAGCACCCCCACCCCGTTCCAAACAGACTCCAAATAAGACCTCTTTTGTCAGCACATCTCTACCCATGCTTATATAGTGAGTGTCCCCACCCCGGTCTCTCTCTCTCTCTCTCTCTCTCTCTCTCTCTCTCTCTCTCTCTCATGCATAAACTCCAGACTAGACTGCAGTATAACGAATTAATACAAGACGCACGTATAGGTTACAAGACGGACGTATAGGTTATATACAGTTCAAAATGGTGGTATTGGACATTTTGTGTGACATCTGATGAATTTTATACTCAGTGTAATGATTTCAGCAGCTGACAATAGCCTCTCGAGAGGAACCTATCATACACATATTTACTAACAAGGGCCAGAATAAGACACCCCAGGCAGCAAAATTTATACCCTACTACAACAGAGCAACCCCAGAGAGCAATCTGGCAACCTGGGATTTATACGATCTGCTTTAAAATGTTTTCCGAAATGCTACTTTCGTTCATGACTAAAACATTTGTACAACGGCCACGACTACATTTTTTTAAAGGAATGGTCTTGATACAGGTAACATCTACTTAGTGATTTTGTACACAGTTATTTTAGACATGTTTGGACGTGACGCAGTTTGTGTGTTTCTGTGCATGTGCGCGCGCGTGAGTGTGTGCATGTTTGTGTGTGTGAGTGTGTGGGGACGGGAGGGGGGGGGGGGGCTGTAAGGCAGGGTTTGTAATTTTGAAGGTGTCTCAGTACGCAGGCTATTACGTGTAATGGCTCTTTTAAGACAATGGCTTTTGAGTCCTTAGGAAATTCTCCCCATATCTCAAGAAAACGAATGTTTGGGGGTATTCTGGAGAAGTTTGCATATTCTATCATGAAACTGCATGTTGTGTGTACACATTAGAGTCGCCTTATCGGGGCGATTCTAATGAGTACACTCAACATACCATTGTAGTATCGAAAATCGAAAAAAACATCCCTAAATTTGCCATTTGCCTTCTGATCTTGCGCTATGATTAACCCTCGGTGGCTCGAACTACCCATGTCTAGATTAGTTTCCATGATTCCAAAGATGTTCGATCCATTTAAGTTCGACTTTATTTTTCGCTGAGACAGATTGTTCTCGTGCTGAGTGTGACAAGCATTTGTCCTAGCGCCTTG
The DNA here is from genome assembly GCA_964016985.1 of Anodontia alba. NCBI lineage: Eukaryota > Metazoa > Mollusca > Bivalvia > Lucinida > Lucinidae > Anodontia > Anodontia alba. The sequence continues at coordinate 67,331,222 of OZ024832.1, forward strand.
CACACATGCGTAGTACTTCCTAGATCGTCGCTGCTCGGACAGCGAAAAAAAAAAGCGATCAGCCTCATGAGTTTCTGCTCATGCCCTTTTAGTATTCTACATAAATCTACAGCGATGTAGAATGCTGGATGGATGTGCTTTCTGGTCAGAGTCTGCGCTTTTTTACAATGTGAGTTGATATGTCGATTCAAATCAAACTTTTCTTGTAGCAGCTCAGCAAGTACCAGATCATTCTTCTGAGAGGATTCAGGTATTTCCACACGGTTTTCACTCATACCGCTTGATAGATATACAGTCGACTCTCGTTATCTCGAAGTCCAAGGGACGTCCTGAAATACTTCGTGATATCCGTTCTTCGACATGTCGGATTTGCACACGTGGAGAAAAATAAATCAAACAACCACATTTCACAGATGAATATGTAATTTGATTTCTGAAGTTAGAGATATATTGAAAATATTGTGGAAAAGAGGATAAATTAGGAGCAATTTCTCCTCTTTTCCACAATATTTTGTTACCTAATGTTAGGTCCCTGTGTTAAACCAGGGACCAGATTTTCACTTCGAGAAAAACGATTATTCGAAATAAGCGAAGTCGAGATAATGGGAGTCGACTTTACAATCTCGTATGTGGGAGAACACCGAGTTTCCGAACCGTCCTGCGCATTCACGTAGTGTAGTCTGAATCGTCGTTGCTCGGCTAGTCATTGATTGTCATGATTGGGACGGGCTTATGAAGACGAAGGTATAGTCAAGAGCAACTATGAAAGCCATTCGGGCGTGCAGGTTGGTCTGGGTCTTCGTTGTTTGCATGCGAGTTTGTAGACTGAGCTCGGAGTAGCACGTCCGTCCTTCTAGACGGTTACAGAGATTACCATAATTATATGCCCTAAAATTTTGGAGAGTCAGACAGGCCTGTGCAAACAATAAAGACCCACGTCAGTCGCCGCAGAACGCGGCGCCTGATCAATGCCAACACTGTTTTCCATTCATCAGTTAGTTAGTATTTTAGACACGTATGCAGTTAAATGGACCTCTTCAAACTTTAGGACAAGAACAGTAAGGAGTGAAGGTGTCAAAATACATAGGGTAAATACGGTACAACTGCTGACGCTGCGGAGGTGCCTTGATTATCTGCATAGTGCGGATATAATCGCCGGTTTTTGTTAAGCGCTCAGCATGCGGGTAAAATTTCAGCCGTCGACATTTTAAAATATTTTCTCTCCCCCCTTCCCCCCCCCCCCCCCCCCCGCCTCTCTCTCTCTCTCTCTCACTCAGAAAACGGAATTTAACATTTCTTGTAAATCGTCTCCCATGGAAACAATTCAGGGGCCAATTTGTATGATATGTCAGGGACTAGTTTCAAGGCAAAATCAGCAAAATGCAAATGAATTATGAGTTTGTCGCCTGCTGACTTTGTCCAGGGCCAGAATAGCTAACGGCGAACAGCCTCGTTGGCACTCGCAGATGGGGTCGCTCAGTGGCGCAACCAAAATGGAATTATTATTTTACGCACACTCAGGAAAAGCTTGACAAAATATAGGCTTCCCCTAAAGGAAAGAATTAGCAAATTCCTTTAAGAGCAGCCCCTATGTTAAAGAAGCAAAATAATAACTTACGTAAAAAACAGGTTATTATTAATATTTTACTGACTCTTGTTACGCACAAGTCATGCGTAATGTGCGTACTGAGCGGTACGCTTTTGTCGCTGGTCTAGGTCCTCATTGTCCGCATGTATATGACATTCATTCGTTCTTTTCAAGGGAAGTAATTAAGTAAGAATCAATGTTCTTTGAATATATCATATTCATTAGCTTCCCTTATATAGTGACGACCCCAAACATCCCAACAAAATTTGACCAACCGCATTCCAGGCTGATTTCGGAGTGTGTCCTATAATCGACTTGTGAGTCCGTCCGTCCGTCTGTCCGTGGTCAGTTTGCGAAAATGACAAGAATGTTTGAACTGGTAGAAAAGTTTTGATAATTTTCGCACACACATTGATACCGACAAGATCAGTGTAATGGGTTTTTCAATATCCGAGTCTAAACCTTGGCCAAAAATTGCGAAAGCATGGCTATTGACCTTCAATCCCTGTTTTTCGTTCTTTGTGTTCTTTGTTTCCAAAGGCAGCCTTTTAGATTTTTTTGATTTTTTTTTTTTATTTTACGTCACTGCAGATTGTGTAGACTGGCTCCAGTCTCCAGTGATTGAATATTTTTCTCATATTCTTGCTTGATAATCCACTATAATAAAACCCAAAAAAATATTATGACTATAAAGGCTGGTCTCTGGTGACCAGCCTTTATAGTATTGACATTACTTTGGTTTTATTAGTGGATTATTAAACAGATTATAAGACAAATATTTAGTCACTGGAGACTGGAGCCAGTCTACAGCTTGTGTTAAGTGCCGTTTGATTGCGGAATTCTCTCCATACCTCACCATAGTGCAGATTGTACTTCAATTTCCTTTGGATCATTAAGCCTATTCTGGTTACATTGAAAAAAAAAAAAAACAAAAAAAAAAAAAAAACACGCTTAAGTCAGTACTAGGGGCGTTTGCATCTTCGCTAACTAAATTCTGCATATGAAAAGGAAAGGGCCACTAAAGGCAATGTCTTCAGTGAAGTATCCAGCTTTAGAAAACAAGCATTTTTGCGCAAATTTGATCAAAATCGGATAAGAAATAAGAAATATGTTGTATTTTATCTCTTAGATAACTGTGAGCATGGGCGCCGCCAGTTTGAATATTTAATTACATATTCATTTAAACATACACACACACACACACAAATAAAAGTCGCCTGTTGACAGGAATGTGCTGCTTACGTGAATTAGCTGACAGTTTATATGCAAATGAACAGATTTAAAGTTATACAACAACAAAATACTGTTTCAGATGTGATTATTCATTTTTTTTTTTTTTTTTGCATATTTAATAAAGTGATTATGGCGTCACTAACTTACAGGAATGGCGGCTTCTATGTGAGCATCTTCTTGTACATGTATTTTATTCTAAAATCCAATAACTTTCTTTTTTTTTTCAACCGATTGCCATATTTTTCACCAGACTGCTCAGCTCATCATGTTCTTTATTTTTCGACATGCTTATTATTTGATTTTTTGTTTCCTTTAATAAAACCGAGTCTCCGATTTTCGTTCTGTTGTGTGTTCTTTGTCTCCAAAGGCAACCTTTCAGAATTTTATTTTATGCTATTAATCGCTCATGAAGAGATATAGTGATCGTCTGTCGTCAACAATTTACTCAAAAGACATCTAATAAACCGGTGAATGGATTTTGAAATAATTGCACAGGAATATTCCTTGGGTGACCCTCTATGAAAATTGCTGAAATCGTTCCCCTCCGCTGAACAAAGCGCCCGCCAGAGCTAAAAAATAATAATAATAATAATAATAATAATAATAAAAACTTTAAACGACATGTACTCCTAGGCCAGTGGTCCGATTTCAAAATTATTTCACAGAAATGTTTCCTAGGTAACCTTCTTCCAAAACTGCTAAAGTGGTTTTGCTCCGCTGAACTAAACGGCCGCCAAAGGTAAAAATAGAAAAACCTTTAATCGACATCTAAGCCAATGGCCTGATTTCAAAATTATTTCACGGAAATGTTCCTTGGGTGACCCTCTACCAAAATTGCTAAAATGGTTCCGCCCCGCTAAACAAAAAATGGCCGCCAAAGCTAAAAACAAAACCTGTAAATGACATCTCCTCCTAGGCCCATGGCCTAATTTCAAAATATTTCGCTGAAATGTTCCTTGGGTGACCCTCTACCAAAACTGCTAAAATGGGTCCGCTCCGCTGAATAAAATGGCTGTCAAACCTAAAAAAAAAAGAAGAAAAAAAAAAAAAAAAACAACTTTACACGACATCTCTTTCTAGGCCAATGACCCGATTTGAAAACAATTTCACAGACTTGTTCCTTTTGTGACCCTCTACCAAAATTGCTAAAATGGTTCCGCTCCGCTGAACCAAATGGCCACCAGAGCTAAAAAAAAAAACAATAAAAAAAACAACTTTAAACGACATATCCTAGGCCAATGGCCCGAGTTCAAAATAATTTCACAGAAATTGTTCTTGGGTGACCATCTACCAAAGTTTCCAAAATTGTTCCGCTCGACTGAACAAAAAGGGCCAAAGGGCCACCAAAGCTAAAAAACAAAACAAACAAATAAAAAAAAACCTTAAAACGACATCTCCTCCTAGGCCAATGGCCCTAATTCAAAATAATTTCACAGAAATGTTCCTTGGGTGACCCTGAACCAAAATTGCTAAAATGTTTCCGCTCCGCTGAACATAATGGCCGCCAAAGCTAAAAATAGTAAATCTCTTTCAAGGCCAGTGGCCTGATTTATAAAAAAAATCAAAGAAATGTTCCTTGGTTGACCCTCTAACAAAATTGTTAAAATAGTACCGTTCCACTGAACAAACTGGCCACCAAAGCTAAAAATAGAAAAAGAAAACTTAACGACATCTCTTCCTAGGCCAATTGCCCGATTTCAAAATAATTTCCGAGAAATGTTACTTGGGTTACCCTCTTCCAAAATTGCTAAAATAATAAAGCCCTTCCCATCCTCCTTCCCCCCTCCCCCCCCCCCCCCCCCCCCCACCAAAAAAAAAAAAAATGGCCGCCAGAGCTAATCTTATGTCTGGTGAGCGATCCAATGCCATTAAGACCCTCTTGTTAGCTTAACTGAGCCGAAGGCTCAATGTGAGCTATTGTGATCACTCACCGTCCGTCGTCGTCCGGATGTCCGTCCGTTCACAATTTTTAAACAACATCTATCCATAAACCATTGGGCCAGTTTTAATCAAATTTCACAGAATTAATCTTGGGTGATACTGACTGAAAACTGTACTAAGATTTAAAATCAATCCTGGATTCTGGTTGCTATTCTGGTTGCCATGGCAACCAAAAAAAAAACTTTAAAAATCTTTTCAGAAACCACTGGACCGATTTCAATATAATAATCCTTTGGAGAGCCGCAACAAAGATAGCAATCATGATTTGTCAAAAAACACGGCATTGTGAGGGGTGGGGGAGGGGGGGGGGGGCGTATTTTCCCTTTATATCTATATAGAAAGCTTTAAAAAAAATATTGTCAGAAACCACTGGACTGATTTCAGTATAACGGCAGAAATTTTCCGTGGTGACACTGCCAATAGTGTTCAAGCCGTCATGCTTCGTATAAAATATGGCCGTCAGGGGCTTATTTTCCCTTTATACAGAAAACTTCTTGTCAGAAACCACAAGACTGATTTCAATATAATTTAGAAGAAATGTTTCTTTCATGGCCGTCTATTAAGATTGTTTCAGCCATCATGATGGGTCAAAAACATGACCGCTAGGGTGCGGGGCTTATTTTCCTTATATTTATAGAAATTTTGAGGATCAGATTTAAAAAATGGGACACTGCTTGCTATATACAGCATTGCTACATATTACAGGCCCATCACGTCGCTCTTGAACTTAAAATTTATACAAAAAAAGTCTTATAGCAGTGAAACTGGCTGAAGTTTCAACAGAAATTTACAAATTTGTTTGCCCAGGTGAGCGATGAAGGATCATCATGGTCATCTTGCTTGTTTAATGATCAACCATATAAATAAATAAAAAAAAATATCTTTTCATCAGTGATTAATTTATAGAGTAGAACCCCAAAGCTTAGCCTACTTTGAGCATATCAGGGACCATAACTCCGACCAGAATTGATGTCTTGTTGCTCTTTTTAACTTTGACCTGAATTTTATTGTTGATCAACTACCATATTATTTCATGACTGCGCGAGGTATTTAGAGAAAAGGAAAAAAGTGTGATATTTTGAGTCACTCAGTGGCCATAACTCTGAATAGATGTGTAAACTAGACTTTTTGAGCGGGCACCGATAGCCTACTGGATAAGAGAGTTGACTCTTAACCCATTAGGTTTCTTACCGCTGCCCGTTCGCGCCTCGCTCGGGTCACATGTGGGAAAGCCAAGTTCTCCTTACGGATGGTCAGGTGGTTTTTCTCCGGTTTTCGCCCACCTTTGATGAACGAAAACTCCGCTTTTGAAGTCAACCTGTGTTTTGTTGGTGGTCAAGTATCATTCAAGTTTCAAGGAAATCGATTCATCATTTATGCACTTTAGTTATTGACCACATTTGCCTATTCTGAGAGTATCAAGGGCCATGATTCCTGTCAGAACGGACGGGTTTAGTAACCACCCCTTTTGAACGCAACCTGTTTTGTGTTTATGGTCAACTATCAACATTTCCAAAAAGATTCCTTGACAAATACTTAAGTTACTGAGCAGATACTAAAATGTACCATATTTTGAATCAGAGGCCATAACTCCTGTCAGAATTGACGTCATAGCTCCCCTTTCGAACTAAATCTGCTTTTTTTATGACGGTCTACTACCATATATATTTCAAAGAAATCTGTGTAAAAGTACTTGAGGTATTGAGCAAAAAACAAAGTGTGTCATATTTTGAGTCTATCAGGGGACATAACGTGTCATAATTGACGTGATATCTCCCCTTTCGAGCTTAATCGGTATTTTGTTGATGGCCAACTACATTACGCACTTCAAAGTAATGTCAAAAAAGTACTTAGGTATTGAGGAGGAACCAAAAAACGTCAGGCAAAAGAACGGTGGGAAGGAAAGACAATGAAAACGGTATATCTCACAAACACTATTTGCGGCTGGTATAAATATATGGGAAATTGATCTGCGGAGGGCGCTTGCTGGCTAGCTTGATACCGATGCTTAGACAAAGTATTGCAAAACGTACCCTAAACAATGTGCTAGAAGTATTAAAATTTGATACCCTTTTCGCTGTGTAATAAGAAAAAGTACCCCTTTACATGGCAGACGTTTAAAACACTGGCTCTGGTGAAACGCTTGATTATACAATGTCACTGCAAACTTGTCAAAAATGTCAGACAGAAGGACGGGCGGAATGAAGGACAATGCGAGAACGGTATACCCCACAAACACTGAGGTAGTATAAATACATGAGCAATTGTGATAAACCTTTCTACAGAGATATGGTGATTAAAGATTATAGTGACATTCTGTGTACTTAGGATTTTACTATTTTAATTGGAAAAAATGCCCGTCTTAATTTTTTTGTTCACGCGTCGGCATCAAGCTGACGAGCAAGTACCCCTCAACCCCACCCCCCACCCTCTCCGCCACCCCCAACCCCTGCCTCCTGGGGCAATTGACATATCGAATTTTTCGTTAACTAAGAATACGGGCACACCACAAAACACGTCACTCTGAAGGTGTATGCAAAAGTCTGAAGGTTAATATTCTTAAGGAAGAAATGGATGAACAAGAGGCCCAAGTGGGCCAGAAATCGCTCCCCTGGAATAGGCTGATCAGGATATATTACATTATGCCATGGTGGCCACCTTGGCTATTAAATCAGATTAGACCTTTATTAATTATGAATGTGATGTTGTTTGAAGTTTCACGATGGCCGCTATGATGACCATCATGGATATCGGAACGGAAAAAAAGAAAAAAAAAAAAGCAATTCTGAATCTCTACGTCGCCCCAATGGTTCCCATCAAGTTTCGGCTCAATTCCATTTACCGTTCAGGAGCAGATGTGGTTTAAATACTTTTAAGATTGCCGCCATCTTGGATATTGGAAATGAACAATCTTAGACTGAATCTCCATGTCACCGAAGCCCCTCATCACGCTTTGGCTCAATCCGACCTACGGTTTGGGGGGAGATATGGTTTGAATCATTTTAAGATGGTCGCCATCGGCCATCTTGGATATCGGAACAAAATGCTTTTAGCAATTTTAAATCTCCATAACACCCCAATGCCTACCATCAAATTTCAGCTCAGTTCCATTTACGGTTTTGCGGGTGTCGTTTGAAGAATTTCAAGATGACTGCCATGGCACCCATCTTGGATATCGGAACTGAAAGATTTTAGCAATTCTGATTCTCCATGTCACCCAAATACATCCGACCAACTTTCAGCATTATCCGACTTACGATTCTGGAGTAGATGTGGATTGAAGACTTTCAAGATGGCCACCATGGTGGCCGTCTTGGATATCGAACAGAATGAGTTTAGTATTCTAAACCTTTATATTGCCTTGATGCCTTCTACTAAGTTTAGGTTCAGCCCGACTTTACAGTTCGGGAGCAGATAACAACTGAAGATTTTCAAAATTAGCAGTTCTGAATCTACATGTCGCCCCAATGCCACCCCCACACACCCATACAAGTTTTGGCTCAATCTGACTTACCATTCAGGAGCAGATATGGTTGAAGATTTTCAAGATGGCCATCTTGGATATTGAAACGGAATGATTTTTAGCAATTCTGAATCTCTATCTTGCTTCCATCTTAGATATCGGAATGAAACGATTTTAGCTATTCTGACTCTCCATTTCTCCCCAATGGCCCCATCAAGCTTCGGCTTGAGCTGATGCCGTTTGAGGATTTTCAAGACGGAAATCTTGGATATCGGAACGGAACGATTTTAGCAATTCCGAATCTCCATTTAGCCACAATGCCTTCCAGCAAGTTTCAGCTCAATCCTACTTACTATTCTGGAGGAGATGTCTAAAATATGAAAAGTTGACGACGGACAACAGACCACGGCATAAGTTGGCCTGGAGCGAAACTCAAGGTGAGCTAATAAAGGGGTCACTGCAGACGTTTTTGTGTTTCACACATTATAAAGGTCATATTAAATGTGTACAAAATGTCAAGATTCAGTGTGCAGTATTTCCTGAGAAAATTTATAGAAATAGTTGCCCAGAAAAGGCCAAAGTCAAAGATAGCAGCCTGCACATGGCATCTGAGATACCTTTACAGAAAATTACCTATGTATGACAACACATTCATAGTAAAAAGGAAAAGCAGAATAAAAAAAAACAAAGAAAAAAAAACAAAAAAAAAAAAAACACGAGGGACAAGATGGCCCTGTATCGCTCACCTGAGTACAGACAAATGACCCCTGGATGAGCCATTTTTTTTTACTTCAGGGCTGTTATTTGAACCAGTTAACTTGATACTTCCAATGACGTTTTTAGTCACTTGGCCTTTCGGTTCAGGAAAAGGAGTTCAAAATAGACTTTCAAGATGGCAACCATGGTGGCCATCTTGGACTTTCAGTCGGAACTATTTCAGCTAATTGTTAATTATTAGTCATTCCAATACTTCCTACCAAGTTTTGAGCCTTTTGTCCTTTACGTAAATAATAAATACTTCAAAATAGATTTTCAAAGTGGCGGCTATGGCAGCCATCTTAGATTTCCGATCAGAAAGATTCTAGCTTCTTTTGATCTGCAAACTGCCCCGATGCTTCCTACCAAGTTTCGAGACGATTGGCATTTCGGTTCAGGTTAAGAAGTGCAAAATAGATTTCAAGATGGCGGCCATCTTGGATTTCTGATCGGAACAAGTTCAGCTATTTTTTTTATCTACAAGTCACCCCGATGCTTCTTACTAAGCTTCGAGTCAAATGGGCTTTGGGTTCAGGAGAAGTGCAAAATTGATTTTCAAGATGGGGACCAGCTTGGATTTTCGATCAAAACTATCTTAGCCATTTTATCTACAAGTCATCCCGATGCCTCCTACCAAGTTTCGAGTGATCGATCGGAACTATTTTAGATAATTTTGATGTACAAGTCACTCTGGTGCTTCCTACCAAGTTTCGAGTCAGTTGGCTTTCGGTTCTGGAGAAAAAGCACAAAATATATTTTCATGATGGTCATCTTGGATTTCGGATCGGCACGATTTTAGCTACATTTGATCTACAAGTCACCCTGGTGCTTCCTACCAAGTTTCGAGTCAGCTGCCCCAGGGGTGTAGGAGTAGTAGGCTTATAAAAGCAAATTGAAGGGGCAGAGGTTTTTCACCAACCGTGTCTATGGCAAGCGTATGAAAGTTGGAGCCTATCCTTTCGCCGCTTTAGCTTTCTCCAATCAGCGTTAGGTACCCATTTACAGCTGGGTGAACTGAGGCACACTGGAGTGAAATGATACGTCTAGGGTCACACGACAACCACTCACGCGTTCTGTCCCCGCATGTGTGAAGAATATAATCGAACAGACTTGAAAACATATGTGGTTCGACGGAGATTGATCGGCGCTGCCTCTGTGTGACTAAGTTACCTGGTAGCGTTAAAAATCTGAAAACTGAATTGAAATGGAGATTCGATCCGGAATCACTGGCGTGAGCGTCATACATATTCATTAGGCCATGCACTTCACTTCACAACAGTAAATGTTTTCAATTTTCTCATTGCATGTCTATGGCATCTTTAAGTTGCCGTGGCAACCACAGTCCCAAAACTTAAGCAGCAAAATAACGCAAAATTTGTAGAGGCTAGTATAGAAATTATTCAGTCCTATATTTCCCTTGGCTTCTTAGTTGATAATTAAAATACATTTTTCTTTTTTCTGCCTTTTTATTTGAAATGGCAATCAATCGAATAAGGCGGTGAAAAAAAATGTACGACTGATAGAGGGCTATGCAAGGATCATTTCTGCATCAGGTTTATCAAAGTATTCGGTACAACAGCATAAAATATATAGAGTTTATTTGGTTGTTTTGATCGATTACGGAGAAATAATTCACTGGTGTTCTAAGGCTTGCGCGTAAAAACGAGTTAGCGAAGCGAACGAGTTTTTTACAAGCTAATCCTAGAAGACGAGTGAATTATTTTTTCCGTAATCGATCAAAACAACCAAATAAACTGTTTATTACATTTGCATCCATGTTTTACCTTTGGATTTTTACATTCAGTCGTTATGATTTCCTACCAAAATAGTTACAGCCAGTGCATGAATTTCAAGAGGCGTGGTTTAGTTTGAAAATCAGTCGCCATTTTGTTTTCACTTTAATGCAAAAATCACCCTATGCTTGAAATACAGACACAAAAATGTATCAAAAGTTGAACTGGTTTATTAAGACAATCATACTTTATATTTGTGTTGCAGGTCTTACCTCAAAAAACGCCAATTGGACGTTAAAATTGCAGTCTGATTTCCATGATTTTATCAAATTTTCCGCGAAACGTCAGCTATTGTTATTGTTGTTACCAACTACGTCAGCAACGTCGCCTAGCAATGATGACGTCAAAACGTTCGAAATGAAATAATAATTCACTGATAAATCTCAGTAAATTACTGCTGAAAATGTAATAAATACAATTTTTCAATTTTCCTATAATAAGGCTAATACACTATAAGGCAACTAAGCTGTTATAACATTCAGAGTTCTATAACAACAAAAGCACAAAATTTCTAGATGCTCATATGAATTTTAGCAAATTTTCAGCATCAGTTTTTTTACCTTCGGAGGAGATTTTTTTTCTTACGGCTTGTTTGCCATGGCAACTAGTCAAAATAAGCAATGTTCATGAAAATCGTACGACCTGTAGAGAACTATTCGAGGAACGTTTCTGCATAAGATATGCCAAAAGTACATGTATCTACAACAGCAGCGTAAAACTTAATAGCTTTTTTTTTAATTTTCCCACTGTAAATCTGTCGAGACTTTAAGTTGCCAAGGCAACAGACATCAAAAGCAATACCAACAACAACAAACAGAATATTTTTACAAAATATGAGGGTCTTGATGCGGGGTACCAAGAATCATTACTCAATAAACTTTTAGCCCTTTAATCAGTAATCCGTAAAGCTATTTTCACAAAAAATCAGTATATTTTTAGGCCTACGTGATCATTAAATTCTATATCACAAAAATCAGTAGTCACTAAAACTTTAGGCCAAAAATCAGCCGGATAAAAAAACAACAACAAAAAAGCATTAATCAATAAACCCCACCTAGACCCTCAGATATTGGCTTCCTTTTCCGTATGGATTTTGAGTAGATGGTTTTTTTTTAAATATTTGTTTCCATTTTACGACTCCTGTTTGTCCACTGGCAAAAATTCGGTTGGCATCATACATAATTTCTGCGTTTGCTCAACGTTAACATTGTGCATTGTTGGCCCAACGCTGTGATTAACATTATTGCATAAAAAACCAATGGTTTTCAACATCGGCTTTGGTTTACAACACCTCCCTCGGGACGATGCGAATGTTAATGCATAAAAAAACCATGTTTGATATATATATATATATATATATATATATATATATATATATATATATATATATATATATATATATATATATATATATATATATATATATAAAGTAAATAAAAAAATATTGTAACAAATTTATACATCTTACCCTTTTCTCCAACGGATTTAGTAAATTCAATAATACATGAGCACTCATACAAGATCCTCAATGTATTCCTATTATTCGGGGTACGTTGGCACAACGCTGATCCAACGTTTAACTTTGGATTTATAGTCTCACTTATTGATCCACACTACCAACGCAATTTGGATTTAAAACATAGAAATCAGAATTATGCATACCGGTTGATATATGAAATCACATTTTGGCAACATTTTTGTCACTTTAGCAGAATCAGCAATTAACAAATTGCTGACGTTGGCCCAACGTTGGCGCAACATTATACAAAGGAATGCTTGATTTGTATATTTGGTAACGTTAGGCTAATGTTGAGCCAACCTTATACCACATATCAAATAAAACTTTTTTTTCCAGTATTTTGCATAAAGTTGTCCCATCATTGTGCCAACAATGACATTATTTTACTCTCTTTTAAATAATTCATTAGACTGATATTATGGTTGGCCCAAGGTTGGGCCAACATTGGACAGCCAACTATCCCCATCAGCCAACGATACAGTTCAATGCCAACGTTGGGCCAACATGGTCATACTATCTGAGAAGCGGAAGGGGATCTCTTCTATCTCTCTCTCTCACACACACACACACACACACACACACACACACACACACACACACACACACACACTCAACAACAACAACAACAACAACAACAACAACAACGTCATAACAAACACGTAATGAATTTTGATTTTTAGGTGCAGTGATTCCGTAGTTACTGAGAAATCTTTGAAGGAAAAAAGTTTACCGACACGGAAAAGACAAAATCTTTATTCCCGCTTGGCATAATAAGAATCACTGATAAGGCCTGATTGGTCGAAACTAATTAGTCCTGCGTAGATACTTGTAAACTAGACAGTTGTTTGGTGTAGATCTGCTCCTTCTTCGAAAGGCTATCCCTTTTTATAGAACATACGCTGGGCTGACCAGTCAAAGGTGTGTCAGAATGTTTCAGGTACAGATGAGGTATCACATATATCCTTTACTCAAGGAAATATAATGGACTTCAATCACAACGCAGGCAGAAATTCTAATAAATAGTTTCTACAGATGGAGTAATTTGTACCCAATCATGTACACTGGCTCATTGAAATTCGATGCTGCTGAAAATTTATTGACCCGAAAATATCCAAGGTTCGGAGCTGTTTTGATCACTGTCTCATAGTCAAAAACGCTTGGTTCATAGTGGTGATTCTTTCTAGTGATTACTGAGCACACTTACCAAAATTAATAGTTTATGCTAAGACTGATTTATATGACAGAGTTTTAATTTGAAAATAAGAATTTTATCAAACAAGAGCACATTGCTGACAGTTCGGAGCTTGGTAAAACATGAATTTGAAAACAAGTACGCCCATGTAACACGTGACCAAATATATTGTTGTTTCTTGCCACTATATTGCAATACAGACCTGGTATTATACAAAGACAACTGGAAGTTCAATATTTGTGCGAAATATAACACAAAAAGCGCCGATTATTATTCGATCTCAGCTTTGTATCAGATCGAAATGATATTGTATAATGCAAAGAATTCTCATACTGCGGCTAAATATACCTGTACTGCACCGTTTTCACTTATTACCGTAAGAAATTGATATATTGATATGAAAACTATACATAGTGATATAACTTCACCACTCATTGATAACATACAGTGCCTAATAGTATTCCAAACCAACACAGTATACAAACTGAACTCAGTGCTGTGACAAAACGGCTCGGTATATTATCAATTACACTTTATATCGTATCAGCTACATATACTAAGATGGAAGGTGAACCTATTAAATTAGGAAGACATCTTCATGCATCGTTCTTTTCTCAAATTGTTACATTACCTATGCCTGCTATTCTACAAAAGCAGGTTAGTATTACAACATACTCGTGTGATAAGTTCTTGTGAACACATCATATTATTATAAATCCCCCAGTGTTATATAAAAGTATGTTAATGCTATAGCAAAGCCTCTTATTATTAGTTTCACCTGGTATTTTATTTTTGGCACTTAGTATTATGCATAGACGCGTCTTATGGAACCTTGTACCTTATCAAATCCACTGAATATGACTTTACTTTGTCTCGTTGTTACGTAAAATGCACAGACTATTATATAAAAGCAGCCAAGTGATTTGGCAAAAGCACCCAATATTATATTGATTATAACAAGCGTTATGTTGCACATGCCTAATATTATGTAAAAGTGACCTTTTACATTGCCAAATATCTTAATTTTATATAATAAATACCCGGTATTGTATCTTGTGAACTTAGTATTATGCATATACGTGTCTTATGGAACCTTGTACCTTACATAATCCACTGAATATGACTTTATTTTGTAAAATGCACAGACTACTATATGAAAGCAGCCAAATGATTTGGCAAAAGCACTCAATATTTTATTGATTATACCAAGCGTTATGTTGTATATACCTCTTATTATGTATAAGTGACCTTCTATATTACCAAACTCACTTATTATTATATAATCTATACCCCGTATTGTGTCTTGTGCACCAATTATTATATACATACTGACCTTAAGACAGTTATGGCGTTCCATACCCCGCAAAATTGCGATAAAAGTAAAGAGTTAAAAACAAAGCGGACAGTGAGAACAGAATAAAAGTGTTTATTTTATTGTCAGCGGTGAAATCAGTGCATATCCGGTGAAAATAAAAGTGGTATCAATCACTAATGAATTGATATCGTATCATTTCACTATAGTGACTGATACGATTTATAGTTTCACTCCTCGCTTTGGACGACTTCGGTTTTCTTCACTGTTTCAGAAGTGGATGTTACCTCCACTTCAGATTTTTGAACAGCTCTAA
Organism: Anodontia alba; assembly: GCA_964016985.1. NCBI lineage: Eukaryota > Metazoa > Mollusca > Bivalvia > Lucinida > Lucinidae > Anodontia > Anodontia alba. The sequence continues at coordinate 67,346,335 of OZ024832.1, forward strand.
TTTCTTTGTTTCTGAACTAAACTATCAAGTGTTGGTATGCATTTTCTTACTGTGCTTTCGGGATCTTTCAGAAAGTCGATTTTTGCTTGACGCTTTACACAGAAGAAGTAAATTTGCAAAATTTTGTCATGATTTAATGCAAAACCATTTGTCATAACTACCTCACCCAGGGAAACCCGATATCGGGATATCGGAGGTTGCGAGATTTCGGAGGTAAACAAATGATGTCATCAAGCGACAGTGTAAGTACTTATCCTCTTTTAATGATCTAAAAAGTGCTTCTGGAGGATAAGCAACGTAACCTATATTTTCTCAGTTGAATAGGTTAATATGTGAAAATGGCATTTCAATATAAAGTATCCTCCTATTTATTCAAAATCACGTTTGAAAAGGAAATTTCATTGTTTTTCACCGAAATTCCATTTTCAATTGTTTATAGCTTTTATCCTGTAAAGCTTTTTCATTGAGTATGTATGTCTGTATAATCTAGAACCTTTCTATAAATTATACAAGAAATAGCAGGTGTGAAAAAATTACTAAAGTGGCAGATTTTTTAGATTTCTTTAGTGTTGTTGTCATATTTATTGGTAACAGGATGTCGGAGGTATGATGCAGGGATGTCGGAGGACAGATTTATATTGGTTAACGGGATATCGGAGGAAAGGAAATTTTGTGTTCTTCTTAAAACGGCTGGGGGTGGTCGGGTGGTGCGAAGGTGTCATGTATCTTATGTCACCGGGGCGTCCAGCTGATATTGGCTTACAGTTGGGCAAGGCCTGCTATCCTTGTAGCAGGTAAGGGTAGGGAGGTGATGTTTCTATTTCTTCTGTTTCTTCACTTTCATTCCTGTTCCTCTTTCTTCCCTGTCCCTCTCTTTCATCTCTTCTGCTATCTCTTCTGTCTCTTTTCTCCCTTTCTCTGGGGGGGGTGGTCGGGTGGTGCGAAGGTGCTGTGTATCTTACATCACTGGGGCGTCCAACTGATATTGGCTTACAGTTGGGCAAGGCCTGCTATCCTTGTAGTGGGTAAGGGTAGAGGGGGAATGTTTTTATTTCTTCTGTTCACTTTCATTCCTGTTCCTCTTTCTTCCCTGTCCCTCTCTTTCATCTCCTCTACTCTCTCTCTTCTATCTCTTTTCTCCCTTTCTCTGGGAGACGACACAAAATGACCCTCAAGGGTTGACGTGTCGTTAAACCCCAACACAATCAAAAATCTTAAAACGGCTACATCTTTTCTGAAACGTGATCTTGCCTGATTTAATATGTTGAAGACGACTACCTGAATCGTCAGGAGTAGCATGTAGCAAGCGAACAAAGCGTTTATGCTGACTGGCAAAGAATAAATGAAGTAATATGCCATGGACTTATCAAGATAAAACATCAAGATAACCAGCCTTCGTGATGAAAACCCCGGTAACAAACACAACTTCACATAGAAAAAGTGGGGATTGCAGGGCTATAAGTCTTTTTTTTTTTCTTGTTTCTGCTCTAAAACATAGATTGCGGGTTATTGTTAGAACCGCCTCGATGGAAAAAAAAATAATAATACGAAAGTTAACAGTTTTCTTTCTGAAAAGTTTGTATTTTTTAAGACATGAAAATTTCATTCTGCGTGTTTTCATATTTGTTCATCACAACGTTTTGTGCCTTTGGTGAGTTTCGAGGCCTATACACAGACTTTTGAAATGGAAGGGGCGGGTGTGTGAATTCTTGGCTATTCTTAAAGGGGACACAGATGCCAACAAAATGCCAATGGGGGATTCAAAATTAAGGAATGTAAAGTGATTTTATGGCCAAACCTGCATGATTTTTAAAATAATTGGCCCGAAAGGGGTACAGGTCTCGTTTAATCGGTTGGTCGGTCAGACACTCCATGGATTTTTCACTTACATTTAATTTAGGCTTAAAAACCCAGGCCTGTGGGTTTTGAAATGGGGATGGTGTGACCGTATGGAGGCGTGCAAATGCTCAGAAAATGTCGATTTAGAGGCGAAAATTAGGGGTGTAACCTATGTTTTCGATTAAAATCTGCTTGATTTTTTAAATAATTTGTCCACAATGGGGGCAACTCCCCCCCGCCCCATCTGCTTGATTTTGAATAAATTTGTCCACCTCCATCCCCAACCACACACACACACACACACACACACGCGCGCACAGCGCGTATGGAAGAACACGTTACAAAATCTGCAATGTTTTCTATTGATATCAAATGAAAATGACAAAGGTCTCCTCGATACAACTCGATACAACTCCTATAATTATTATATCATGTTAGCAAATTTATGTGGTGAAGACCCCTTGCAAATCTCACTTATATTAGGAAAATGGGATTACAGGGGAATGTGTAATTTTTCTGGCTGCTGCTTAAAAACCTAGATAAGTGGACTGTCCGTAAAGATTTGTAGACAACAGAGGAGTTGAAAGCCCGTATGGTATAGACTGGGACTCAGAGGTATGCTTCTTAACAGATTGTAAACATTTTTAAAGAGCTCATCGTGTGATTATTATTATTATTATTAGTAGTAGTAGTAGTATTGTTGTTGTTGTTGTTGCTAAATTCTAAATTAAGCGACCCACCTAACACAGGTAATGGTCAAATATGAACGACTCAGTATAAGAAAATAGATAGATTCTTGTAATTAGATATACAAATGTCAGCCCGATGGACGAATAAGCACCTGTTGTTAACTTTATTATAGAGTTTTTTGTACTGATATTGGTGAATATTGTGCCGAATTGGGATATTGCTATAAATAATTGATATATCATAGATTTACAGTGGTAACGTTACGTTTATTATTTCTGATCTGATGGCACTCGTTGGCACCACATCAGCGCTGCGGTTCTTACGAGTTTCCAAAATCAACATTTCAATCGAAACTTAGGTAGGAAAATATCATGTTTCACATACAGAACATCATTTTTGCAGCGAAACGCTCTTTTATTGCATATAAATTCTTAAACGTAATGGCATTGGTTCTAGTAATATCATTACATTAAACTCTCCTTCAAACCAATCAAACCCTATTAAAATTGCTACAAAAAGAGACACTAGTATTTGCACACAGGCTTAGCACCATATTGTGCGAGCAGGTTTTAATTTATATTGCTTTTTTAGTCAGAACTCACTCCGTCAATTTTCAGTGCCTCCGAAATCCAGCAACAGTCCCTCCGAGATCCACAGCATCATGTGTCAATGTACCTCCGAATATTCAGTTATCCAAAATTTCGCTAGTACTTGCTTTAAATTTCATCCAGATGCGTTATTTTTTGTTGATAAACTGAAACAACTATGAAGACAGTCGAAAAAAAGATAAGCCCATCCTTGGGCAATAATAAACCAACATGTCATTTACCATGATCGGGCTGGTAGCCGTCGAAAAGGCAAAAAATGAGATGTAAAATAGATCATCTTGGTTCAAATGCCGTTTTCACCTCCACAAAGTAGCTGAGAAAGGAAATATTTGCTTTAACATATTCATTATTATGTCTCTAGAACGAGCAACTCAGCTTTTTTATCAAATGATTAAGATATAAGCTATCAAAAATGGATAAGTACATACCCTGTCGCTGGATGACGTCATTTGTTTACCTCCGAAATCTCGCAACCTCCGATATCCCGATATCGGGTTTCCCTGGGTGTACCTTTGTACAAAAAGTTTTCATTTAAAATAAAACTCCAAGCAAAAAACGTCTTTCCAAGAGATGTCGAAAGGACAGTAGTTAGAATGTAAGGAACATTTTGGTATCAAAATTATTTTGATTCGCCAAAACTTTTTTGTTTTTGTCTCTCCAGCGGTTCACATGTTAAGCACTGAGCGTTTACGCCATGACGTTCTTGTTATGTTTGGTGACGTTATTTATGACGTCAGAAACGCGCACTGACGTGTAAACAATAAAATAAAAAGAAAATTTACTCTTTTTTTCAGTGAACACCAAAAAAATTTTCATCTCGTGTAATGAAAACATTTACATTTTCACTCGTGCTTCGCACTCGTGAAAATACTGACGTTTTCATTACACTCGATGAAAATATTTTTGGTATTCACAGCAAAAGAGTAAATATCCTCTATATAGTGTTAGTGTATTATACAGTGGAAACAAGAAAAAGTGAGGATAAAAACACTGGTGTTTAGATTTATGGTCTGTGGTGGTACTCCGGACTGACAGCCAATTTGAAGCTGTCAAGATTTGTCAGGGTCGCAGTGCTGGCCGAAAGATTGCTCCACTGTACCACTGCCAATGGGAAGAATGAGTATTTGTAATAATCAGTTCTTGCATATAGTTGCCTGAATGCTAATGGGTGGGTTGTCCGAGAGTAACGATTGAAGGGGATGACGTATGTAGAGAGTGGGATTAAGGCCATGGACTATCTTATAGAAAAGGACCAGTCGTGAGTCAACACGCCATTGTTCGAGAGTGCACCAGCCCAGTCTTCCCAGCATGTCTGAAACACTAGAGTAGGGAGAGTAATCACTCAAGACCCATCGAGCCGCCTGTCTCTGGACCACCTCGATCCTCTGGATATCTTCCTGGATATGAGGGTCCCAGACTGGTGCAGTATATTCCAGCTGGGGGCGAACAATAGCCTTATAAGCTATCTCCCTAAGTTCGGGGCTTTTGGCCTTAAGGTTCCTTCGTAAGAACCCAAGGGATTTGTTTGCACTGTTTGCAATGCTTGCTATATGGGGCTTCCAGGACAGGTCACTAGCAATGTCCACACCCAGGTACCTGGCAGAAAGCAAAACCTCAAGTGTTTGGCCATGTAGGGTATACTGGGTTGGGATAGGTGTTCTTGCTCTTGTTACTCGAATGACCTGACATTTACCAGGATTAAACTCCATATTCCAGTCGAGTTCCCATTCTTGGAGGGTGTTGGGGTCACAGAATATATGACACAGAATCTTTCCGTGAGCGTTATGTTAACACCTACATAAAATTACCATTCCAGTTCTTGACTTTTCCTTTTTGTAAAAATGGTATAAGTGAAGAAATAAAATGGTTATCACATGTACGAGCACATGTAATTCAATTAATATATTTCTGTTCAAAACATAGATTGTAGGTACTCGTTAGAATTGCCTCACCAAGGCGGTTCTAACGAGTACCCACAATCAATTTTGAGCAAATATATGAAAACTATCAGACTAGCTTTTTTTTTTTTTTTTTTTTCAAATATTTGAATAGGAATGTTTTCTAAATGAATTAAAATTGCATTAGGTTTAGAAACAAATTGCGAAAAATACACTATATACCCTGCTTATCCTGGTTCTATTTATATATTATAGAGAAACATGAGATGCTCATTGCATGCTCATTACCTTTATCACTATCTGGGCTATTTCAGCAGATGACAAAGTGGCGATTTTTTTTTCTATTTTTTCACAGAAAACTGGTTTTGTAAATCAATTTGTATTTTGTATTTTTCATTAAGAAAGTATGCCTATCCAAATCTATTGAAAATTTCGCCTCCAAAAACTGAACATTTTCAGATAAAAAAAAACTCTTGATAGTTTTCATATTTTTCAAACATAGATTGTGGGTACTCGTTAGAACTGCCTCACCAAGGCAGCACAATCTATGTTTTGAGCAGAAACAAAAAAAAAATAATGTATACCCTTGTAAACCCCAGTTTTACTATATGAAAGTGGGGTTTAAGGGGGTCCAAATTATGTAGACATGTTTTCGTAATGTTACAATATTTGAACCTAGGGTGACGATTTGGTACCAGTAAAATCAATTTAGCTCTCACCCGGCCCCATCCCCAACCCCAACCACCATATAACCCACTGTAAAAAATCCCCTAGATTTTAATGTAAAATAATTGGCAACTGGTTACCAGCGCATTTACTGTAATTTTTTACGTGCGCCCGTATATTATTGATAGGAATCACCTTGCTAGGCAGTGTATACTAGGGCAAGATACTTAATGGTTGGCAGAGTAGGGGTGTGAAGTACCGCACGGTATCCGTGAAGCCTACCAGCCATACCCCATTGTACGAGATAGCTCCTGTAAAAGTTCTACAGGTGCCCGTAAAAAAATAACAGTAAATGCACTGATAGCCGGTTGCCATTGAGTTTACCATAAAACCTATGAGGTCTTTTTTAATGTCTGCTAATGATTCTCTGGTGGTGCATCACGAAAACACGCATATATAAATTTGACCCCGCTTAAATCCCACTTTGATCCACTTTTTAGAACTTGGGTTTACAAGGGTATACATTATTTTTCTTATTTTGCTCCTCGAGGCGGTTCGAACGCATACCCACAATCTATGTTTTGAGCAGAAATATGAAAAAAATCAGAATTTTTTATTTGAAAATTTTCCATTTTTGGTTGTAAAATTTTCAATATATTTGAATAGGCAGGTTTCCGTAATGTGTTCTGTTGGGTCTTCTTTGTGTGGCCTTGTGGCCGCTTGCTGCGTTTTTTTTTCCCTGTTTGTTGTCTTATTATTGTGTTTCATGGATCCTGTCTAGCACTGTGATCATCTTGTAGGGGAAGCGAGAGCTGGCCCCGAGGTTATAAAACTTTTCATGCTCAACTCAGCTGAGCATGGAATTTTTCATGCTATTAAGTCTCAAATTACCATCAATTGCCAATTCTTTCTTGCTGAACATATCTGAGTGTGAAAATTTCTCTACTAATAAATATGAAAATGCCAACTTCCTATTTATTAGCAGAGAAAATTTCATGCTCAGCATGAAAAACAAAGTTTTAAAAGCAAGGTTGCTTTGCTTTTCTTTGCTTGTGTGTTGTCTGTCATTCTTGGTTTGTTTGCTCTTCCTTTTTGGTGTCATTGGTAGGCTATGGTCTGTAATTGTTTCTATGTTCCTGGACATCCATTATTACTTGACAGTTCATGCAAATTGTTTCCATGTCAAATCCTGTTTTCTAAGAAAAATAAAAAAAGAAAAAAAAAATGTTTCAATATTTCATCTGCTGAAAAATTACCAAGCATGCGGTTTCATGGCCTTTTCAACTACAATGTATATTGCGCTGATTGCATGCATTCTCCGGGCCTCATTTTTTGGATATACTTATTTGAATGCACCTGTCAAGGTTTTCGCAAAGAGAGGGAGGGGAGTGTAAGGGGCGCGGGATTTCCCTCGAGAATAGACAGCCTTTAAGTACAACTGTTACCCTTGTTACCTGTGTTACCTTAGGGTAACGAAAATGCACTTCTGGGAAAAGAGTAATACTTTCTGGACATATATTAATTTCTCCAGGTAAACTCAGATTTATTTATAGGGAAACAAATATATTCAATCAATCCGTCACCAAAAAATAAACCAGAAATTACATCATACTTCCAGTTGGGTGCACTCTATACTTTGGCAGGATTATTTTTTCCTGTCATCTAAATGATATGACAGAACTAATACTCATAGTTCAGCAGCTATGCAGTTAAAATTAAATTTACAAGTTTGAAGTGAAACCAGGCATCTGATTGGTGGAAAAAGTAAGCTGAGCTGTAGTGGTAGCGAAAGTCTGTGTGAAGTTTATATAGGACTAAATTATGAATAATTATAATGACAGTGACTAAATTATGAATAATTGTAATGATAGTGAAATTATGTATGATGTCCTTGCGTGTAGGCATGTCAGTGTAACAGGACAAAATGGCTCAGCAAATCTTATTGTTTTGTGAAAATGCAAAACCTTATAAATTTAAAATATTCTAAACCAAACTGAAACATATTTTGTTTTCTTTATCAGAGAGCACCATATTCCAGACCATCTGACCTTGAATTATTGTTCCTATCATTTAACAGTTGTTGTAATCTCCCCTTATTTTGCTTACTGTATGGTTCAGTGATATCAGTTTCTACTGTCTCCAGTGTAAACAATAATTTTTTTCTACCACCAAACTGGAGAATTGCCTTCACAGATATATTGAAGCATCACTTTATTATATATATTGTATAGCCTACATTTAGTTGGTTTTCTTCATGCATTTTTTCTATTAACCCTTAAAGCGCCAGTCACAACAATTGTTATCTGCTTTGTCATCTCGAGGGTTGAGCGCAAGACTGGCGTATGTCAGATGGTTGTTTTTCCCCCAAACCTAATCTCTTCACCATGAAGGCGTTATGAAGATTACAACATTTCTTTCTGTAAACAATGAAAATTTAGGTGCCATTGCTCGTATGAGCAATGGCACCTAAATTTGCATTGTTTACAAAGGGGTCCAAGTTTCCCCCAAAACAAGGGTTTCAAAAATATGTTTGAGTTACTATAGTCTTGCCCTCAACCCTCGATCTGCTTGTGATTTTAAAAGTCATTTTTTGCAAACAATGTGGACCCAGATCAGACTGCTCTTCTAGGAGAAAAGAGTGATACTTTCTGGACATATATTAATTTCTCCAGGTAATCTCAGATTTATTTATAGGGAAACAAATATATTCAATCAATCTGTCACCAAAAAGTAAACCAGAAATTACATCATACTTCCAGTTGGGTGCACTGTATACTTTGGCAGGATTATTTTTTCCTGTCATCTAAATGATATGACAGAACTAATACTCATAGTTCAGCATCTATGCCGTTGAAATTAAATTTACAAGTTTGAAGTGAAATCAGGCATCTGATTGGTGGAAAAAGTAAGCTGAGCTGTAGTGGTAGCGAAAGTCTGTGTGAAGTTTATATAGGACTAAATTATGAATAATTATAATGACAGTGACTAAATTATGAATAATTGTACCGTATTAATCCGCCTATAAGACGGGGATTTTTCAAAAAAAAAAAGCCCCCAAAAATCCAGACCCGTCTTATAATCAAGGTCTTTGGCCATATCGGTATTTTCGGCAAAGTCCGGTGGTGCCACGTGGTCACGGAAAATGCCGATGTTCGAAACCGGTAGAAGGATATAATGTTTACCTTCGTCCCTTGACAGAAGTAGCAGCAAGGTAATTTTGTAGGTGAAGTACCGAATTTTTCTGTGTATTACTCGCACCCGTGTATAACACGCACTGAATATTTGCTAAATAGTTTTGAAATAAAAAAAAAAAAAGATGTTCCTATGTAAAACACAAAGAATTTATCCGTGCATTATTTACTAAGTTACCAGATACTAAGTGTGTCAAATTTCACTAGGATTGAGTTGAAAATGGCCGAACTCAGAAGGTTTAGAGTAGAAACGGGCCGAATTTACGATAATGCTAACTGAATTTTCGTTGTGCAGCTCTGTTACCTGGGCCTCAGGCAACTTGATGTAGTGTAGGCAGTTCTTTGCTTCCCCACTGCAGACGCTATGATAATAAAAATGTAGTTATTTCTTTTGTGTTCTCATAATTAACATGTAATGATAGTGAAATTATGTATGATGTCATTGCGTGTAGGCATGTCAGTGTAACAGGACAAAATGGCTCAGCAAATCTTATTGTGTGAAAATGCAAAACCTTATAAATTTAAAATATTCTAAACCAAACTGAAACATATTTTGTTTTCTTTATCAGAGAACACCATATTCCAGACCATCTGACCTTGAATTATTGTTTCTATCATTTAACAGTTGTTGTAATCTCCCCTTATTTTGCTTACTGTATGGTTCAGTGATATCAGTTTCTACTGTCTCCAGTGTAAATAATCATTTTTTTCTGCCATCAAACTGGAGAATTGCCTTCACAGATATATTGAAGCATCACTTTATTATATGTATTGTATAGCCTACATTTTACTGTGCTTTCGACATCTTTCAGAAAGTCATTTTTTGCTTGGCGCTTTACACAGAAGAAGTAAATTTGCAAATTTTTGTCATGATTTAATGCAAAACCATTTGTCGTAACTACCTATGTACAAAAAATTTTATTCTAGTCATTGGTTTTAAAAAAATCCAATATTTCCACTTTTTCCCATAGTAAAAATGAAGCCAAATCATGCAGAAATCTATAGGATAGGTAACTTGGAGCCAAATTTTCAACAAGTTCCACTTGTTCAATTTTTCTGAAATTTTCACAATATTGTTGTAAAACATCAATAATTCTAATTCAGCAAGGAAAAGTAAAAAATATTTTCTTGGACAAAAATCCCAAAATATCACTTTACTAAAGAAATTGCATAGGTCAGACAAATTTTTGACCGTAACTTTAATTTTTGTGTAAATATTTGAGAATAAAACACAAAAACATAAAAGACAAATGGTTTCTGATAAGATATGGTCAATTAGAACAAAATATTTTCATTTAAAATAAAACTCCAAGCAAAAAACGTCTTTCCAAGAGATGTCGAAAGGACAGTAGTTGGGTTTCTTCATGCATTTTTTCTATTAACCCTTAGAGCGCCAGTCACAACAATTGTTGTCTGCTTGTGATTTTAAAAGTCATTTTTTGCAAACAATGTAGACCCAGATCAGACTGCTCCTCTAGGAGCAGTCTGATCTGGGTCCACACTGTTTGCCTGTATGCAAAAGTAGGTTTGATAAAGTTTGCAAGAATATTCAGCAGGTGACATAAACAGATGCAGTTTTTCTTAGCGCTTTAAGGGTTAATATACTCCACTTCTTTTATTTATTTAAATGACATTTCATTTGAATCATCTGATTTGGTCCTGTTTCCTGATGAAAAATATTTATTGGAGAGCACTAAGGTCAATGTATATGAAAAGGAAAGCAAATATGTCTGTCAACTATGGAAGTCATTTGTGTATCCCAGCTGAAGAAAAAATATTTACTTTGTTGTTCTCCTCTCAGTACTTGGATTTGAAGGATGTCCATCAAAACTCTGTTTGCTATATTGTCTTTGGAAGAAGTTACGCAAGTATTTCGGAATTTTTTCACTAGTATGAAGTTATTGAGCTACATGGTAGGTTATGACATATCCAAATATAGTATTCCAGTCATTCAACCATGACATAAATCTAGTGTCGTTCATGTATTATACCAACTTCAGTATATTACATCACGAAAACGCCTACTATATAATGTTGACCCCTTAAACCCCACTTTTATATAGTAAAACTGGGGTTTACAGGGGTATACATCATTTTTCTTATTTCTGCTCAAAAACATAGATTGTGGGTACTCGTTAGAACCGCCTCACCGAGGCGGTTCTAACGAGTACCCACAATCTACATGTATGTTTTGAGCAGAAATATTAAAAAATTTCAGAATTTTTATCTGAAAATTTTCATTTTTTGATGGTATAATGTTCAGTATATTTGAATAGGCTTGTTTACGAAATGCGGAGACAAAAACAAAATCTGTGGACCATGGTATACCAGTCATTCATCCATGACACAAATCCAGAGTCATTTATGTACAACTACTTTAGTACATTGATACAAAAAGTCTATGGACCATAGTCAATCATTCAACCATGACATAAATCCAGTGTCATTCATGTACTACTCATACTTTAGAACAAATGGTATGGATCCATATTGATACAAAAAATTACCATACCAGTCATTCAACCATGGCATAAATCCATTGTCATTCATATATACTGAAAGGAAAAAGAAACGCAGGGTAAATTTTATTCCTAAATTTCATTCAAGTTTGAAAAAGTTTGTTAAATATTTTACTATGATTACAAAACGGTACATGTATGGAACAAAAGTTCCAAATTTCATTGGTTTGTGATCAACAAGTCTCCAGTTATTGAAGTTCATTGGTAGCTACCCCCCAAATCTTGAAATCAAAATCAAACTGAAAATCAATATCGGACAATACGGAAAGCCAAAATTTCGTGCAAAACAAGCATGTTCAAACCTTCAGCACAAGATTTGTGATCAACAAGTCTTGAGTTATTGAAGTTCATTGGTAGCTACCCCCCAAATCTTGAAATCAAAATCAAACTGAAAATCAATATCGGGTGTGCCTCCCTCTTGCTGCCGTTGCTGCCCTAATTCTCCTTTGGATAGAGTTAACCTAGGCATTGACAGTTCGCATCGGGATGTTATTTCATTCATCGATCAACGCATTCCTTAGTTGTGCGAGAGTTGAGGGGGGGGGGGGGGTGGAGTTTCGGCGCTTCTTAACCCTTCTGTCCAGCTTATCCCACATGTGCTCTATTGGGGTCAAATCTGGACTGTACGGTGGCCATGCTAGTGGTGCGATGTTATTGTTTGCCAGGAAATCCTGACAAACTCGGGCAACATGTGGTCGGGCATTGTCCTGCTGCAGAATCAGATTACGTTGTTGCACAAGCGGGACCCCAACAGGACGCAAGATCTCATCCCTATACCTTACTGCGATCATATTGCCCGCAACAATAATCAACTGTGATTTTATCCCGTGAGCAATGCCTCCCCAGACTATAACGGAGCCACCCCCAGACCGATCCCGTTCGACAACACAGGCGTCGGCAAAGCGTTCTCCGCGACGTCGGTACACACGACGTCGACCATCTGCGCGATAGAGAGTGAACCTAGACTCGTCTGTAAAAAGAACTCGTCTCCACTGCCTCATCGGAAATAGCCTGGGCGCATGCGCCGTCAACCACGCCATACGACGCAACCTACGTGCCTGGGTCAGAGGCAGACCAACGTATGGACGACGAGCTCAAAGACCAATCTCACGCAATCGACTTCCAACAGTCTTCGGAGAAATTTGTCGATTATGCGTACCTACTGTATTAAGGGCAGTTTCTGTAGCAGTGAAATGTTTGTTTGTTTGATTTGGGCTTAACGTCGCTTTCAACCTTTTTCAGTCATATCGCGACGGTGTCTGGATGTGGTAGGGAGCTCAATGCTCACTTTTAGAGTGCTGCCTCACTGAAATATCACGCCCCAGACACTTTGACATGATATTCCACCCAGTCACATTATACTGACACTGAGCTGACCAGTTCTAGCTCTACTTTCTTAATGCTGAGCGCCAAGCGAAAGAGCAGCTAGTACCATTTTTAAAGTCTTTGGTATGACCCAGCCGGGGATCGAACCCGCAACCTCCCGGTCACAAAGCGGAAGCAGTGAAATGACGATTCCGCAAATGTGCCAGACGGATTGTCCTGTCTTGACGTCGTGACGTCACGCGTGGACGCCCAGACCGCGGTCGGTCTGCTAAATGCCCTGTCTCCCTTAAACGTCTAACAAGACGTTCAATTGTTGAGACGTTAACCCAAAAATGATTGGCAACTTGCTGTTGCCTCTGACCCTGCATCAGCAACGCAATTGCCCTACCCCTCTGAACATCAGTCAATCGTACCATGATTGAAAAAAAGTTCAAAGTAGCGTAAAAATGAAAAGAAAAATCGGTAAAAGAATCGAAGAGCGTTGTGTATCGTTGAAGTGTACCAAATGGTGTGAGGAAATCTTGTGCTGAAGGTTTGAACATGCTTGTTTTGCACGAAATTTTGGCTTTCCGTATTGTCCGATATTGATTTTCAGTTTGATTTTGATTTCAAGATTTGGGGCGTAGCTACCAATGAACTTCAATAACTGGAGACTTGTTGATCACAAACCAATGAAATTTGGAACTTTTGTTCCATACATGTACTGTTTTGTAATCATAGTAAAATATTTAACAAACTTTTTCAAACTTGAATGAAATTTAGGAATAAAATTTACCCTGCGTTTCTTTTTCCTTTCAGTATACTTTAAAACAAATGGTATAGGTGTATACAAAACCTCTTTATAACACTATTGTTGGGGTCCATAGCATAAACCGCGTTGGCTAATCAACCCTGTTATATCCAAACAAAAATGTTTAGATTATATTGAAAAATGACCATTTATGGTCATTTTTCAATATAATCTACACATTTTTGGGATCCATCTTTGAACCTTGTTATATACAAAACCGTGTTATAACCGTGTTATAACCAAGTGTGTTATTAAGAGATTGTAGTGTATTATGATGCATAAATGTTTTGACCATACCAGTCAGTCAACAATGACATAAATCCATGCCATTCATTATATATGATACAAAAAAATCAGTGGGCCATGATGTACTATACTCCCTGTGATAGATGTAGTTCCTGGTGCTCAAGTTCTGGTGCAAAAGATTTTTTATTGTATTCAGTATTACTTCATTCACCTATTTCAGACTGTAACCATGCCCTGCATACAATAAATATATATTGGAAGCGTCCAATATCAGTTTTCGGTATATCAGGTTATGTGATTTAGATATTCCTAAAAAATGGCTAAAATATTCACAAATAGTGGAGACCCTGATCTGAGGCATCTAGGTCTGCAGTGTTTGCCAACATGTAGGTACATGACATGTATTCACTAATATTGCCTCACAGGGGAATGACTAGTAAGTATCTGCAAGAGGTATTTTATGCAAATCTAACAAACATTACTGTACCCATCCTAAGCATTGGGATCGACAGTCCTGAGCAAACAGTGTAGATCCAGCAAATCACTCAAACCATCTGGCTCTGCTCAGTTTGTGATTTATTTGTAGGTATTTACACATCAATAAAATCCATAAAAATCAAATTAATTTCTATGATTATTCTCCTTATTACATCACTCAGTCTGAAGCACCATACATAGTCTAAATATGTGATTTGCCAAAAATAGCATTTCTCAGATCTCTCACACCTTTTCAACATTAACCCTTATACTGCTGAATAAAGATGCCACACCTATTCCTAATTTTCAGCCAATCAGATTACTTGATCCAGATTGTTGATATAAATTCACATACTCAACGGCAAACAGTGCAAATCCAGATCAGTTAGGTTCTTCAGAAGCCAACTGATCTGGCTCTACACTGTTTGCAAAGGCAGGACATATCCAGGTTCAGCAGGACAAGGGTTAAATTAAATTGTCCATGAAAACATACACATATATATACTGACATTGCAAATTATGTTGAAAGAAATGAAAACAAAAATGTGGATTTGATTTTGTTCATTTTATTTATACATGATTATTCATCTTAATATTAAAAATTCTTTTTTATTCACATCAATTTAAGTCACAGGTTATATATTGTCTGTGTATAGACAATTAGCATGAAGCATTTTCACCGTAAATATTTGGACAGACATACATGAGCAAACTGTGGAGACTAAGATCAAAGAAGCAATTTGGTTGGCTCTGCATGGCTTGCCATTCATATTTACCCTAGATATTGGAACACCTTAACTCCTTACCATACTTGTCCTAGAATTGTAAGTCTATTTTACTGCCTGCATGTTGATGTGTCTAAAATAGTGCTGGATGAGTGGCTAACAGTGTAGACCCTGATCAGATGCAGCATTTGCTGCATCTGATCTGGGTCTACACTGTTCACTCAGGCCTGTCTGTCCCAATATTTAGGGTTATTATGGTAATTAGCCCTTAAAACTAGCTTCTATCGCCACAAATGCTTAACCCATTAATGCCTGGATATATTTTTTCATTTCTGACTGATAAAGTGAAAATTTACAGAAGAAAAAGGATACTCATGAGTTTTGGCAAAAATGAACACTAAATTAGACTGAAAAGCTAATGTCTCGAAACACAAAGAATTATTTGCTCTGAAAAAAAAAAAAAAAAATTACTGTAATAGCTCTAAGTATTGGGACAAATTGGCCTTTGCAAGTACATGTAGTGTAGACCTAGATCAGACATTGCAGAACACGGCATCTGATCAGGGTCTACACTGTTTGCCATACCTACAGCAATATTTTAGAGTCATCAAAAGATAATAGAATTGACTTTTTCAAATTTCAGGACAAGTATGGGTAGTAGGTAAGGTGTCCCAATACTTAGAATAAATATGGTAGAATTTTTTCCTCTACAATTTCGCCAAGTGCCTTAAGGGGTAACCCATTAATGCCTGGACATCTTCAATGGCAAGCTGGAAGGGTCCATTATCTATTTAACCCCTTTACCGTAATTTCACTTAGTAATAGGACACCTTATCTACTTACCATACTTGTCCTAAAATTTGAAACAGTCCATTCTACTACCTCTTGATGTGTCTAAAATATTACTGTATGTGTGTATGGATGAAAGTTCTAAAATTCAAGAATCCTGAAATCCAGGATTTCAAATCCTGAAAAGCCAAATATGCCCATACTTTATATTGGCAAATTGTTGTTGTGTTGAAGTTTTACGGCCCAGTCAACCCAGTGGGGTCATGTCGAGCGGTCCAAAATCCTGAAATCAGGAATAATCCTGAAAACTTTCACCCATGTGTGTGTGCAAACAGTGGACCCTGATCAGATGCTGCATTCTTCTGATCTGGATCTACACTGTTTGCAAAGGTCTATCTGTCCCAATACATAGGGTTATTAGGGTAAATGCTAATCACAACTACAGCAGAGAACACTTTGAAATATTTTTTTTTATTTTTTTCAAAAATCAGGCATGAGACTGGAGGACTGATGAAAAAATCTGAATTCTAGGTAAAAAATCTGAAAACCCCTGTCACCCTTTCCAAAAATGTCATTTTTGCAACTTTCAGACAAAACCAAGTAATTCTGTAGAACATATTTTGAAACTAAAAAATCTGAAATTTGCCAAAAATCTGAAAAGTCTCATGCCTGCTTGAAAAAAAATATATAAGAGTTCAACTTTCATGTGAATCATCTGCTTAGAAAAATAACAATAAAATCAATTTTAGAAAGTTGTCTGCTACAAATTTGCTTAGCGCTTAAAGGGTTAAAGGTGGCTAATATGAAAAAAAGTGACTAAATTGCTTTTATTGTTGTAAATTGTTATCATGGAAAACAATGCAAACCTTGATCAGACCCTTTGAGCTGTGGCATCTGACCTGTTTGGCTAGGTCCAGTTTTTTGGATTACAGGCATTAACCCTTGTCATGCTGAATAAATTAAGATGCCATGCCCACTTCTCGTTTTCAGCCGATCAAGTAATTTGATCCGTATGGTTGATATAAATTCACAAACTTAATGGCAAACAGTGCATATCCAGATCAGTTGCCAACTGATCTGGATCTACAGTTTGCATAGGCAGGGTATATCCAGGTTCAGAAGGACAAAGGTTAATTAGTTTCAAGCAAGCATGAAAAAAAAAAAAATTCCCAAGCCTACAGAAAATAAAATCCTTGCATTGCATTGCAATAAAACCTGAATTATATGACAATTCTTTTCAAGTTTAGTAGTAACAACATCACTTTATGATTTCACAAAAATGAAACAAACATACAACAGATAAGAAAGCAGCAGAATATACAATTAACCCTTGTCCTGCTGAACCCTGATATACCCTGCCTTTGCAAACAGTGTAGATCCAGATCAGTTGGCTTCTGAAGAAGCCAACTGATCTGGATCTGCACTGTTTGTCATTAAATAGGTTAATTTGTATCAACAACCTGAATCAAGTAATCTGATTGGCTGAAAATTAAAAGTGGGCGTGGCATCTTAATTTATTCAGCAGGACAAGGGTTAAGACACCATATATGTTTAAAATATGTTGTTGTAGTTAACCCTTGTCATGCTGAATAAATTAAGACACCACGCCCACTTCTAATTTTTAGCCAATTAGATTTCTTGATAAAAATTCACGTTTTAACAAAAACTGTGCAGATCCAGATCAGCTGGCTTCTTCAGAAGCCAACTGATCTGGATCTAAACTGTTTGCGAAGGCAGGGCATATCCAGGTTCAGTAGGACTAGGGTTAGAAGTACCTACAATGGGCTTGGCCATCTTATGAATTTGAACAAGTTCATTATTTCATAAAACTCTGCTTAACACAATGGCAAATGGAGCAGATACAGATGGTATGGCTCATTACATGATGTCTCATCTTGATCTATGCTGTTTGCAAAAGCTTATAATCTGGTCTAGATAAGGCAGTAATTTTGATAACTGCTTCAACAATTTGGAATAACTTTGTTTATTATATAACCTAAAAATAGATCAACTTTCATTGGGTCAGAGCTGTTTTCAGCCCAGTGAATATATCTGATGTTCACCAGCTTGCGCATGCCTTCCAGTGAATATCAACTTTTAGTGATGTCGCCAGTAGTGATGCTGACATCTATGCACACTTTTTTTTATTAATGAGGTCTGGTGTTGACTGCTGTTGCCACAATTATCAAAAGAAAAGACAAACTATATAATAAAACAATTAAAAACTACACTACTGAAGTATTGGATATGATGTTGATATTCACCATTGAATCCAAATATTGACCTCGGCTATCGCCTCGGTCAATATTGGTATTTTCTGGTGAATATCAAGTCATATCCAATACCTCAATAGTCAATAATTGTATAATATTTTTACAGCAAACGATACCCTGCAG
The DNA here is from genome assembly GCA_964016985.1 of Anodontia alba. Classification (NCBI taxonomy): domain Eukaryota; kingdom Metazoa; phylum Mollusca; class Bivalvia; order Lucinida; family Lucinidae; genus Anodontia; species Anodontia alba. Next base: position 67,364,495 of record OZ024832.1, read on the forward strand.
GTACTCAATGGAATCACCTCAATGAAACAATTTTACTGAGTACCCACAAGTTATGTTTTGGTGAAAAAATTGTTAAAAGAAATAATGTCTCCCTCCATAATTATCTCCCTTTATCTAGACCTATAATGAAAAGGTTGAAGTAGATACAAGGATGGAAAAAGTGTAGAGTTAAGATTTTTCTACTTGAAATTTCGTTGAATACTTTTACATAAACAGAGAACAAGAAACAGCTTTTTAAAGAAGCCCCAGCATATACAAGCAGGCAAATGAGAGAGCGAGACACAAATGAAAAGAGTTTACCTTGATTAAAATGCAATACAGTAAATGTTCTAAAATTTCATACACCAAAATTTCTGACAGAGTGGCATATGCAAACAGTGCAGACCCAGATCAGACTGCTCCTTTAGCAGTCTGATCAGGGTCTACACTGTTTGCAATTCCACAAAGGGTTTTAAGAAATAATTGCACAAAATGTAAAATTTAGGATTTGGGCATGAAACATATGTTTGAAATTTTAGGACATTTATGGTACATGTATAAGAGTTTAAACAGGTATTATGAGATATACACATAACATTCATTTTCATACATATGTGATGTAGTCTGAACAATCCATATCAGTATATAAAATAAGTGGAAGATATTGGAAATAAAATGATAAAAAAAAACAAGAACAAAATAACTGCTTCATAATAATGATACAGGCTGAAATCACACTGAAGTGACGTACTACATGAAGGTACCATGTTTACCCTAGATACTGGCACATCTCACCATACTAGTCCTAATATTTGAACAAGTCCATATAATGCTACCTGCTAATGCATCTAAATTTTGTTGGAAGAGTTGCAGAGTGGACTCTTATTAGATGCCATGTTCTGCAACATCTGATCTAGGTCTACACTGTTTGCTCAGGCCCATCTGTCCCGATACTTAGGTTTAATATGAATTTAATAGGTGCTACCTATATCCATGCAACCAAATTATCATCACATGCTTCATAGGAGGGTTGGCCAGATCTATCTGAATTTGACTTTAAACCACGCTTGACTTCTAATCCACTGCATGAATTGCAATTTAACATCCAAGTCAACAATATTTCAGTAGTTCAGAGACATTGCCTCCAAATTTTTGGGACTTTTACCTGAACCGGTCACATGAAATTGGGTCATGCTTAGTTACTAGCAGCTCTGCCATGAAGGCTTTAGGCAGCCCATCTATTTCACGAGCCCCGATGGGCAGGGGCCATGCTTTCTGAATACAGAAAACTAGTGTATGCCAATGACAGGTATAACGACAATAAACTATCGTTCGCTTACCTGTGTCGTCATTTTTTAAGATTATCACGTAAAAAGAGCACAAAGTCTATTGTTATCTAAAAATCTACATCAAAGTGTACCCTATATATAAAACGAATCTTGTTTAGCTTGTAAATACATGGAGAATGGATAGAATAAAATTCGAAGTGGAGACAAAATTCAAAATGGCCGTGATTGCAAATTTTGTAGGCTGACGTCATTAGTCTCGTTATTGCAATTGGAATACTTGGCGTTATTGGCTGTTTTGTTGCTATTATTGGCACAGCCGCCGTGTCAATAATCTCTGCCAAATCATGGAACGCTTATTGTTTTTCAGGATAAGCACCGAACCACCCAACCGTTTGTTGGACCATCATATTTTTGATCACACACATCACTGGTCACATAGTTAATCTATAGTAGTACATCTGCACACCAAACCACTCTGCAGTTCTAGGAACTGCAAAGGCAGTTCCTGTTGGACGCACTTATTACAGATTATTAAATTTTACTATACCCTTTATGCCTGAAAACTCTGGGCCATTTTTCAAAGTCCTCTTCACTTAACCCATTGTAGTTGGGAGACCCGTAAAAGGGTAATTGGCAAACAATACAGACCCAGATCAGATGCCGCAGAATGCAGCGTCTGATCAGGGTCTCCACTGTTTGCAAATACTTTAGCCATTTTTCTCTAGGAATATAGATCTCATAGCCAGACATACCTAAAATTGAAATTGGACTCTTCCAATATATTGTGTGGGAGAGTCTATTTAGTATACAATGGGTTAATGAAGTCAACCAGTTATCACTAAACATCAATTTTGACAAAAATAGGTTAAATATAGTAACCACTGAGCCCAATAATGCACCAATTAAGTGTGCCTTGGATAGTGAAAACACATAAATACTTAGCAGGCTGGATAAAAAATCCAGATGACATTCTGGAAAAAATCAAAATGTTGTCTGGTGCAGCTGTGATTAGTGCTTTATGGGTCAAGTATTTGCCCTACATGACCAATTCAGACTGTTAACCTTTACCAACATCTGGGCATATCCAACATCTGGGCATATGCAGATGACAAACTGAGAATATGTTTATTTTTTTCCCAAAAAATAAGCTTTGACATTTTATGCAAATTGGCGCCATTGGAGAGAATTTGAATAAAATGTCAAATACTGTTTTTTGGGAAAAATAAGAAAAACATTTCAAAATGACATCTGCTGAATTGTTCACCCAGTGTGCTAAGCATTTTAAACATGGTGTGTAAAGCATTTTTTCAAATCCAATATTGCAGAAAAGTCACATAGACTCAGGAAGTGTGCTTGAACAAGGATATTTTAAGCTGCAGTTTTTGTTACGTACCCTCAAAATATTTGGTGTGTGAACAGCAAAGGCCTCAATCACTCCATGTAATCACAGATGATTCACGACTTCCTGTTCATGTATGCATTAAACCATTTTGGCCTCAAGATCCTTATTTTGTTTTAATTTTCTCCATGAAATGACATTCTACGAGGGATGTTCGAAATGAATTGCTTATTGTCCTCTAGCTCGATATCCACGTGGGGCACGATAAAAACCAATACATACCTGTATAGGGTTATTCAATATCTACACAATGGTGTATAAATGTACATGTTAGACTAAATGTAAGACATAAAATTTGCCATTTGAATACACACAGTCATTGACCACTGCAGTAAAAATGGTTGGTAGAAGCGTCGACAAAAAAGATGAAATACGGGCTTACATCAAAGCTCGCTCAAAACTTGGTTGTTCTTTGAAGAAGCTGATGACTGAAATTTCTACTGCTTTTGGACCTTCTTGTGTGTCTTATGATACAGTTCGGCGGTGGAAAAAGAAATTTGAGTCTGGTGTAGAGTCCATCAAAAATGCACCGAAATCAGGTAGGCCAAAATCGCATCTCGTAAAGGAAATCAGTTGGCTTCTTCAGATGCCAGATTTACAGTTCGTGATATTGCACGAAAGGTAAGATTATCACTTTCAATGGTTCACCTTATTTTGAAGAAGCATTTGAAAGTCAGAAAGATTTCTGCTAGATGGGTGCCACATCTGTTGACTGACAAGCAAAAGAGGCAACGGGTTAAAGTGGCCAAAAAGCTGCTTCAAATGTTTCCAAAATATGACAAAAAGCAGTTTGCCAATGTCATCACAGGTGACGAAACTTGGGTCCATTATTTTGAGCCCGTCAGAAAGGTTAGCAATAAGATCTGGGCCACTAAACACAGCAAACACCCAATAATTGCCAAACATTCTTTGAGTACAAAGAAGGTTTTGTATGCAATCTTCTCTGGTGAAGGAGTCTCAATAAAAGTGCCAGTGAAAAAGGGCAAAAGCATCACCGGATAGTACTACAAAGACGTAGTACTGAAGAAACTGAAAAAGTATTATCAGAAACGATGCCCTGCCACTGGTTTTAAACATGTCCATCTTCTACATGACAATGCCCCAGCTCATACCTCCGCAATAGTTACGGCGTTTTTGAAGAAAGAAAAAAGTAACTGTTTTGCCTCACCCCCAGTATTCCCCAGACCTTGCCCCATGTGATTTCTTTTTGTTTCCGAAATTGAAAGCATTCCTTGCTGGGCGGAAATACCAGTCCCGACAGGCACTTGGATCTGCCATTCATCAGTACCTTATTACTGTGCCCAAATCAGCGTACTGTGACGCCTTCAAGAAGCGGATACATCGGCTGAAACTTTGCATTTCTAGCCACGGGGAGTACTTAGAGGGCATGAAATGAGTACTTTTGGGCTAACTTGAAATTTGAAGTCTCCAGATAGAAATAAGCAATTCATTTCGAACATCCCTCATAGCTTGCAATTGTGCAAATGAAAAGATGTGTAATGCATGCATACATGTGTGGGCTGGTCCGAGATTCTGAAATGGCTGCTTGTAAATAGGCTGTGTCAAGCAAGAAAGTGCCTTCATGTGCAAAATGCACAGATTTAGGCCCCGAGGTTAACACTTTTTTCATGCTCAACTCAGCTGAGCATGAAATTTTCTCTGCTAATAAATATGAAAATGCCAACAATAGTTGGCATTTTCATATTTATTAGCAGAGAAATATTCATGCTCGGCAACGTTTAGCGAGAAATACATTGCAATTGTTCGCAATTTGAGATTTATTAGCAGGACAAATTTCATGCTCAGCTGAGTTGAGCATGAAAAATGCTTTATAACCTCGGAGCCAGATTATCCTGTGCATGCACAAAGTATCATCCGTGTCATTGCTCTCCATTCAAACATTCTGTAGCAACAAGTGATTCTATTAGCGGACAGTGAAGGCTCTGATCAGCCTGCGTGGATACGCAGGCTGATCTGGGCCTTCACTGTCTGCATATGCCCATAGATATGTTTCTGCATGGCAGGGCACCAATAATATTTTACCTGTATATATATATATATATATATATATATATATATATATATATATATATATATATATATATATCTATAGCCATAGGCACCCAGTGGGCAAATTCTGCAGACAACCAACTGATCATAGTTTTTTTATTATTTGTCCCAGGAAACAAGGTTCAATATTTTATGCAAATTGTTCCCTGAGGAAAAATAAGTAAAAAATATTTCAAAATGTCACCTGCCGAAGATTTTATCTAGCACGCTAAGTCTTAACTGTGCCACTAGCTCAAATGATTTAATATCAAGCCAAACCATCCAAGCACCACTTTCAATGTGGAAATTTCATACCTAGATGCGTAAGAGAAGTGTCTAAAAACACTACTATTATTTCTCAATTTTGAAATTATTTTAATGAGTACCCACACTTTTTTTTTTTTTTTTTGTAAAGAAGAAAAATATCAGTACCTTCTGCATGCAAAATGTTTCATCTACAGCCTTGTCCACATCTTACTTTTAACCCTTGTCCTGCTGAATCCCGATATACCCTGCCTTTGCAAACAGTGTAAATCCAGATCAGATGGCTTCTGAAGAAGCCAACTGACCTGGATCTGCACTGTTTGCCATTAAGTATGTGAATTTATAGCAACAATCAGGATCAAGTAATCTGATTGGCTGAAAATTAGAAGTGGGCGTGGCATCTTAATTTATTTAGCAGGACAAGGATTAACAGAAGACTTTTTTTTATCATTATTATAATTAAAATTATGCCTTAGATGTACCAGCACACTGTAACAGTGAACCAGATGAGATTACTTTTAAGTAAAAAAAGCAAAAAAAAAAAAAAAAAAAAAAAAAAAATAAAGTTTGAAATTTTCTCCCAGCGTGCTGTTAAATTTTTGTTTGTGTTGAGGTTTTATGGCCCAGTCAACCCAATGGGGTCATGTTGCATGTGGTCAGTTTACCTAACCACACGTTTACTGGGCAGGCTTAGTCCTCTAAGCGGTTAACCAGTATTGTGCACATTCTTTGGCCAGAAACTGACAACTGTCATTCTTGAATCAGCGGAAGGGAGGGAATGACCGTAGAAAATATCTCATGATCAATCTCCAGGAAAGAATGTTGCCGACCTCGGCGGGGTTGAACCCGCGACCTCCTGGTCTCCAGTCGGACGTGCATCCAACTGAGCCACCAAGGCCGGCATGTGCTGTTAAAACTTTTATCTACCGGTACTTTGCATTTGCCCTTAACATCAACCTCAGACCCTGAACATCAAAACCGTTGTAAAGTCTTATACATAAATGTCAACTTGAAACCTCACAAATAAAGGAGTGCAGGATAAACTGGGTGCTTAACCTTTATCTCTCTCTGGGCTAATTCAGCAGACAACAAATTGATATTTTTCTTATTCCCCCCACCCCCACCAAAAAAAAAAAAAAAAAAAAAAAAAAAAATAGGTTTTGACATTTCATGCAAATGAAGACAATTTGCATAAAATGTCAAAGCCTATTTTCTCAAAAAAAGTGGTAAGCACTAACTGTCAAAATGCACCAGCTCTCTCATGACTAAAGGGCATGTGTCCCGTATTTACCGTAAGTATTCCTACAAACAGGCCTGAGTAAGCAGTATAGATCCAGATGAAATGCTGCAGAATGTGGTATCTCATCTGGGTCTACACTGTTTGCCACTCAGCCAGCAATTTCTAGATGTAACTTCGGGTAGTAACAGTGTACAATGTATTTGTCATTTCATTTTTCATTCTTCTCCATAAGATATAATAGCTTCTTTTTCTTCTTGCATCTGATTTTTCAACTTACCATCACAAAAACATGCCTATTCAAATACATGTATACTGAAAATTTTACCACAAAAAAATGAAAATTTTTGATAAAAAATTCTGATATTTTTCATTTCTTCTCAAAACATAGATTGTGGGTACCTGGTGAGGCAGTTCTAACAAGTACCCACTATCTATGTTTTTGAGCAGAAATAAGAAAAATATTGTATACCCCTGTAAACCTCTGTTTTACTATAAAAAAGTGGGGTTTAAGGGGGTCAAAATTATATAAGTATGTTTTCATGAAGCTTTTATAATTTTGTAGGAATAAAACATATAAAATTTGGTTTCTAACATAACATTAGTGATTACTCATCTTACCAAATTAAAAGAAGTAAACTTTTTAAACAGCCATAGTAACATTTTACAGCAGCAAAAATGACTCATTACATGGTATTACTGTTGTTAGAATCACACTGGGGAAGTGATTCTAATGAGATACACAGAAAATTTTCATTGACAAATGAGTCACAGTATGATAACTGTACCTGGTATGTGCATCCAGGGAATACTTAGATTAGCATGCACATCAAGGCAGTTTGATCAGAATTTCTGTTGTCTGCCCAGTGAAACCTTCATTCCTCCATTAAAGGCAACCTGCAAAACTTCTGATTAGACTATGTGAATGGACAGACTGACCTGAGTCTTCACTGGACATAATTCTAGATAAGAGTGGGTATCAGGTACATGTAAATATTTTCCTTATTGCTCCATGAAAACATTTCTCCATGAAAACATATGTTGTGGGTACTCATTAGAAGTGCCCCCATATGTTTTCCTGGATTAAATAAGAAAAATTTCAATATTTCTGGATTGAAAAAAGCATCTTATCAAGAGCCATACCCATGTCAGATGGTACCTTTTCACATGTTACGGCTCAAATAAGAGAAAAATTATATCTGAATACTCTATTGTCTAGCACCCGATTGAATTCATGAGCTATGCCATGATAAAAGGGGCCTTTGGGGCAGTAATGATCCAGATCAGCCGGTGATTACATATGGTCTGATCAGGGACATTTCTGTAAGTCCTTATATTCTACCATACCCCTGTCAGGGGACAGCAAAGACCCTGATCAGACTGCACAAATGCACAGTCTGATCTGGGCTTTGCTGTCTGCATATACCCCAAAGACATAGATGATGATGATAAGTTCAGGTTTAATGACGCGTCAACACACGAGGGTCATTTACATCAAAATGATATATTAATCTGGTTTGGTATTGGAAAAGGCTATACAAAAATAATGATTCAAATGCAAATTCTCATGTATGTAATGCTATGTCTGATTGAATAACGTCAAATTTCTGCGATGGTATATTCTGCAATATACTGTTGGAAACCCAACATCATTATGTAACAACGCTTTTCATTGGCTGGCATTTTGTTTTATGCAGCTCTCAGCGCTTGCCGCTTTGTGCAAAAAGTGCAAGTTTTTTTTGACAAAACAAATGATAAAAACAAGCATTAGAGGTACCTCAGGGGTTTTAAAGCTAGTGAAGTGCATTAGAATGTGGATAATCTTGATGAAAAATTTCATTTGGAGAGGTATATCGTCAGTTTTACAGTCATAGGAGCAGTAAAACGAAATTTCCAACCGTTTCTTGTTGAGGTTTTACAGCCCAGTCAACCCAGTGGGGTTATGTTGGTTGAGCATGGTCAGTTTACCTCACCACACTTTTACTGGGCAGGCTTAGTCCTCTAAGTGGTTAACCAGTATTGTGCACATTCTTTCACCAGAAAAAACATTAAAACTGATGATATACCTCCAACTCGTTACCATAAAATAAAGTTTCTGACAAAAAACCAACAATATACCTCCCCAAATGAAAATTTCCTATACAGTTACCTCCTAAGTCAACTAATCATGAAAATATAAAACTGGGCCCAGCTGTTCAAAGCTAACAACGTTGTTAGTTAACGATTCGTTAAAATTTACATCGAGTGATACACAAATATGCTGAAATTCTTTGCTGAAAAAAATGTGAGTAGCTTTTGCAGTGCAAAAGCTACTCACATTTTTTTTCAGCAAAAAATATTAGAATATTGTATATTGAATCCGCTAAAACTGTTAACGAAATGGCCCTTAACAAGCTTGTTAAGCTAACGACGCTTTGAACAACTGGGCCCTGGACTCCAAAGACACATTTTCTCATGGCCTGGCACAAGTAAAAAATGAACAATACATTTTATTAAATGATATAGAATCTTTATTACATACTGGAATACAGCAGAATTCTATCATTCAATACTATACATGTACTTTCTTTTAAGAAATACATACAAATTAAATAATACTTTATAATAATATAAATGGAATACAATTAAAATACTCCTACCCCTTCAACCCCAAAGATCAAAACATACACTTTGCAAACAGCATGGATCCGGATGAGATGGCTCATACTGAACCATCTCATCTGGATCTACACCGTTTGCCACTTTTTGTGATTTTTGTAAAACACCCCTGTTTTAAAATAATGAACTTTTCCAAACTCAAAGATGGAAGAGTCCACTTCTGACATTTAGGAATGAAAGGGTTATGTTATAGCTTGAAATGGAATACAATGAAGGTACAACATCACATTGATAATGCAGTTAGGTTAATTTACAAAAGAAACTGAATAAGTTACCAATATAAATAACCTCATGTCTCCCACCCACGCACCCACCGACGGTTCGGTTCCTGTCTCATTTCTGTCATTTCTGAGCCGAAAGACTCAGTAAACAGATACAGAGTAAATAAAAAAGTATGATAAATAGAATGAACTAAACAGGCAGAACATAGTCAAACTTCAATGACTTGGAACAGCTTCGGGACCATGCAAAGCTGTTCTATACATGGGCAGTTAGAGCCATTGAGGATTAATCATAACACCAGGTTACAGGCAAATGGGGATAATTCCCAGTAAGCATTCTTTATAAATCTATAGCGGGCCGCTATCGGCCCATCAGGGTAGCTGACGGGCCGATAATGGCCCGCTATAGATTTATAAAGAATGCTTGCTGGGTTCTGGGATGCCTTTTCAAGCTTCTATAAAATAATGGCATGTTGAGTCAATGAGTGTACTGTACTCATTAGAATCTCCTCAATGAGGCAATTCTATTTACACACAACATACATTTTCATGTAAATTAAGAAAATTTCTCTCAAATACCACAACATACATTTTCATGATAAATTAAGAAAATTTCTCTCAAATATACCTATGTAGTTTGTTTTCTTCAGTTATTAAAAGAATTTTCTAGGGATGCAAAAATGAGTTCCAATCAGCCTCGGTAAATGAGCCAGCAGTGTTCAAGTCTACGAAGTTTTACTGTGTTCAAGAAAGCTTTAACCCTTGTCATGCTGAATAAATTAAGATGCCACACCCACTTCTAATTTCCAGCCAATCAGATTACTTGATTTGGATTTTTGACAGAAATTCAATTAAATGACAAACAGTGCAGATCCAGATCAGTTTGCTTCTTCAGAAGCCAACTGATCTGGATCTACACTGTTTGTTATGACAGGGCATGTTGTGTTCAGCAAGAGAAGGGTTAATATTTTCCTCATAGCAAAGTGTACTTAAGTTTAAGAAACCCAAGTGAAGATTGGTCTGTCTCCAACTTGACTTCCGTCTCCAACTTGACTTCCTTATTAATAAAGTCGTAATAATTAATACTACCCCCTAAAGTGCTACGCTAAAGTGTAGCAGATTACATTCAATTTTTTTGTTTCTGAGAAGATAATACTTGGTATTTTAGGTGCATTGTCTGCTTTGTTAGGCAGATAATTCACATGAAATGTAAAGCCTTATTTTCTCTCAAAAAGTACAAAAAAAAAATAAATAAAATAAAATAAAATAATAAAAATATAGTCTGCTACAGTTGTGATTAGTGCTTTAAGGGTTACAACTCATTTCAACTAGCACCAAATATAGAGACTTAAAATACTTTAAGAGTTTGGGAATATTTATGTCAGCTTTATAAATCTAACCAAAGCCACTCACTGGGAAAATTCAGCAGCTGATACACTGGTGGTGTATTTCTTATTTTTCTCAAAATATAGGTTTTGACATCTCATGAAAACTGTCTCCTAAGGAGACAATTTGTATGAGATGTCAAACCCTATTTTTCAAAAAAAAAAAAATTTCAACATGTCATCTGCTGAAATTTTGACCCATCATGTAAAGCGCTGAAGACACACATGTAAGTTTTAGAAGCTTTAACAAAAATCCCCATCTATACAGCAGCTTATGTGATAAAAAAGCCTCTGGCACATAAAAAAATGTCACATCTATATATATCGTTGTGTATGAATGTCCCTAGATAAAATTGATGCATGGACAATTCAGCCCGAGGATGATTTGGCCTAAGATAATTTGGCCTAGGACAATTTGGCCAGCCAAAATTTTTGGGTAGGATAATTTAGCCAAATTAATATTTCCCAGCAGTTTTTCCTATTCCTATTCTTTCATATCATATTATCTGTCATTCAGGCCTCCTAGTGGCCCACTTTGAAAATATAGGTTTTTATATAGGTTCTTCTTACTCAAAATATAGGTTATTTACAGGTTTTTCAATAAAAATACAGGTTAAAAAAAGAGTCTTCCAAACTTACATAAAGATTTAAAACTGAAGAAAAAATATTTGATGAATTTTTGTGCCACAATTACTCAGATAAAGTTGATCTGAATTTTACAAAGTCCGAGCGAGCGAAGCGAGCGAGGAAAAAAAATACAATTTCTTGACAGTTTTCATCACTTTTTATGGGACTAAAAAGTAAAAAATAGTAGTGCATTTTGAAGAAAAGTTAGGGTTGAGTTGCAAGAAGGTTCAAAAAGTGAAAAATATAGGTTTTTTCATGAAAATACAGGCTTTTTATAGGTTTTATGAACAAAATAAAGGTTTTATAGGTTTGGCACAAAATTATAGGTTATTATAGGTTTTATAGGTTTTGCTAGGAGGCCTGGTCATTTCTTAGCTTTGATGGGTGAAAAAATGTTGACATAAGAGGAAATTGCACAATTCGAGCAGTTTCTTCATTTGGCAACATATTTTCATAATATATTTCCTGTTATTTCAGTGATTTTATCTGTCATTTCTTTGATGAGGAAAAAAATGTTGACATAAGATGGGATTTGATTTTGAGCAGTTTCTTTATTTGGCAACATATTTTCATCATATATATTCCTATTCTTTAAGTCATTTTATATCATTTCTTGGCTTTGATGAGTGATGAGTGAAATGAAATGCTGACATAGCAGAAATTGTACAATTCTAGCTGTTCCTTCATTTGGCAACATATTTTCATCATATATTTCCTATTCTTTTAGTGATTTTATCTCATTTCTTGGCTTTGATGAGGGAAAAAAATGTTGACATAAGATGAAATTGCTCGCTTTGAGCAGTTTCTTCATTTGGTAACACATTTTTATCATACATTTCCTGGCCAAATTGTCCTACCACTATTTTTGGTTGGCATAGTTGTCCTAGGCCAAATAGTCCTGGCCAAATCGTCCGCTGGCCAAATTGTCCTAGATGCAATAAAACTACATCAATGAACAATAAACTGGTTATAATCTCTGTGCAGATGGCCAACAGAAGCTATTTTTGGACATACTGTACAACATTTACATTTGGCGGTCACTTTTTTTTTTGGTGCTAAAATCATAAAATGTTTTTTACTGTACATGTATTTGCATCTCATTTTGTTATATTTGTATAACCTCAGAGTATCACATAAACTTGAAATCTGATCTTCAAAAAAGGCCAAAAATAAAAATCATCAATCAAATTTTAATAAATCTATTAGTCTGACATACATCTGAAAGTATGAATGCGCCAGAATCAAAATGCACTAAAAGCCCTTCCCGTCAAACGGCCAAATTTTGATGCCACGTATATTCTGTCTTTCACAATACATTACAGCCACATTTCTGATCCCAAGATATTTCTTTATACATTATGAAACCTGTGTAAGAAAGCCACCTTTGAGATTGACTTTAGTGGTTGATTTGGAAAGGTAGTTATCTTATAAAGGTACATGTCATGTAATTTTGCTAGCAAACTAGCAAAATTACATGACATGTACCTTTATAAGACATATCTTTTTCACATCAACCACTATTTAAAGTCAATCCTAAAGGTGGCTCTCTTACACAGGTTTAATCTCTACAAGACTCCAGCTTTCTACAACATCCAATTTTATGCCATTTCCATGGGTGATTGATGAAAAGCTGAATTACCTATCATTAATCCATAATGGCTTATTTCCAAATTTGGCAAACAGTGTAGGCTCAGATCAGATGCTGCAGAATGTGGCATCTAATAAGGTTCATCATTAATAATTCACTGAAGTACACCACAACCTCTTTATAACACAGTTCATTATAACACGGTTTTGGATATAACACGGTTCAAAGATGGATCCCAAAAATGTATAGATAAATGGTCATTTTTCAATATAATCTATACATTTTTGTTTGGATACAACATGGTTGTTTGTGTTGGGGTTTTACGGCCCAGTCAACCCAATGGGGTCATGTCGAGCGCGGTCAGTTTACCTAACCACACGTTTACTGGGCAGGCTTAGTCATCTAAGCGGTTAACCAGTATTGTGCACATTCTTTCGCCAGAAACTGACAACTGCCCTTCTTGAATCAGCGGAAGGGAGAGAATGAGCGTAGAAAATATTTCATGATCAATCTCCACGAAAGAATGTTGCCGACCTCGGCGGGGGTTGAACCCGTGACCTCCTGGTCTCCAGTCGGACGGCGCATCCAACTGAGCCACCGAGGCCGGCTACAACATGGTTGTTTAACTAACACGGTTTATAGTATGGCCCCCAACAATAGTGTTATAAAGATGTTGTGGTGTACAAAATTACCCACAATATTACAAATACACCACAACTTCTTTAAAACACTATTGCTGGGACCCAAAGCTGAAACCCTTTTAGCTTATCAACTGTGTTTTATCCAAACAATGATCATTTTTCTATATAATCTATACAATTTAGTTTGGATACATTTTTGGGGTCCAACTTAAAACTATGTCCAAAAAAACGATGCTATAAGGAATCATGTTATAACAAGCTTGCAGTATATACTAAGATATCCACAGCATTAAAGGTGCCAAATGGACAGTCGACTTTCAAGATGGAAAAGTCTGCGCAGAATAAATCCGTAAAAGATTCAAATTATGTTTACGTGAACAACAAAGATCCTGATCAGAATGCATGGTTGTGCATGTTTGTCCAAGTCTTTACCAAGACCTTGACCACCAGAATGCATGGTGATGTATGTCTGTCCATGTCTTTGTGAGATGTGTAAAAATTGTCAGCTGACAATATTTTGAATAGTTTTCCTATTTTCACAGAAAACAGTCTTTGACATTTCATGCAAATTGTCTCCTTTTAGAGACAATTTGCATGAAAGGTCAAATCCTACTTTCTGTAGAAAATCAAGACGAATGACAACAATTTGTTGTCTGCCTAGTTTGCTGAGGGAACACAACAGGCTTAATCTTAAAGTATTACTTCTGCTGCTCTCTGACTGATGTTTAACCCTTAAAGCGCAAGTCACAACTGCGGCAGATGACAACTGTTTATTTATATATTTTTTTTTCATTTTTCAGAGTGAAAACAAGTCTTGACATTTCATGTTAATCGTCTGCTTGGCTGATGATTCACATAAAATGTTAAGACTTGTTTTCTCTGAAAATAAAAAAACAAAAAAAAAACAAATTTGAATGTCGTCAGCTAAAAAATTTGCTTGGCACTTTAAGGATTAACCAGTAGCATGCTGAATTTAAATACAAGCAGAAGACATTCAGAAAACAATCTTAAAATCCCCCTCCCACCCAACCACACCCCTGCCCCCACCCCCTTTGTAAACTGCTTAATTGGCCTACAGCATGCTAAAGGTTACAGACTTAATTTCATTTAGGAAAAGGGTCAACATCATCTAGTTGTTCTGTTCACATGGTTACATAATACTTTTATGGTAATACATGCAGATGGTCAAACATAAAATGACATCTGACAGGGATCAGCAAAAGCAGGACATCCTCATGTATTGTTCTTTTTTCTCCATGCAAACTTATGTTGCAGGATGTCAGTAGAACTGAGACAAATCTAAAAACACCTTGAGCATACATTTTAACCTTAGTCCTACTGAACCCGGATATGCCCTGCCCCTGCCTTTGCAAACAGTGCAGATCCAGATCAGTTGGCTTCTGAAGAAGCCAAATGATCTGGACCTGCACTGTTTGCCATTAATTATGTGAATTTATAGCAACAATCCAGATGAAGTAATCGGATTGGCTGAAAATTAGAAGTGGGCGTGGCATCCTAATTTATTTAACATGGCAAGGGTTAATAACAGTTCCAGATGAGAGGAGTATTCACATACTTAATGTATATTTAGGGGTTGGATGCAGGATTTTGGAAAGGGGGGTTCTATTTGGACAGTTTAGGCAATATTATTACATATGTATCTTAATTTTTTAATTACATATCTGTCTTAATTTTTCACAAATTTCCCAACGAAAACAAAATACTTCTGCCAGGCAAGGGGTTCGTCTGTCCTCCATGAACCACCTCTGGATTTATAAATGATATACTTCTCTGTGGGGTGCTTCTAACGAGTACTCACAGCCCACATTTCTCTTATTTCTTCAAGAAACCCACTAAAGGTGACAATAGAAGCCTGGAAGGTACATCGTTACCTCTTTATAATACTATTGCTGGAATCTAAAGCAAAAAACTGTGTTGGCTAAAAGCCACATTATATCCAAACAAAAATATACAGATTATATTGAAAAATGACCAATTATGGTCATTTTTTCTATATAATCTTGACATATTTTAACTGTCTTGTTATGAACTGTCTTATAAACAGGTTCTGGTGTATTTAAAAATTCTTTAAAGCTTTTCAGTGAAATATCGAGATTTCTCGTGAAATTGAAACCAATAATCTCACTGTTTCAAACATTGAAATTATGACTTTCAAATTTTCACTGTTCAGGACAACTTTTTTTTCTTCCAGTCGAAGTTCCCATGACTTCTGGGTCAAAAACCTTGCCATAGATTACTCGTCTAAAATTATGATTATGTAAAAACCGCTGATGTCTCTTACTGTGCTGACGTAACTCTTTTCTGCATGAGACATCGAGCAGAATATCACCGACTGCGGCATTTTCTCTGCGTCAATTTTTGCGTTGTATTGCTTAAAAAATTATTTGGCTTCATTTTCTAGATACAAAATTGTGGTTTTTACCAAATCTTATATCCCTGAATATGCTGAACAAGACCAAATTGAGGCAAAATGGCTAGGAAAAAGGTTCATTTCCTGATGTATTTGTCAAAGATAAGGTAGAAATTAAATTATTGTGAAATAAAAGCACAAAGGACAGACAATTTGATTTTTTCAGTGTAAGATTGAATTTTATTTCATTCACGATCACCAAAACTTGTGTTCTCTCTTGTGGCTATCTTACACAGAAAAAATAAATATTCTCTATAAATTTCTAATAGTAAAAAGATTTAGGTTATGATTTCATGGAGGAATAAGAAAATTATCAATACCTTAAATCTCAAAAAGTACAAAAGAACCTATCGGGTGATGAGTTCAGGTTTAACACTGCTTTAATCCATGAGGGTCCTTTGCATGAATAACATTCTGAAGCCCTGGATAAGCATGTAAATTATGGTGATGATGACAATGTTGATGATGATGACGATGATCTTAGCTCTAGGTAAGTTTTTTTTTCAACCAAAAAGTTTACACTTATTATTTCTCCAAAAATCATCTTGTGGGTACACATTAGAAGCACCTTGCCATTACGAAAACACGCCTTTCAAATATACAGAAAATGTTACCACCAAAAACTGAAAATTTTCATATAAAAATTCTGATATTTTTCATATTTCTGCTCCAAACATAGATTGTGGGTACTCGTTAGAACCACCTTGGTGAGGTGGTTCTAACAAGTACCCACAATCTATGTTTTTGAGCAGAAATAAGAAAAAATAATGTATATCCCTGTAAATCCCAGTTTTACTGTATAAAAGTGGGGTTTAAGGGGGTCAAAATTATATAGGCATGCTTTTGGGATGCTAAGGTCCTTCAAATGTGTACCCACGGTATGTTTTTGTGGATAAAAAAAAGAAACATATCTGGGTATCCTTATCTCAACCTACAGATGATAACAGTTAAAACATTATAATGTATCCTATGTATTTATAACAAAACTATAATCACAACACTAAAAATATAGTATTTCTGAAACGAATAAAATAATTTGAGTTTCCCAACCGGGTAACACAACCCACTTATGAAACACAGTGCATGCTTTACACGAAACACTTCTAGAAACAAAAATTTGCTTCCTGTTAATTGCTGAATACTGAGCTTGTTTAGCTAATAGTGTTTTGCTTTGGATCCCAGCAACAGGGGTCCAGTTGTTCAAAGCATTGTTAGCTTAACGAGCTCGTTAGTGGTCAAAGTGTTAGCTGTTCTAGTAAGAACAATATCAAATTCATAGGTATTTTTTGCTGAAAAAATGTGAGTAGCTTTTGCAAATGCAAAAGCTACTCACATTTTTTCAGCAAAAATATTAGCAAATATGCCATATTTAATGATCAAAGTTTTAACAGTATGTTAACTAATGACATCGTTAGTTTTGAACAACCGGGCCAAAGTTGTTAAAAGGTTGTAGTGTCAAGATTTCAGAAAATTTAAAATTCTAAATAAAACACTATGTTTATGAACTGAATTCACAATGTTAATGTGTGTGTGTGTGTGTGTGTGTGTGTGTGTGTGTGTGTGTGTGTGTGTGTGTGTGCGTGAGTATGTGCATGTGTGTTTAAAAATCAAGTAAACAATAATCCAACTTGTAAACTTCTCGGTATACCAAACCATCCTAAAACTGCAAACATTTAACCATTATCCTTATATTATTTTACTACATGATTTTTATTTTAAGCATTTTCATTTCATCTATTACTGATCACTATTTTCTTATCTAAAGACCATAAGTGATCTTTCAAGGTTGAGTAATTTTAATTACTGGCAGGCTGAGCACACAAAAACAGTTTCAGGTGTAAGATGGTATTGCATTTCTGATTCTTGTCTCTTTTTTTTTTATTTCAGATTACTACAAGTTCAGATAAGGTTATTTAGGTGATTATTTGAGACACATTTTTTATAATCTGCATCAGAACATATATTACGGGTACTTACTGGAATTGCCTCAGATGGGTGATTCTAATGAGTACCCACAAAATATGTCTTCTAAATAGTCCTCTCTTATCTGAAGCTATAATTACAGGTCAATATTAAATGTAAGACATGTAAGTCTATCTCTCTCTTCATTCTCATTATTCATAATATTTTATTTCAATGTCTTGAATGTGAAGGTCACACAATGTCCTTGAAGGTTACAAAGAAATGTGAAAGCGAAAGATTGAAACCTTTTAGGCAAAGTGTTTCCATATGATGTTTTAGCTCTTAACCTTTAAAGCGCCAAGCAAAATTTGTAGCAGATGACATTTTAAAAATTTTTTTTTTTTATTTTTCAGAGAAAACAAGTCCTGACATTTCATGTGAATCATCTGCCAAGAGATGATTTACATGAAATATTAAGACTTGTTTTCTCTGAAAAATAAATAAAAAATTGTCGTCTGCTGCTGTTGTGATTGGCGTTTTAAGCGTTAAAGCACTAAGCAAAACTATAACAGACAACAATTTTTTTTCAGAGAAAATAAGACTTGACATTTCATGTGCACATGGAATGTCAAGTCTTATTTTCTTTGAAAAAAAAATACAATAAAATAAAAATATGGTCTGCTGTAGTTTTTGAATCTCACTTTAGGTGTTAGTGCGGTTCCATTTCTATGACATTACATGTCAACATTAGTTTCAAGATTACATTCATATGCTCATATAAAATTATCAAAAAAAAAAAACTTTATTGAAACATAACATTCCTTTAAAGTGACCTTTGACACATATGTCAAAGATCACTAATGACTTTAAACATCATGAAGGAAATGGTCAAAATGAAATCAGGTGCTGGAAACTGTATGGGTACAAACATGCAACTTTCTGAATATGTGAACTTCACTAATAATTATTTTGCTAACAATGCCTGTCATAATGCTATGACCCTAAAGGTCAAGATTGAAGGTCACTTTAAAAGGTCACTGTTATTAAATACCACACTGTGTTTCAGTTGGCTAAATTTTTTTGTTTGCTAACTCGAAATAATTCTGCAGTAGGCCATCTCTAGTTCATCAAGTCGCAAACAGAATCAGTTTAATGACTTTAAAGGTCAAGGTCACTCAGGGCTGAGAGCTATCCATGCGACTGAAAAGCCTTATTCTCCTGGCACTACTTGTAGCACTATTGATAACTTCCATCCATCTGAAGAAAACAAACAAACAAAAAATAATCAGAAATCTATTCATATTTCTATTACTACTTCCACTGCCATTATTGTATCTTTAATTTACTTTTAAATATAGGCCAGGGTCATAAAATGACCTTGACTTATATGTAAAAGCAAAGCGTCTATGCAAGGGACAAAGCACATAAAGCTGAATGATTGAAGGTATCAGTTAATCAGAAATGGAGCTAAACACTTGGGTTCATGTACAACAAGAGGCCCACGGGTCACTCACCTGAGTGACATAGCTACTGCAGATTGCAGATGTTATGCAACATTTTTCCAATCCTGTCATCCCAACTAATGAAAAGATCATCATTTAAGCAGTCTTAATTTTGAAGAAGAATATATATGGCATGCCAGTCAATGGAGCGTGATCATTTGAACAAACTCTAAATGGCTGCTAGCTTGGATTTACGATTGGCAAGATTTTAGCTATTTTTGATCTACAAGTCACCCCAATGCTTCCTACCAAGTTTCGAGTCAACTGGCCTTTCGGTTCAGAAGAAGAAGCGAAAAATAAATTTTCAAGATGGCTGCCATGGAGGCCATCTTGGATATCCGACTGGCACGATTTTAGCTATTTTTCATCTACAAGTCACCCCAATGTCTCCTAACAAGTTTGGAGTCTATTGGCCTTTCAGTGCAGGAGAAGAAGCTAAATAAACGATTTTCAAGATCGTGGCCATGGTGGCCATCTGGGATTTCAGATCAGGACGATTTTAGCTATTTTTGATCTACAAGTCACCCAAATGCTTCCTATTAAGTTTCGAGTCAATTGACTTTTGGGTTTAGGAGAAGAAGCAAAAAATAGATTTTCAAGATAGCTGCCATGGTGGCCATCTTGGATTTACGATCGGCATGATTTTAACTATTTTTGATCTACAAGTCCCAAATGCTTCCTACCAAGTTTCGAGTCAACTGGCCTTTCGGTTCAGGAGAAGAAGCAAAAAATAGATTTTCAAGATGGCTGCCATGGCGCACATCCTGGATTTCCGTTCGGCAAGATTTTAGCTATTTTTGATCTACAAGTCACCCTGATGCTTCCTAGGAGGTTTGGAGTCAACTGGCCTTTCGGTTCAGGAGAAGAAGCAAAAGATAGATTTTCAAGATGGCTGCCATGGCAGCCATCTTGGATTTCGGATAGGCACAATTTAAGCTATTTTTGATCTATAAGTCAACCCAAAGCTTCCTACCAAGCTTGGAGTCAATTGGCTTTTGGGTTTAGGAGTAGAAGAGAAAAATAGATTTTCAAGATGGCTGCCATGGCAGCCATCCTGGATTTCTGATCAGCACGATTTTAGCTATTTTTGATCTACAAGTCACCCTGATGCTTCCTAGCAGGTTTGGAGTCAATTGGCCTTTTGGTTCAGGAGAAAAAGCAAAAAATAGATTTTCAAGATGGCGGCCATGGTGGCCATCTTGGATTTCTGATTAGCACGATTTTAGCTACTTTTGATCTACAAGTCACCCTGATGCTTCCTAGCAGGTTTGGAGTCAATTGGCCTTTCGGTTCAGGAGAAGAAGCAAAAAATGGATTTTCAAGATGGCAGCCATGGTGGCCATCTTGGATTTCTGATCAGCACGATTTTAGCTACTTTTTGATCTACAAGTCACCCTGACGCTTCCTAGCAAGTTTGGAGTCAACTGGCCTTTCGGTTCAGGTGAGAAGCGAAAAATAGATTTTCAAGATGGCGGCCACCTTGGATTTCCTATTGGCACGATTTTAGCTATTTCTGATCTACAAGTCACCCTGATGCTTCCTAGCAAGTTTGGAGTCAACTGGCCTTTTGGTTCAGGAGAAGAAGCGACAAATAGATTTTCAAGATGGCTGCCATGGCAGCCATCTTGGATTTCCGATCGGCACGATTTTAGCTATTTTTGATCTTCAAGTCACCCTGATGCTTCCTAGCAAGTTTGTAGTCAATTGGTCTTTCGGTTCTGGAGAAGAAGTGAAAAATAGATTTTCAAGATGGCCACCATGGCGGCCATCTTGGATTTCCGATCGGCACGATTTTAGCTACTTTTGATCTACAAGTCACCCTGATGCTTCCTAGCAAGTTTGGAGTCAATTGGCCTTTCGGTTCAGGAGAAGATGGGAAAAATAGATTTGCAAGATGGCGGCCATGGCGGCCATCTATGATTTCCGATCGGCATGATTTTAGCTATTTTTGATCTACAAGTCACCCTAATGCTTCCTAGCAAGTTTGGAGTCAATTGGCCTTTCGGTTCAGGAGAAGAAGCGAAAAATAGATTTTCAAGATGGCGGCCATGGCAGCCATCTTGGATTTCCGATCGGAACGATTTTAGCTATTTTTGATCTACAAGTCACCCTGATGCTTCCTACCAAGTATCGAGTCAATTGGCCCAGGGGTGTAGGAGGAGTAGGCTTTTAAAGCAATTGTCGCACGACGGACGACGCACTACGGACGACGCACGACGGACGACAGACATTGACTGACCACAATAGCTCACCATGAGCACTTCGTGCTCAGATGAGCTAAAAAGGCAAAGCCATTAGCCTACAAAATACAGGTCAGGATCATAAAAAGACTCAGCAGTGTTTGAGACCTTGTTAGGGAGAAAGTGTATGCCAGAGAAGATGATTGTAGGTGTAACAAGTTGTGATTTGACTGTTAGGGTGGTCACAAATGTTGATGTACGGGTGAACAGAGAGAAGGGAAACTGGATGTCCATCTTGCACCTACATGCTTAAAGCAAATGCAACAAAAACTGAGCCCTAAAATTTTGAACCCTTTATTCAATACCTTTTAGGCCTAATTTTACTTTTTATGCATTTGTTTCTTAAAACAGTAGAATGAAAAAACAGTGGAGACCCTGATCAGACTTCTCCTTCAGGAGCAGTCTGATCTGGGTCTGCACTGTTTGCAAATTCCATTTTGTCAGACTCTTTGGTGTACGAAATTTTAGGACATTTACCATATGGGATTCAAGCAAAATTGGAACAAGGGGCAAACAATCTAATTTTGATTGATTGTGTTAGGGTTTAATGACACATCAACTCTTGTGGGTCATTTTGTGTCATCTCCCAGAGAAAGGGAGAAGAGAGAAAGAAGAGATAGTAGAGGAGAAAGAAGAGATAGTAGAGGAGATGAAAGAGAGGGGCAGGGGAGAAAAAGAAAATGAATGAAAGTGAAGAAAGAGAAGAAATAAAAACATTCCCTCTCAATCCTTATCTGCTGCAAGGGTAGCAGGCCTTGCCCAACTGTAAGCCAATCTCAGTTTGACGCCCCCGTGATGTAAGGCCAAAAAAAAAAAAATCATTAGATTCTCAGGCCCCGCCGCATGTACCAAAAAGTCTGCGCATAAGCCTTTTTTTCCGTGTCCAATAAAAAAAACACATCCGCGTCTGATACAGCATGCTGGTGCGTCGCGGTTTTTAAAATCCTAGTTTTAGATGCAACCGAAGCATACACGGTCACGTAAATGCTTATATTATTTTTTCATTGGATTGAACATTGCGAGTAAGCGTTTTAGCACCAAAATTGATCAAAATGGCTGCCGAAGCGCAAGTTGTGTAAACAAAACTTGTGTTTCCTTCGTTTTCAAAGCAGATGTCTCAAATATCCACCCAGATTTCATCCGGGGCTACGGTGCATTGTCCTGGAACATTATAGGCGGTTACGAAAAAGACTGCACAATTGCCGAGTTGTATAACAGCATAAAATCGGGATACGAAGTATCGACGTCTGGTCCTTCCCGGATGAATTATCAAACCACGATGTAAGTGCGTAGATCGGACGCTCCAAAATAGACACATTCGACAATTTCTGTCAACACATCCCTCTCTGAAGGTATATAAACCTTTGGTAGAAATTTAAATTGGAGCTGCACAAACTGATTTTATTACTTTACTTTACTAAACTTTAGCTGGTAGGGGACTATCCTTTATATTTAATAATAATAGGGACATATAAAAAAGTTATCCTCAGTACTTCTCCTTATCTTTAGCTATGTCTAGGTGTCCAAAAATTAAGTATTTTTATGGTAATATTACTATAAAATGCATTTCATGAAATGAGTCCTTTTAAAGGGTTCGTGTAATAAAAAAAAAGTTCCCTCACCTGTTTCATGAGTAAAAAAAAAAAAAAAAAAAAAAATTCCTGCCTGCCTCATCTGTTTTTGCCAAAAATGGCCTGAGAATCTAATAATTAATTTTTTTTGGCCTAAGATACACGACATCTTTGCCTCACCCAACCACCCCCAAATTCCTGACTCGTTTGGGTAATTATTAATCTCAAAACTTCACTAACTCTGTTCATTACAAAACAATGTTTGTGTTGAGGTTTTACGGCCCAGTCAACCCAATGGGGTCATGTCGAGCACAGTCAGTTTACCTAACCACACGTTTACTGGGCAGGCTTAGTCCTCTTAGCCGTTAACCAGTATTGTGCACATTCTTTTGCCAGAAACTGACAACTGCCCTTCTCGAATCAGCGGAAGGGAGAGAATGACCGTAGAAAATATAACATGATCAATCTCCACGAAATGACATTGTACTCATCAATACACACAGTTTCAGATCAACACTTTTTTTTTTCTGCTGAAAATATACATAGTTTTTTTATTTCTCCATGAAAACATATATTGTGGAAGCAGCTCACTGATGCACTTCTAATGAGTACCCACAACGCATTTTCATGGAGAAATAAGAAATATTTTGTGCATTACCCCTCTTATCAGGAGCTATGAACACAATAATAAAACTTTCAAACTACATGTATATTGTTTATGCAAAGCACAAATTTAATGCTATGCACTCCAAGTAAAAATTTTAAGCAGACGACATTTCAGCAGACGACATTTTAAAATAGTTTTCTTTAATTTTTTTTTAACAGAATTTGACATTTCATGCAAATTGTCTCCAATGGAAATGTCAAATCCTCGTTTCTGGGAAAAATAAGAAAAATATTGTGAATATGTCATCTGCTGAAATAGCCCAGAGAGTGGTAAAGGCTAGGAAATGACCTGAAAAGGTTATGTATGTCCATATATATCAGAATAATTGAAATATTTACCTTTCAAAAGTATATTCACTCTCGGCCCGGAAGAAGTACACATGATTTTTGAACTGTAATTTGAACACATGATCTTTGTGAATGCCATCCCCATCCTCTGGTTGGCTCACTGCGTAACCTAGCAATGGTAAACTAGCCAATGGATAATCATCCTGCAAATACAAATATGTCTTACTGAGTGTATGGTAAATATTCTAAAAATTAGAACAGAAAAAGCTTAATTTGAAAAAACATTTTTGCTGGAAGTATCAAGTTTTGCAAATGGAGATAATTAAATTACCTCCCTTCGTAAAAAAAAAACTAAAAAAAAAAACCACAGCAAAACACCTTCCCATTTTTTCTCTAATATTTTGTTTGTTCTAAATTTTACAACATTTACTGTAACGCGGAACAAAACAAACCATTTGACCCTGTCCATTAGGATTACTGGAATAACCAAATCACTAACTTTATTCTCAATACTTTTTTCTTACCATAAGAATTCACACAACTGATTATCTTAGCCCTAAACCTGCTGAACCAGGATATGTCTTGCCTTTACAAACAGTGTAAATCCAGATCAGTTGGTTTCTGAAGATCTGGATCTGCACTGTTTGCTATTAAGTATGTGAATTTATATCAAAAATCTGGATCATATAATCTGATGTGGCATCTTAGTTTACTCAGCATGGCGAAGGTTACTAATGGTTTTCAGATGTAAACATACGAGAATACATAGCTCTAGATAAGACGAGAATCCAGGGCCCAGTTGTTCAAAGCTAACGATGTCGTTAGTTAACGATTCGTTAAAATTTACATCGAGTGATACGCAAATATTCTGATATTTTTTGCTGAAAAAATGTGAGTAGCTTTTGCAGTGCAAAAGCTACTCACATTTTTTCAGCAAAAAATATCAGAATATTGTGTATTGAATCCGCTAAAACAGTTAACGAAATGACCCTTAACGAGCTCGTTAAGCTAACGACGCTTTGAACAACCGGACCCAGAAAATTATTTTTCTTATTTCTCTAGAAAACAAATGTTGTGGCTATCATTACAAGCTCCTCAGCTTTTTCAATCAAACAATATTGACAATTAACTTATTTCTTCATAGAAGTTAGGTCGCGAGTACTCACTGACAGTAAGGCAATTCTAATGAGTATTTACAAGATATACTTTTCATAAAGAATCAAAAAAACTATTCATCTAGGTCCTCTTTCACCAATTATTTAGTACAACATAGCAATATAGCTCTAGATAAGAGAGATATCCAGGGCCTAATTGTTCAAAACTAACAATGTTGTTAGTTAATGTATAGTTAAAACTTAAATGATAAAATATGGCACGCTGATATTTTTTGCTGAAAAAATGTGAGTAGCTTTTGTATTTGTAAAAGCTACTCACATTTTTTCAGCCAAAATACCTGTGAATTAGATATTGTACTTACTAGTACAGCTTACATTTTGACCACTAACAAGCTTGTTAAGCTAACCATACTTTGAACAACTGGGCCCAGATATTTATTTTTCTTATTTCTCCACGAAAACATATGTTGTGGGTCTCATCACAAGCAACTCTGTGTTTAATAGAAAAACAACAAAATACCACCAAACACTGGTCCTGATCAAGAACAACTGGACAACTTTACTAGGACTAACCAATCATTTTTGGAGCGACTGTGAAATATTCAGTTTTACACCTACCTGATATGTTTTGTAGAAATACAAACAGAAGTTGGTGAAGACTACCCACAATTTCTGCCAACCATTGCTGTTTTTGAACTTTCGGAGCAGGTAACCACTCAACTGGTTCTAAAATCAAATGTGAAATGGTTAAAATCAAATATGAAATGGTTAAAATTTTCCCTGTAGTAATATATCCTTAGCATACTGGGTAAAACATTCTGCAGAAGGTCTATTAAGATTACTTGCATAAAATTTCAAACATTGGAAAAAACTTAAAAAAAAAAAAAAAAAAAATACAGTGGACACTGGTTATCTCAATCTCCAAGGGACCATAGTGTAAGATAATAGGAATTGAAATGTAAAGAATATATAAAGCAAACCTAAACCAACATTATTAAAAGTCTAGTTTGGCTTAAGCAGTAGTTTGAATTATCAGTGTTTGAGATAGCTAGAGTCAAGTGTATTGAAAATACTGTAGAAAAGAGGAGATATTGCTCCTAAGGAGCAATTTCTCCTATCTTCCACAAAATTTTGTTACCTATTATTAGATTTCCATGTTAAATAGGGACCAGATTTTCACTTGGAGATAAGCAGTTAGTCGAGACAATGAGATTCTACTGTTTATGAATTTGTTGTCTGCTGGTTTTGCCAGTGAGTGTTAAAAGTCAAAACAAGCTGTGATATAAGAAAAGAGGCCTGGACAGACGATTACCAGAATAACCTTACCCACACAAACTGATTACTATAGTAACACAATCTGCATGTTCCCAGATCATAGATCACATAAGATGCTTGCATGGAGTGTGATCCAGAACATAAGATGCTTGCATGGAGTGTGATCCAGAACATAAGATCCTTGTGTGGAGTGTGATCCAGAACATGTGTGATTCAGAACATATGGCCCTTGTGTGGAATGTAATCCAGAACATAAGATGTTTGCATGGAATGTGATCCAGAACATAAGACGCTTGCATGTGTGTGATCCAGAACATAAGATGCTTGCATGGACTGTGATCCAGAACATTAGATGCTTGTGTGGAGCATGATCCAGAACATAAGATGCTTGCATGGTGTGATCCAGAACACAAGACGTTTGCATTGAGTGTGATCCAGAAGATAAGATGCATGCGTAGTGAGAGCCAAAACATAAGCTGTTTGCATGGAGTGTGATCTAGAACAGAAGATGCTTGCATGGAGTGTAATCCAGAACAAAAAAAATGCTTGTGTGGAGTGTGATCCAAAACATAAGCTGTTTGCATGGAGTGTGATCTAGAACAGAAGATGCTTGCATGGAGTGTGATCAAGAGGTATGGGGACATCCATAACATCTCTTGCAATCCTGTGATCCAGGAACATCCACTTGATGTGATTCAAAGGTCAGTTCAGGTTGCTGTAGTAATAATGTGAATAGTTTACATAAATTTAAGAAACAATAAGGCAACATCCAGTTAATCCTTAAGGCGCTAATCACAACTACAGCAGACAACATTTTGAACTATTTTCTTTTATTTTTCAGGGAAAATAAGGTTAACAATTTGTGTGACTCATCTGCCTAGCAGATGACTCACATGAAATGTCAAGTCTTATTTTCTCTGAAAATATTTTTTTATATTATTTTTTTTCAAAGAAAATCTGAAAAAAATTTGATTTTAGAATGTTGTCTGCTACAAATCTGCTCAGTGCTTTAAGGGTATTCATGTCAACGTATTATGTACTTGTAATAAAGAGATGCTTCATAATGTGAAATTATTTGCTTCAAAAAGTATTTCGTACATTAATTTTTACATGAAAATACACTTTATTTAAAAAAAAAAAAAAAAATTTCACAGAAAAATAAAACATTTCTATTACCTTAACTGCTTTTTCAAAATCTCTTTTACTGACTGACGTATTCCTATGCCAACACACATGCATAGTGGTGTTGGCACGATGCTGGATCTGTTTCTCAGGAGACGGCGGTCCTTGATCAGGATTATTCCCATCCACAGCTTCAACATTCTCCGTTGAACCTGAAAAGCCATGAAACAGAAGTCTGTGAAAGAAAAAAGTTACTGTATTTATACTATGTTTTGGGACAGACAGGCCTGAGTAAACAGTGTAGATCCAGATCAGGTATGGCCGAACTAGTCCTTGTTTGTGTTGAGGTTTTACGGCCCAGTCAACCCAGTGGGGTCATGTCGAGCGCGGTCAGTTTACCTAACCACACGTTTACTGGGCAGGCTTAGTCCTCTAAGCGGTTAACCAGTATTGTGCACATTCTTTCGCCAGAAACTGACAACTGCCCTTCTTGAATCAGCGGAAGGGAGAGAATGACCGTAGAAAATATTTCATGATCAATCTCCAAGAAAGAATGTTGCCGACCTCGGCGGGGGTTGAACCCGCGACCTCCTGGTCTCCAGTCGGACGGCGCATCCAACTGAGCCACCGAGGCCGGCCCGAACTAGTCCTCTAAACCTTGATAAGACCGAAGAAACATAGCTCCAGACAAGGTGCTTTTTTTTTAACTGAAAAAGTGTTGTTTTTTCTTCTAACTCAACAGTACCAACAACCTATATTTTCATAAGGAAATAAGTTTTCTATTCTTTGTCTTATAAGAATCACAACTAAAGAGGCTTCAATTCAACACAGATATTATTCTGGTTTCCATTTTTTCTGTCAGAGAAAATTCTCTTAACTTATTATAATGACATATTCCAAAACTGCTGAAAAACCATAACAGCTTCTAAACTGAAGCTATTTCCAACAGCATACAAATGAATAGGAAATCCACTCACTTGTACTTGATTTGAGACTAGCAAACTTCAGCTTATCATCATTTCTATTTTTAGCTTTCATCACAGCTTCATTTAAATCTTCAATCCACTTGTCTTTTTCTTCTTGAGAACTGTAAATAAGAGAAAATGCAAAAGTACCGTAATAACCCTAAATATTGGGACAGACAGGCCCGAGCAAACAGTGTATACCCAGATCTTCTGTGGCATCTGATCTGGGTCTACACTGTTTGCCACTCATCCAGCACTTTTAGAAATAGCAGGTAGTAAAATAGACTTTTTTCAATTTTTAGGATAAGTGTGATAAGGAGTTAATATGTCTCAATACTAAGGGTAAATACAATATGTATGGAGTTAATATGTCTCAATACTAAGGGTAAATACAGTATGTATGGAGTTAGTATGTCCCAATACTAAGGGTAACTACAGTATGTATCAAGAGGCAGTGTACCACCATAGACATTAATGAAACATAGCTCTAGATAAGTGACATCAAGTCCTATTTAAAATAAAAAAGTTAAAAAAACAAAAAAAACAACAAAAAACAAAACAAAAAAAAAAACACGATGTCAGATCTATAGCAATGGCATGTTATCAAATATAGGAAATGGCATCACACTGTTGTTAAAATAGTGTTTAAACACCCAAGAAAAATAAAAAAATACTAAGGTACTTCTGTTCAATTTTGGGCTTAAACAATTGTATAAAATAATTCCCTTTCATTTTTCTTGCAGCAGTATTATCCTTCTTCATTTTGTATAGTGGTGAGATTCTCCATTTAACAGTTTAATAGGCTAGTTATATATCTTATTGTGGGGTCAATGATATATATATCTATATATATATATAGTTATAGTTATTGTTATTATGCCAAACACAAAGTTGTCTGCTAGTATTTTCATTCAGAATGTTAAAAGTAAAATTTTCTCACTGTGGCATGCAATACATACCTTGCTGCAACAAGGATACATTTATTACCACCATAAATAGCAAAACTATTCGCAACAGCCATCTTTGCATGATCAGATTCCTCAATCTGAAAATGAAAACAAAACTAGAATTTATTTCCTTTATGCAAACAATGTCCCCTTTTTAAGTACTACACTACAACCTCTTTCTAACACAGTTCATTATAACACGGTTTTGGATATTACAAGGTTCAAAGATGGATCCCAAAAATGTATAGATTATATTGAAAAATGACCATAAATGGTCAAAAGTAGGTAAAGATAGTTACAGATCTTGTGTTCTGCACATTGTCTTGTGGTGCTTGACATTTGTGTAAACACATGAAAATATCTCAAAGGGTTTTCAAGCCAAAGCGCAGATGCAAGTATGGCAGAAACCACTATTTACAATGTTCAAGAGCTGTAGCTACAAAAGATGGCAAACAAGAGAATGTTCTTGTGTTCTACAGGTTGTCCCACAGTGCCTTATATTTGTGTAAGTTTCATGAAAATATCTCAAATGGTTTTCAAGTTACTGAGCTGACATGAGTATATGATGGAAATCATTATTTACAATGTTTAATGGGCTGTAACTCAGGTAAACAAGCATTATGGTACTTTTGTCCTGTATGTTGTCTTGTGCTACTATATATTTGTGTAAAGTTTCATGAAAACTGTTTTCAAGTTACAGAGCTGACATGAGTATATGACAAATCACTCTTTACAATGTTCCAAGAGCCATAACTCCAAAAGCAGGAAAACAAGTTATGGTTCTTGAGTTTTGCATGTCGGCTCATGGTTCTTTACATTTCTGTAAAATTTCATTAAAATATCTCAAATATTTTTCAAGTTACGGAGCTGACACAATTTCATGATGGACAGCTGGACTGAAATCCTGACGTATACCTCTGCATCTGCTTGTACCCTTCTTTGTCAAATTCCAAGAAATTCTAAGGAAAATCTGACACACATCAAGCTTTTCGATACACAAGTCAGTCTCATTGAAATACACTGAAGTATCCATAATTTTTGAACACCAAAGCATACATTAGTCAGCCTGGACACACAGATGGATGGACAGACCATGGGAAAAACAACATGTCTCCCCACCCTAAAAGAGCAGGACATAATGAGCTACAAAATAAGTGTACCTGTTTTTAAGGAGAACTGGAGAAAATTATCACAGAGTTATCATCTAATATTCCTCCTTAACAAATCCTTTGTTCTTTGCTACTTGGGGCTTATATACAGAAACAACCATATCGCCAGATAAGGTGCATGTTTGCTGTTGTTTTTTTACCCCCAAATAATTTGGTATTTTTCTTATTTCACAAAAAACAACAACAAAAAAAACAAAATAACATACATTGTAGGGTACCCATTAGAAGTGCCTTAGGTACCCACAACATATGTTTAGCGGAGAATTAAAAGAAATATTTATCTGGAAACTCCTCTTATCTGGAGATTCGTAATGTATACGAAAAACTTACGATCATGCCTCTAAGAGGCACCTGTCCATGAACTTTGAACTGTAACATTGGCATGGCTGTTCTGCTGGTATAGACTAGCATATCAGAAAACTGAAAACAAAGAAAATAAACCACTATTAAACATCCAGATTAGGCACTATTTTTGAACTTGATAGTACTAGGCCCAGTTTTTCAAAACTTAACAAAGTTGTTAGCTAACCTGACGTTAAAAATTTCTGTTTTGAAATATGGCTAATACAATGATTTTTTTTGCTGAAAAAATGTGAGCTACTCACATGTTTGTTGCAAAAAATCAATGTTATTTGAAAATACCTTAGCTACAACAGTTAACGAGTTTGTCATTAACAAGCTCGTTAGGCTAACAATGCTTAGAACAACTGGGCCCTGATTTTTTTCTTGTTTCTTCACAAAAAGTGTTGTAGATACTCATTAGAAGCACCTCAGTGTGCTGCTTTTAATGGTGTATGCAATTTATTTTATATGGATACTCCTCTAATCTGAACCTATGCTCTAAATTCAAGATAAATTTTCAATTGTGTATTGACCATAAACTAATTTTATACATATAATTTCAACCTCACTGCAAACAATTTAATTAACTAAACATAGTAAAATTTACTTTGATTACAATCAATTATTTCTTTCTTTCTTTCATTTCAAATACTATCAGTACTTTTTTGGTTAATTTGTTTGTGTTGAGGTTTTACGGCCCAGTCAACCCAATGGGGTCATGTCTAGCGCAGTCAGTTTACCTAACCACACATTTACTGGGCAGGCTTAGTCCTCTAAGCGGTTCACCAGTATTGTGCACATTCTTTTGCCAGAAACTGACAACTGCCCTTCTTGAATCAGCGGAAGGGAGAGAATGACCGTAGAAAATATTTCATGATCAATCTCCACGAAAGAATGTTGCCGACCTCGGCGGGGGTTGAACCCGCGACCTCCTGGTCTCCAGTCGGACGTGCATCCAACTGCGCCACCGAGGCCGGATCTCACTGCAAACAATTTAACTAACTAACATAGTAAAATTTACTTTGATTACAATCAATTATTTCTTTCTTTCATTTCTTTCTTTCATTTCAAGTACTATCAGTACTTTTTTGGTTAAAAAAGTGTCCTATTTACAGCTAAAAGTTAAAGGTCCATTAGAATCAATCATTTCTACCATAATAACCCTAAGTATTAAGACAGATAGACATGACAAACAGTGTAGACCCAGATCAGATGTCACATTCTGTGACATCTGATCAGGGTCCACACTGTTTGTCACTAACCAAGCTGTTTTTAGACAACCCTACAGGTAGTCAAATAGACGTTCAAACTTTTAGGATAAGTATGTTAAGGAGATAAGTGTCCCATCACGAAAACATACCTATATAATTTTGACCCCCCCTTAAACCCCACTTTTATATAGTAAAACTGGGGTTTAGAGGGGTATACATTATTTTTCTTATTTCTGCTCAAAAACATAGATTGTGGGTACTCGTTAGAACCACCTCGCCGAGGCAGTTCTAACGAGTATCCACAATCTATGTTTTGAGCAGAAATATGAAAAATATCAGAATTTTTACCTGAAAACTTTCAGTTTCTTGTGGTGAAATTTTCAATATATTTGAATAGGCGTGTTTTCGTAATGAAATAATATGGGTAATTTGGTACTTACCAAAAAGAACATCCTCTGTTGATAACCTTTCCTGGAGAACTTCTGTAAACAGCCTTCTCGGATAAACTCCTACAAAACACAGACGACTGATCATCAGAAAATCATTTCATAACAATTCATTAAAACCTAAAATTTAACACTTACTGACTCCGTATCCAAACACAGGATTTGACCAACCTCATGACGGAACCAACAAAATGGATGTGCGCCCAGAGAAGATTCAGATCAGCCTGGACATTTATGAGGTCAATCTTAAAACCCTGTTATATCCCAGACTGAGCCATAATGACTTGTTATATAAAGAGGTAATTGTATAAAGACCAAACTAGAAATTGAGAAACTACAGAATATGCATTTGAATACATAATTATGGTACACAATACACAAGAACTTTACTTACCCTATCAGGGTGCACCAGACTGTCTAAACCAACGAGATCCCTCTGTAATTCCATTAATTTCTGTAAATTTTCCTGAAATAATAAATGAAAATCAGTGGGTTATCTCCCTTAGGGCAATAACCAATTTCACAATTGCCTCCCTTTGCAATATTGTTTATTGAAAGTGAGATGATCCACTTACTGTGTTCATTGGACTTACCATTGACCTGCTGAATACTTGCAGGCAACATTTTTAAATATTTTCCTGTGCAAAAAGGCTTGATATTTCATGTTAATCTGCCCTCTTTTCAAAAGTCCTATAGATCAAGATTTTATTTGCATGTTCAGCGTGTAGCAAAGAGGCGGCAAAATGAAAACTCAAATACTTCAGAAACAGACCATGGGTTTCGACCCCTATCAGCTTGTGCATTCATGTTTGATTGCATCTATGCACTCCGATCAAGGTTTACTCCACTTGCTAGCACAGGGTATGGACTCTAAATGACCTGTAAGTGACCAGTGTGGACCCGGATCAGATTGTATGTGTGTGCAGTCTGATCTGGTTCTAGGCTAGTCACATTTGTCATAAGGTGGGTTTCTATTATTGGAGGGGCTTATAAGTTGTGGCATCTCATTAGAACCTAATGTCAGAGATTCTGTGATATTGTAACAAAAATATTCAAACACCTTAACTATTGCTACCATACTAAAATTCGAACAAGTCCCTTTTACTGTCTGTTGATGTCTTCAAAATTGCTGGAAGAGTGGCAAACAGTGGATTATTTTTGCAGCGTCTGATCTGAGGCAATACTATCTGCTCAGGCCTGCCTGTCCAAACTTTATTTGGGTGCCTATAACTTATTCTCTTGCTAAGGAAGTTTTCTTTATATTTTTAAATGAATAACTAAGATTTCTGAGAGAAATCGGAATTGACAATCCCACTAGTAGTAACTAGTTAAATCATAAATTTTATTTTCACTGTAATAAAAGCTGTCACAGGATAGCACAGCTAGCCTGCATCATGCTTTGCTAATAAATGAAACAAGAATTTTTAAGGAGTCAACGTCACGCTTGCAAATACATAAAGAAGTATGTAACATGCTTCAAATTTTGGGTCATACTGACATAATTAGTATGATGTTTATATATAAAATACTCTTCAAGATATAAGCAAAAATCACTGGACCATGAAATATAAGGCACTTTGACCTATGTTTATTTTGAAGTCAAACTTCGCTCCATACTGACTTGTTATTGATGTTTATACACAAAATATTCTTCAAGATATAAGGTAAAATCACTGTACTGTGAAATATAGGTCATTGTGACCTACATTTATTTTCAGGTCAAAAGTCAGATGACATTGAAGGATACTCTAAAAGAATATTGTTTATACAAGAAATATTTTTCAAGATATAAGGCAAAATCAATGGCCTGTGAATATAAGTCACTGTGACCTACTTTTATTTTGAGGTCAAACTTCGGGTCATACCGACTCAAAATCCATAAGTATGATGTTTATACATCAAGTACACTTCAAGATAAAAGGCAAAATCACTGGGACATGAAAAATAGCTCCTGCTTTCACTTCATGACATACAAGTCAATATCACAAGGTTGACTGATGTCTGACCAAGTATCTGTCTAAGTTGTTTTCCTAACAAAAAAGTAAAAAAAAAACACAAAAAAAAACCCCACTGTTTACAGATGTTTGTTTGTGTTGAGGTTTTATGGCCCAGTCAACCCAATGGGGTCATGTTGAGCGGGGTCAGTTTACCTAACCACACGTTTACTGGGCAGGCTTAGTCCTCTAACGGTTAACCATTATAGTGCACATTCTTTCGCCAGAAAATGTCCTAGATTGTGACCTCTATCCCTCAATCCAGGGCATGGTACCTGGGGTCTGTCATGGAATGAAAGCAGACCCTCCATGGTACCTATAATCCAAATATGAATGGCTTCTGATTAGCGGCTGTTGAAATAGGAACTTTTGAAAAACTTGAACATGAAACTTTAAAGTAGGAACGCGAATGACTGGGGTGACTACAATAGCTCTTCATGTACTTTGTACAGGCAAACTAAAAACAGAGTTTTCATGAATTTTGGGTCAAAAACCTAGGTTTAGGCATAGTATACTTGTCTGAAATTATGTGAATAGGTTAACATTCTGCGCTCGAACCACTGACGTTATTTATTGTGCCAACATAATCCTTTTTCAGCATGCGATGTCATGCAGACTATCACCTACTGCCGCTTTTTTCTTGAGTTGCATTGTTCTAAGCTTTATTTGGCCTCATTTTCTTGGGTTTTTACCCAATATTATACCCCTGAACAAGCTGAAATTGATGTGAAATGTCTAGGAAAAAAAGTTAATTTCCCAACAAAAGTGTCGAAGAATAGGTAGCAGTTTTATTATTGTAAATAAAAGCATAAATGAAACAGAAAATTTGATTGTTTTCAGTGTAAGATTGAATTTTATTTCACACATGAACACCAGTACTTGTATTTTCACTCCTCCATATTGCCTCTCTTTAAAATAATACACTTGGCATTTATTCAATGTTTGAAATTCAATCTTTCACTGAAAAAAAAAACAAAAATCCTATATTTCACTGTCAGGGTAAATCATTCAAGCATATATTCTGAGGACAGAAAAGAATCAATCTATGTTAGAAACAACAAATTTCAACTTACCATACATTTTCTTTGACTTTTGAATGTATTTGTCAATTCACTGAGCTTCATCAATGTGGCTGAAATAAAACAATTTAATTTTAGACAACTTCTATATGGGCTATGTCATGCAAAAAAACAACAACAACAAAAAAAATGTCTGGCTTGGCCTGCACAAATTATCACATACACAACTATATAGATATAGTCAATTTTACATCATGGCAAATCCCTGTATTTTGGCTGAACTGCTCTGCATGCTAGGTAATAATTTCAGCAGACAACATTTTTCTTATTTTTTATTTATTTTTTTTTTGTCAGAAAATAGGCTTTGACATTTCATGCAAATTGTCTCCTATGGAGACAATTTGCATGGAATGTCGAAGTCTATTTTCTGGAAAAAATAAGAAAAATACTGTCAATTTGTCGTCTGCTGAATTAGCCCAGGGTCTGGTAAAGGTTAAAATGTCACAGGGCAATTATTTCAGTGAAATATGTTTTACTTTTCACTGCTGTTGATTTCACTATACTTGATGCTGCCTCTATATTACTTAGTTGCCTGGTAGCATTAAAAATCTGATCACTCACTCACACTATGCTCTGAAAATGGCATTGAGCCCCCCCCTACCCCAGGCCTTGCCCCAACTACCCTAAAGTATATCAAAAAGTAATTTTGACCCTCATCCCACCTTTTCCCACCCACTACCGGTACTTTTCCCAACCACTCCAAGGGAAACCTTTCAGTGAAAATTTGTTCTACTCGTCTTTGCATTAAATTTGATTAGCTATAGCCATATTCCAATTAAAGGTTTTATTCTGACCCCCACCCATCCCCATCTCCTGGCCCATCTCCCTGCTCACCACCTCATCTAGTGGCCCATCCCCAACAGGAGCTTTTGTTTCCATGGTTTTTACACAGGAAATAATGATTTTCCTGCAAGTAGCTACCAACCATGATTTTTAACTGTTAGCATGATAAGCAAGGAGCCACAGCAGAGCAGTTAAAGCATTTGATCGGGGTACTGAAGGTTGCGGGTTCATCTGATGGTGAATGGCTTTGTAGATGATCCTTTGCAGGGAAGGTTAACCTTTACCACTCTCTGGGCAATTTTTACTTATTTTTTTCTAGAAAATAGGCTCTGACATTTCATGCAAATTGCCTCCTCAGGACAATTTGCATATTTTTCTTATTTTTCCCTGATAACAGGCTTTGACATTTCATGCAAGGAAACAGTCTGCCTGAACCGTCAAACCTATTTTTTGAGAAAACAAAGAAAAAACCCTGAAAATGTCATATGCTGATATTTTTTCCCAGTATGCAAAATTAAAAGGCAGTAAAAGGGAAGGACAGGACCCCACCTTTCATATACAGTATCTAACATAGGATAAGCAATAACTCCACTGTCCATACAGCTGCTAGGCTATCATTACAAAAACACGCCTATTCAAATATATTGAAAATTTCACCACCAAAAACAAAGTTTTCACATAAAAATTCTGATATTTTTTTCATATTTCTGCTCAAAACATAGATTGTGGGTACTCGTTAGAACCGCCTCGTCGAGGCAGTTCTATCGAGTACCCACAATCTATGATTTGAGCAGAAATAAGAAAAATAATGTATACCCCTGTAAAACCCAGTTTTACTATATAAATGTGGGGTTTAAGGGGGTCAAAATTATATAGGTATGTTTTCGTGATGGGAACACTTTTGCTTATGATGTATATAAATATTAATAAGTAAGTTTTACAGTATTTTATCTTATTTCTACCCAGATGTTCTATTTTTGTATTTTATTCTATTTATGCCCTTTTTTTTAATTGCCCAGTGGACTCTTCCACCTCTTTCTTTGGACAGTTCCATGTGGAACTGAAAGTTTGTCTGGTTTCTTTTTATAATTATCATTTATTATAAAAATTCATGAATGGTAAGACACCTCATTTTGCAGTGTCTGATCTGGTCTACATTGTTTGCCAATGTCCCTTTTACAGGACAACAGGTGCACAAGGCACCAAACAACTTAAATTTCAGAATGATAAACAGATACCAGTTATTTCCCTTTGATTATTTATCATTGGCCTGCACATTCACAACATTTTGGTCAGGATCTTTTGCTGTTTACCATATGATGCACAATGCACGAAAAGGATCCCTGTGCAATTTGCCAACAATGCAGACCCAGATTAGCCTGTGAATTAGCACAGGCTGATCAGGGCCTTCATTAGCCGCTTACAAAATCAATGGATACTGTAGTATATGTGGACAAACAGAGAATGCTCAGACCAGACTGCATGAATGCACTAGCTAATCTGGACCTAGGTTGTCTGCAAATTGTATAAGGGCCTTTTTCATGGATTGCGCATCAAATGCATTTACAGTTCTAGAAAAAAAGGAATATCCAAACAATAAATCAGCTATGCTATTGGAAAAGGATCCTTTCCGGCCTGAGTAGATCCAGATCCGCATGTAAATGATTGGATCTCTTGTGCTAGCCAATACATTTGTCAGTATCAAACAATTCTAAAGATGGACTGGGTTGTTGTATCAGACTGGACAGCTGCACAGATTGATCTGGGCCTTCACTGGCTACCTAAGGCCCTAAAGCATATTTTTCAAATGATGCAGTTCATTTATAAATGATAATGATGATTTGGTATTTTACATCCCTTTCAACATTAAGTCATATCTAGACAATGAATATTAGGCAATGGAAGTTCTTGTGTGATAAAGAGCCATACATGCAGATAAGAGCTGAATTCTGCCTCTGATGGAATTTGAGCCCAGGACCTCGTGATCCAAAGTTAAAAACGCTGTGATCAAAAGTTAAAAGCACTAACCACTCAGCCACCGGGATGCTTGCTGCTCATTCATATTCAGTTATTTTTGCATGAAATTATGTTATGGGTATTCATTAGAACTGCCTCACTGAGGCAATTCTAATGACAGCCCACAACATATGATTTCATGCAGAAATAAGACACTGAGACAATGTTCATGAGAGCCCACAATATAAGCTTTCATGCAGAAATAAGAAAATTATCAATACTTTGTGTTGGTTGAAGAAAGAATCTCACGTGGTTAGTACATTGGAACCTCTTTAGAAGATGATCATTATAAACAGTTTATAGGTGGACCCCTAAAGTGTTGTATCCACAGTTGTTTAGCCGACGCTTTGGATCCCAGCAATCATGTTATAAAGAGATTATGGTGTAGCATGTGAGACAAACAATCAAAGCTATAGAGTAAATACAATTTTCACTTACCAGAACATTCTGCATAGTCTGGATGTGATGTGGAATAATGCTTTGTAATCCCTAGAGAGAAAGAGAAAAAATTAAATTATGTGCTCTCAAAAACAATTCTGCAAAAAGCTACTTTTCTTCTGTATTTACCCTCAATATTTGGCATCTTAAGCTTAGCAGTCTGGGCCCAGTTGTTCGAAGCGTCATTAGCTTAACAAACTTGTTAAGGGTCATTTCGTTAACTGTTTTAGCGGATTCAATATACAATATTCTGATATTTTTTGCTGAAAAAATGTGAGTAGCTTTTGCACTGCAAAAGCTATTCACATTTTTTTCAGCAAAAAATTAAAGCATATTTGCTTATCACTCGATGTAAATTTTAACGAATTGTTAACTAACGATGTCGTTAGCTTTGTACAACCAGGCCCTGGTTAACATTTCAGCAGACATTTTAAAATATTTTTCTTATTTTTCCCAGAAAATGGTGACAATTTGCATGAAATGTCAAAAACCTGTTTTCTGGTAAAATTAAGAAAAATGTCATCAATTTGTCATCTGTTGAAGTGGTAAAGGTTATTTCCCTTATCACACTTATCCTAAAATTTGTACACATCCATTTTACTATGGTAAATGTCCTAAAAGTTTGAACATTTTAATCCATACTTTTTTTTTGGCCTAAATTTTGCTTTTTATACAGTTCTTAAAATACTTAGTGGAATGGCAAACAGTGTAGACCCTTATCAGTCTGATCTGGGTCTGCACTGTTTGCACATGCCATTTGTAGGGAACTTTGGTGAACAAAATTTTAGGACATTCACCGTACCCATACTTGCGTATAAAATGGCTGGATGAGTGACAAATGGTACAGACCCAGATCAGATGCTACATTATATGGTATCTGATCTGTGCCTATACTGTTTGCTTGAGTCCTTCTGTCTGTCTAAATATGGTAACCTTACTTTTTTCAGAAAACAGGGTTTGAGACTTTGTGGAAATTGTAGACTATATGCATGAAATGCCAAACCCTACTTCTGTGAATATGTCAAAAAAAGGTTCAAAATGTCATCTGGTGAAATTTTTACCCAGCAGGCTAAAAAATTGAAAGTGAAATGCAAAGTCAAAATATCATATGAGAGAAAAATACACAAACTACTAAGTGTAAAACAAACAGACAACATCTTCAATTGCATTTAA
The DNA here is from genome assembly GCA_964016985.1 of Anodontia alba. Classification (NCBI taxonomy): domain Eukaryota; kingdom Metazoa; phylum Mollusca; class Bivalvia; order Lucinida; family Lucinidae; genus Anodontia; species Anodontia alba. The sequence goes on from OZ024832.1 coordinate 67,404,507, forward strand.
CTAATGGACTATTTTTTCTTTCCCCTGAAAATAGCAAGTTTTGTAATGAGTGTCAATTAATTCAAACTATCTGACAGAGTATTGCAATAAAGAATAAATTGCCCAGACAGTTGTACTATTTAAACTGCATCATGTTGGTACAGCCAAATAAAAACTTGACACTTCCACTGATGATAACTAGAAGATTCAAATGAGGTATGGTTATAACTCTAGTGACAATTTAGGATAATAATACACGTACAAGGGAACCTCTCTATAAGAGAGTTCAGTTTTAGAAGGTATTGGATATAAGTTGTGTCCAAAAAAGTTGTGTCCAAACAAAAATGTATAGATTACGGTAAATGTCCTAAAGTTTTGAACACTTTATTCTATACTGTTTTGCATAGTTTATGCATAGTTTCTTAAAATACTTAGTGTAATGGCAAACAGTATAGACCCTGATCAGACCTCCTTCAGGAGCAGTCAGATCTGGGTCTTTCTGATTGCAACTTCAGGAGCAGTCTGATCTGGGTATATACTGTTTGCATATGAGATTTTGTCAGAAATTTTGGTGTACTAAATTTTCTATATAATTTAATCATTTTGTTTGGCTACAACATGGTGGTTCAGTTAACATATGCTTTTTGCATTGGATCCCAGCAATAGTGTTGAAAAGAGGTTGTGGTGGTTATTTTTACATCAAAACAGTGTGTGTGCATGAGCAGGTATTGTTACGTACGTATTGTACTTGGTGCTTATATATACTCTTGCTATTTTGGCTATAACCATAAAATTGGGTATATTTGTACAATAAATAATGTTTTATTTTATTCACTCTGAGTGTATACCAGAGCTGCTGCCTTACCAAGACAATTCTAGTGAGAAACTCTGCATTAATATTTCAATGTGAAATAACAAATATAACCTTATTCACACAACCTTGGCACTTGTGAAGTTGATGAGTTCTCCTTTGTGTAGTGCTTGTTACAATGGAGAAAGAAAACACAAACAAACAAGAAAAAAACATTTTAAAGGCTCCATATTCCTCAAAAATAGACATTTTTATCCAAGAAAGGTCTAATAAATTGATATTATGAAAATGAAATGATTTTTCATCGTATCTTTGAATTAATGTTGGCAACATTAATTCAGAGACACAATAAAAAATCATTTCATTTAATAACAAGAGACTAACTGAAACTTTACAGGCTGTCAGATGCCACATTTTATGATCTTATTATTAATACCATATATCAATTTATTAAATCTTTCATGGATAATAAAATGTCTATTTTTGAGGAACATCAAGCCTTTAAAATAAGTCTGCTCAAATTGTCAAGGAATGTTCCTGAAACACAACTAAAAGAAACTTACGCTCCAGCAGTAATTTATAATGCAGTAGTCTTTGCCCAGGCTTCAAAAGAAAAGTGTTCAATGGCAGATAACACACTTTCTGTCCTTCAAAGTCCTTATAAAGGTATTCAAACTCCTTGTCTGTTTTAACAGCTTTATCCAGTTCCATCAATATATCATCCTGTTTTTCCAAGTAGTTCATGTAAGCCTAAAAATGAAATACAACATAAACCAGAAAAGTTTTTAGAAAGAAAACAACAGTAGTAATGTTTCCCCTCCCACAGTCACCATGACAACACAATACCTGTCAACAGCTGATCCTCCACTAACAGTCATCCATTAACAAGTCACCCTTCTATAACAACCACCTTTTTTTTATAATCCCCCATCACCCTATCAAACGTATCATTTTTTTTTATATAACTGAGCTCTTTAGAACAGCCAATTACAAGCCTCTTCAAGTGTGGCCGATGTACATAGTTGCATGTAACTACCAAACATTATACTTCAAAGTTAAAACATAGCTCCAGATAAAAAGGGGTATTCTGATATTTTTCTTATGAAACATTATGTTGTAGGTACTCATTAGAAGTGCCTAGAGGCACTTCTAATGAGTACAAACAACATATGTGTTCAAGGAGAAATTAGAAAAATATCAATACTTTTTGGACTAAACTCCCCATAAAAAACACCTTACCTGAAGCTATGCTACCAAGATGTCTTTTGCACTGTCAACAAGAGAAAATACATGACTAAAGTCTCCTGCTGTATTTCAGCCCACAAAACCAAAGCATGACTTCTGCAAACAGTGTAGACCAAGATAAGGTGGAAATTAAACGATGACCTGTTGCCAAACAGGATAGCTCGCCTGAACTGGCGTTTGTCAATCAAATAATTGTTGAGGGGGTAGGGGGGTGGGGGGGGATGTTTCCTCTGTCAGACCAGGGCAATGCATGTTTTTCTTCTAGTTTAGTCACAAAGATTATTCCTCATTTTGCATAAAACATGACTCGGCACAGTCACCAAGTTTATCAGACATTATAAATCTTCAGGCTAGACTAAGGACATCAATTAACAGAATATTCCTTAAATTTTCAAGTTTTAATTTTATTTATTTTAAGCTTTAGGCTCCTTCTCACTGGTCCATGAATGTTTAATGATTTCAGAAGAAAAAAAAAAAGTCTTAATTTCTTCTTCACACAAATGAATTTCTAATGTTAGACCTAAGTCTACAAATATACAAATGTTGCAAATGCTGATTTGGTGTTTTACGTCCCTTTTAACATTATTCAAGTCATATGGGAGATGTAGGAAGGGTGATAATGAAAGACTAAATAATAACATGTTGTGGGTACTCGTAAGAAGCACCCCAACCCACCCCCTTGGTGGATTGCTTCTAATGAGCATCATTAATGTATGTTTGTTTTTTTTTATGGAGAAATTACAAAAAAAAAATATTCGGTAATTATCATCAAACACGTAACAAGTTTTGTTGACCTGGCCTTTCCTACTGCATATGACATAAATCTGGGCCCAGCGTTCAAAAATAATAATGTCATTAGTTAATGTGTCGTTAAAACTTTGATCATTAACCCTTGTCCTGCTGAGCCCGGATATACTCTGTTTTGCAAACAGTGTAGATCCAGATCAGTTGGCTTCTGAAGAAGCCAACTGATCTGGATCTGCACTGTTTGCCATTAAGTATGTGAATTTTTAGCAACAATCTGGATCAAGTAATCTGATTGGCTGAAAATAAGAAGTGGGCGTGGCATCTTAATTTATTCAGCATGACAAGGGTTAAATATGGCATATACACTAATATTTTTGCTGAAAAGAAATGTTGAGTAGCTTTTGCATTTGCAAAAGCTACTCACATTTTTTTCAGCAAAAATAAAAGGTCCGGAGAATTAGACATTGAACTTACTAGAACAATTAAAATTTTGACCACTAACAAGCTCGTTAAGCTGATGACGCTTTGAACAACTGAGCCCAGGTTTTCTAATGATACAGTTCTTGCAGGAGAACAATAAGAAAATAATGACATTACCTCGAGCACCGTAAGGAAACTGTTCACCATTATATCACCAATTTTCTGATAGTCTCCATTTAAGTGAGCATTTGATTTGCCCTCCCTGAAAATAACAACAAAATTTATACAGTTACAGCATGCTCAGAATTAAGGTATAAAAATACCACCTGATGTTCACTGACTTGACCTGCAAGAAGAGGTCACTGGTTCGATCTCCACTTAGGTTGACATTTTTCAGACCATTAGTATAGCTCTAGATAAGAATACCAAAATGATTTTTTTTTTAAATTAGCAAACATAATGAAGGGCAGTTTGTTGAAAACTCACAAACAAAGCTTTGTCCTACTATTTTTCAGTAGTCTAAACCACTTGAGTATTTATGGTACTTGCCACACACCCAACCTCTGCTCTTTTTTCTTCAGTTAAACTATGTACTTTTGCAAAACTGATTACTTTGTCCTCTACACTTTAAAAGGTAATTTACCCAAAGTTTGTCAATTAGAATGTGATTTTATATCAATAACCTAGATCAAGTAATGTGATTGGCTGAAAATCATAAGTGGGTGTGACATCTTATTTATTCAGGTTAATATTTACCATAGCTGCAGATAAGGCCCTTTTTTCCTACCAAAAAGTATTAATAGTTTTCTTATTTCTCCACAAAAACATATATGTTGTGGTACTCATTAGAAGAGCCTTGATGGGGCACTTCTACTGAGTACCCACAACATATGCTTTCATGGAGAAATAAGAAAAATATTATGTGGATACCCACTCTTATTTGGATAATGATAATAACTAGTTGGTTTTACATCCCTTTCAACAATACTTAAGTCATATCCAGATGACGGAAAGGTCATAATGAAAGCCTTTGTGCAATGAAGCACCATACAGTCATGAGGTGAAATCTGCCTCCAGCAGGTATAAAACCTAACGAGCCAGTTCTTTCCCCAGTCAGTTTCTTCCCCCGGGGAAGAAACCAACCAGTCCATTTCTTCCCCAAGGAAGAAACCAACCTGTCCGTTTCTTCCCCCGTGGGAAGATTTAGACGGGAGAAGAAACTGACTGTTACATGGGACCTTGTGAAACCAGAATGGGGAGCACTAACCACTGCCACTGGTTGCTTCCTCTTATTTGTAGCGATGTTTACTGTCTGAATTTCAGGGTATGTTAAAGTACTTACCACATAGCAAGTCTCTGTTCTATTTCTTTCAGGAAACTGACATGGAATTTGTAGATTGGTTCGATATATTTGAACATCTCTAACAAGTAGTCCGGGATCACATCTTCGCCACTGACAGAATTCTTGAACCACTGGAAGTAGAAACCATTTTCATGTGGAAACAGATGCAGTATTATGTAGCTCTAGATAAGAGGGGATATCAGGCAAATATTTTTCTTATTTATGCATAAAAACATACCATATTCGACCTAATTACCTCACATACCCCTGTAAGCGCACAGTCAAGCAATTCCAGAGTCTTCAGATTATAGCCAGTGTACTTTTTGTCTACTTCTTTATAAAGGCATATGTTGTGGGTACTCATTTGAATTGCATCGATAAGTCGATGCTATTCAAATGGGTACCCACAATATATACCTTTACAAAAAAAAAAAAAAAAAAAAAAAAAAAAATCACAAAGATAAAAAGCACAAAAAGTTTTTCTTTGATTTTGTTAATGTAAACCCTTAGCATAGGACATATTTTACCAAAGATTTTCCTAGTTTTTTTGTTTTTTTTTTTAATAGCCTAAGCAGGAGAAGAACAAAGTCACAAAAGTTGTCTCCCTTGTACAAAATGGTGGAAAAGTGAACATGTCTCAAAATCCTTTAAAATATTTTTCTCCTTTTTTATAGAAACCATGGCTTAATACAGTTGACTCTCGCTATCTCGAACTCGCTTATCTCGAATAACCGCTTATCTCGAAGTGTTCTGTTCCCTGCCTAAATATGAAAATCTAACAACATGTAAAAAAATGTTGTGGAAAAGAGGAGAAATTGCTCCTAAGGAGCAATTTCTCCTCTTTTCCACAACATTTTCAATATATCCCTGACTTAAAGGATCCAATTACACATATATTTGTTAAATGTGGTTAATCGAATTAGTTTTTACTCAATTCTGCAAATCTGATATGTCGAAGTACGGATATCTCGAAGTATTTCAGAGAGTCCCTTGGAATTCGAGATAACGAGTCGACTGTACTTCAGTCAGACTGTATCTAAAGAAAATTTGAATGAAAAGTTACCAAATTTAACCTCAGTATTCAATCAGACAGGCCTTATCAAACAGTGTACACCCAGATCAGATATCCAGGAATGCAGCATCTCATAGGGTCTAAACTATTTTCCACTTATCCAGCAGTTATAAGATACACAGTAGAACAGCAAACATTACGAAAACACGCCTATTCAAATATATTGAAAATTTCACCACCAAAAATTGAAATTTTTCAGATAAAAATTCTGATATTTTTCATATTTCTGCTCAAATCATAGATTGTGGGTACTCAATGAATTGTGGGTACTCGGCGAGGCGGTTCTAACGATTACCCACAATCTATGTTTTTGAGCAGAAATAAGAAAAATAATGTATACCCCTGTAAACCCCAGTTTTACTATATAAAAGTGGGGTTTAAGGGGGTCAAAATTATATAGGTATGTTTTCGTGATGTATGGAGGGAAGACATACTTCTGTGACCGCTGCAGTAACTGGCAAGAGAGGTCTTAACCTTTACCATTGTATGGGCTAATTCAGCAGACGACGTATTGCTGATATTTTTCTTATTTTTCCCAGAAAACAAGCTTTTTTTTTTTTTTTTTTTTTTCTTTTTGATTGGGGTTTAATGGCCCTTTCAAGAATATTTCTCTTATATCGAGCCGATCGTTCATCAAAGGTGGGCGAAAACCGGAGTACCCGGAGAAAAACCACCTGACCATCCGTAAGCAGAACTTGGCTTTCCCACATATGACCCGAGCTAGGCTCGAACCACAGCGGTGAGAAACCTAATGGATTAAGAGTCAACTCTCTTATCCACTAGGCTACGGGGGCCCGCCAAAACAAGCTTTGACATTTCATGCAAATTACAATGTATCTCCAATGGAGACAATTTGCATCAAATGTCAAACCTGTTTTCTTGGAAATATAAGAAAAATATTTCAATACATGTATGTCGTCTGCTGTAAATTTTACTCAGCATTAGGTTTAATATTTTTCCCTGAAAACAGGGCATTTCATTTAACCCTTAAAACACTAAGCAAAATTCTATTTTTTTTTTTTTTTTCTTATTTCCAGTGAAAATCTGACTTGGTATTTCATGAGAACATCTTCTAAGCAGACGAATAACAGGAAATGCCAAGCTTTATTTTCTCTGAAAAACAAAAATGTAATGTAATCAGCTGCATTACAGCTCCCGAAAGACTGGGTATCCACCTAATATTTTTCTTATTTTTGTTTTCATTGAGAAATAAGAAAAATGTTCTGTGGCCAGCCTTTCTTAACTGGAGCTATGACATTTGTTGTCTAATTTCACTAGCCTGAGGCTAAAGGTTAACCAATTACATGCAGCAATTTTTCTTGTCAACTTAACGTTTAGCACTTTGGGTAAAATTTTTCAGCACACGACATAGTGAAATATTTTTATCATTTTTCCCAGAAAACAGGCTTTGACATTTTATGCAAATTATTTCCAATGGAGACAATTTGCATGAAATGTCAAATCCTGTTTTTCTAGGAAAACTAAAAAATATGTTCAATGTGTCATCTGCTGAATAAGCCTAGAAAGTGGTAAAGATTAATTAATGTTGCAAGCATTTCTTGAGCCCAGATGAAAGGATCACATTTGTGAAAAACTATGAATACTCATGAAAGAAAATTCTCGGAATCTAATAATCAGGATTTTGCTCCCATTAATGCTTAGCATGCTGGGTAAAACTTTCAGCAGACTATATTTTGAAATATTTTTCTATTGTTCTTATTTTTTTCCTATTTATTTATTTTTTATAGAACCAGTTGAGGATGAGCCAGTTGGCATGGAATACCAAACCCTATTTTCAGGAAAAAAAAAAAACAAAAAAAAACGAAAAAAAAAAAAAAACGAAAAAACGAAAAAAAAAAAAAACGAAAAAAAAAAAAAAAACGAAAAAAAACAAAAAAACAAAAAAAAAACAAAAAAAAAACAAATTTGTCACCTGCTCAATTTGCCCAGCTAAAGATTTATGCAGTTTAAGCTTAGCCTGTTGCAGGCCAAAACTATCAGATTTTTGTTTGTTACAGCCCAGTCAACACAATGGAGTCAGGTTGAGAGTGGTCAGTTTACCTAACAACACTTTTACTGGGCAGGCTTAGTCCTTTAAGTGGTTAACAGTATTGTGCACATTCTTTTGCCACAAACTGACAATTGCCCTTCTTGAGTCAGTGGAAGGGAGAGAATGACTACCGAAAATATTTCATGATCAAATCTCCACAAAAGAATGTTGCCAACCCGGCCGGGTGAAACTTGCAATTTTCTGATCATCAGTTGGACCCTCATCCAACTTTGCCATTGAGGCTGGCTCACAATTATCAGGTTGGTTGGTTTGGAGTTTAATGGCCCAGTCAACACTGTTAAGGTCATGTCAAGCCTGTCTGTTTACCTAACCATACTTTTCCTGGGCAGACTTAGTCCTCTAAGTGGTTGATCAGTACTAGTGCACATTCTTTCACAGAAACTGTCAACTGCCGGTCTTAAATAAGTGGAAGGGAGAGAATGACCGCAGAAAATATTTCATGATCAATCTCCATGAAAGAATGTTGCCGGACCCAGTGTGGATTGAACCTGCCACCTCCTGATCACTAGTTGGACACACATCCGACTGAGCCACCGAGGCCGACAATTACCAGATAGCAATTGAGTGACAGCAGTTTTACAGATTCCTAAAAACAAGAGTCCTTTAAAAATCCAGAGAAGGAGAGTAATCAGAAAATAATTTTTATTTTTGCACTAAAATACATCTTGTGGGTAGTTCACTGGAATTACCTCAGCTACGCAATCCTAGTGTGAACCGACAAGAGACAGGTCATGTTTTGGTGCGAAATTATCCTAAATTGTCATCAAAATTATTGCCTTATCTGAAGCTTTGGCAAATTTTATTTCATGTTATTCAACACATTCAAGTGTCATCCAAAACTGTAGAGGAAAACATTTTCATTTTTGTTTCCCAGAAAACATTGAGCAAAGGTTAATGTACTTTCCAAGGTGGCAGCATTAGTTCTTGGGCATACATGCCATATCTCACACTGTGAGATAAAATCCCACAGAATTTGGCCCATCTGGAAAGCAATTCCCATAAAAAATTCAAATCTCAAGGAATTTTCAGACTATTTTACAACATATTTTAAGAAGAAACAAACATAAATCACACACAGTTGTGGTTTTCACAAACTTCTTAAAAAAAAAAAAAAGACTTTAGACTACATTGGGGGAGCTCCAAAGTGATGTTTAAGAAAATCTCACAGAATTTTGTCAAATCTTCCTTAAAATTTTGCCTTATCTCACAGATTTTAGTCCACAGCTTATTGCATGTGTGCTTCAGGAAAGGTGAAATTGCAAAAGCCAACATCAGGGCCCAGTTGTTCAAAGTGTCGTAAGCTTAACAAGCTCGTTAGTGGTAAAAATGTTAACTGTTCTATTAAGTACAGTATCTAATTCACATGTATTTTTGCTGATACTGCAAATGCAAAAGCTACTCACATTTTTTCAGCAAAAATATTAGCATATATGCCGTATTTAATGATCAAAATTTTAACGATACGTTAACTAACGATACTGTTAGTTTTGAACAACTGGGCCCAGCCTGCCACTTTACTACCTGTTTATGTATCTAAAAACTGATTGATGAAAGACTAACAATGCTAATGCTTATCAGACGCAGCTTTCTGCAGCATCAAATCTAGATATGCACTATTGGCTCAAGCCTTAGTCTCATGCATAACACCACCACTTAACCCTTTTCATGCTGAATAAATTAAGATGCCACTCCCACTTCCAATTTTCAGCCAATCAGATTACTTGATCGAGGTTGTTGATATCAATTCACATACTGAATGGCAAACAGTGCAGATTCAGATCAGCTGGCTTCATCAGAAGCCAACTGATCTGGATCTACATTGTTTGCTAAGGCAGGGTATATCCAGGTTCAGCAGGACAAGGGTATATCTGCTAGAAAGTAGTAGCCGCTTTTACACAGGCTTATATGGAGCTACCAAGTTAGAAATCTGTCAAATGCTGAAGACATGCATGTCTATCCGAATATGCCGGAAAAATATGGTAGCAATATAATATCTTAACCTTGGTCCTGCTGAACCCAGATATGGTCTGTCTTTGCAAATAGTGTAGATCCAGATCAGTTAGTTTCTGAAGAAGCCAACTGATCTGGATCTGAATGTTAATTCATAGCAACAATCCCGATCAAGCAATCTGATTGGCTGAAAATAAGAAGGGGGCATGGCATCTTACTTTATTCACCATGACAAGGGTTAAGTTCAGTCAAAACTCTAGAGAAAAGTCAGGATAAACAAATTTAAATTTCTTATTTCTCCATGAAAACATACATTGTGGGAACTCATTAGAATTGCCACACACTGCAAGGCAATTCTAATGAGTACACACAATGTATGTTTTCATAGAGAAACAGGAAAAATATCAAAATTATTTGATCAAGAAAACCATCTTATTTAGTGTCCTTCAGTTCTATCTTCAAATATCCTCCAATCAATATGTTAAAGAAAAATGGAAAACAGTTAAATCTTTAATGCTTAGCACTCTGGGTAAAATCTGCAGCAGATGTTTGTGTTGAGGTTTTACGGCCCAGTCAACCCAATGGGGTCAGTTTACCTAACCACACGTTTACTGGGCAGGCTTAGTCCTCTAAGCGGTTAACCAGTATTGTGCACATTCTTTCGCCAGAAACTGACAACTGCCCTTCTTGAGTCAGCGGATGGGAGAGAATGACCATAGAAAATATTTCATGATCAATCACCACGAAAGAATGTTGCCGATCTCGGCGGGGTTTGAACCCGCAACCTCCTGGTCTCCAGTAGGACGGCGCATCCAAGTGAGCCCCCCCCCTAAGGCCGGCCTGCAGCAGATGACATTTTGAAATATTTTCTTCTTAATTTTCTCAGAAAACAGGATTTAACATTTCATGCAAATTGTCTCCAATGCAGACAATTTGCATGAAATGTCAAATCTTGTTTTCAGGGAAATATAAGAAAAAATATTACCAATTCGTTGTTTGCTGACTTTGCCCAAGGTGGTGAAAGTTAAGCACCAATCAAAAATTTTAGCGGACGACATTTTAAATTTTTTATTTTTCATAGAAAATAAGTCTTGACATTTCATGTGAATTATCTGCTTGGCAGATGATTAACATGAAATCTCAGGACTAATTTTCTATGAAAAAAACAATATAAAAAAATAAAAAAGTCGTCTGCTGCTGCAGTTGTGATTGGCATTTTAAGGGTTTACAGTCTTTAACTATTTATTTTTGTCTTACCACTGTTATCACTTCTAAATCCTTTTTGTATGTTCTCTCTGTCATTAGCAACTAAAAAAATAAAAATGTCGTCTGCTGCTGCAGTTGTGATTGGCATTTTAAGGGTTTACAGTCTTTAACTATTTATTTTTGTCTTACCACTGTTATCACTTCTAAATCCTTTTTGTATGTTCTCTCTGTCATTAGCAACTCTTTGGCAATGTAATACGCTCGGTCAACTGGGTACCGCTGTAAAAATCCGAACAAGAAATTTTAATAAAATTCATTGCTTTCTGTACTTTATATTGCTGTAAGGAACTTTCACATTTTGCTGATGTTTAAGTGATTTGATTGGTGCCAATTACCTTAAGTAATTTTTAAATCACACTGCCATAAAGTCATTTTCATATAAGGTTACACCCATAATAATCTGAGGTAACTGAATGGAACATTATCACAATATGGCAGACATCTGCTATCAAAGTGACTGCATTACTAAAAAGCCACGTTAAGAAATGAAAGGTATGCAAGAATGGGGTAGGTAGAAAAATCCGTCCCTCCGGATCACAGTCTGGCATCCTGAGGCAAGCATCGTGATGCCAGACAGTGATCCTTGGTACGGATTTTTCTATCTATCCCTCACACCCATGATATATTCTTATATTCGTAACCCTGGTCCTGCTAAAATAAGATATGCCCTGCCTTTGCAAACAGTGTAGATCTGAAGAAGCTGACTGATCTGGATCTGCACTATTTGTCATCATGTGAATTTGTATCAATAACCCGGATCAAGCAATCTAAATGGCTGACAATTAGGAGTGGGTGTGGCATCTTAATTTATTCAGCATGGCAAGGATTAATCATGGGTACATATGCCACATTTAATGATCAAAGTTTTAACAATACGTTAACTAACAACATTGTTAGTTTTGAACAACTGGGCCAGGGTTGCCTGTAAAGATACTTAGCATTATTGCCCTCTCAAATATCAGCTTTGCCATCAATTTAACAAACATGTTTGCAAAGCAGCAGTCCTTTAACTTCTCATACTTTAATTTAGAAAAAAAAAATCAGAATGGTATTATAGAAGGAAAAAATGTACAGGAACAAACACTTACCATAACTACCAATAGTTGAAAACAGTATCATGGTAGTCACTATCAAATGCATCAATATACGAGGGATGTTCGAAATGAATTGCTTATTGTCCTCTAGCTCGATATCCACGTGGGGCACGATAAAAACCAATACATACCTGTATAGGGCTATTCAATATCTACACAATGGTGTATAAATGTACATGTTAGACTAAGTGTAAGACATAAAATTTGCCATTTGAATACACGCAGTCATTGACCACTGCAGTAAAAATGGTTGGTAGAAGCGTCGACAAAAAAGATGAAATACGGGCTTACATCAAAGCTCGCTCAAAACTTGGTTGTTCTTTGAAGAAGCTGATGACTGAAATTTCTACTGCTTTTGGACCTTCTTGTGTGTCTTATGACACAGTTCGGCCGTGGAAAAAGAAATTTGAGTCTGGTGTAGAGTCCATCAAAAATGCACCGAAATCAGGTAGGCCAAAATCTGCATCTCGTAAAGAAATCGTTTCCAAAATAAAGGAAATCATTGAAGGAGATGCCAGATTTACAGTTCGTGATATTGCACGAAAGGTAGGCATATCACTATCAATGGTTCACCTTATTTTGAAGAAGCATTTGAAAGTCAGAAAGATTTCTGCTAGATGGGTGCCATATCTGTTGACTGACGAGCAAAAGAGGCAACGGGTTAAAGTGGCCAAAAAGCTGCTTCAAATGTTTCCAAAATATGATAAAAAGCAGTTTGCCAATGTCATCACAGGTGATGAAACCTGGGTCCATTATTTTGAGCCCGTCAGAAAGGTTAGCAATAAGATCTGGGCCACTAAACACAGCAAACGCCCAATAATTGCCAAACGTTCTTTGAGTACAAAGAAGGTTTTGTATGCAATCTTCTTCTCTGGTGAAGGAGTCGCAATAAAAGTGCCAGTGAAAAAGGGCAAAAGCATCACCGGAAAGTACTACAAAGACGTAGTACTGAAGAAACTGAAAAAGTATTATCAGAAACGACGCCCTGCCACTGGTTTTAAACATGTCCGTCTTCTACATGACAATGCCCCAGCTCATACCTCCGCAATAGTTACGGCGTTTTTGAAGAAAGAAAAAGTAACTGTTTTGCCTCACCCCCCGTATTCCCCAGACCTTGCCCCATGTGATTTCTTTTTGTTTCCGAAATTGAAAGCATTCCTTGCTGGGCGGAAATACCAGTCCCGACAGGCACTTGGATCTGCCATTCATCAGTACCTTATTACTGTGCCCAAATCAGCGTACCGTGACGCCTTCAAGAAGTGGATACATCGGCTGAAACTTTGCATTTCTAGCCACGGAGAGTACTTCGAGGGCATGAAATGAGTACTTTTGGGCTAACTTGAAATTTGAAGTCTCCAGATAGAAATAAGCAATTCATTTCGAACATCCCTCGTATCAATGTATCATTACACTCCTATTAATTACCCTAAGCATTCTGATAGACAGGCATAAGCAAACAGAGTTACCCCAGATCAGATGGCACCAGGGTCTACACTGCTTGCCACTCATCTATCAGTTTTTAACTCTAATTGGCACTCTAGGTAAAATTTTCAGCAGACAGCACATTGATTTTTTTTTCTTATTTTTCCCAGAAAACAGGTTTTGACATTTCATGCAAATTGTCTCCAATGGAGACAATTTACATGAAATGTCAAATCCTGTTTTCTAGGAAAAGTAAGAGAAATTATCATTAATTTGTCATCTGCTGAATTAGCCAAACTAGTGGTAAAAGTTAAACAGATCAACAGGTAGTATATGGACTTGTTAAAACATTAGGAAATGTATGATAATGTTAACAATTAGGGTAAATACGTACTCAATTACTGTCCTGTCTACATCCTTTGTTAAGACGTTTTTTGCGTGACTTTTTTTTTTTTTTTTATTTTTATCCCCACGCTTTTTAGAAAAAGCGTCGGGGATATTGTTATTGCCTCCGTCCGTCTGTCCCTTATGTTATCTCCTCCCAAACCGCTGGACAGAATCCAACCAAATTTGGTGAGTGGCTTGCTTACACAAGTGGGGCATGCAAGAGCATATTTATTTTTGGCCCCGCCCCCAGGGGCCCTGGGGAGGGGTCAAAAGGTCAAATATTAACAATTTCCAATTTCAAAGTCAATTTTAAAGATTTTTATGTGAAAATGTGCACATATACCCAGTAGTGATAGATGTAAAACATATTGAACGGGATTTACTTTGTGACCCCAGGAACACCCTTTGGGGTGGGACTTGGGGGGTGGGGCGGGGTCAAAAATTAAGTTTCTCACAACATGGTCATGTGGCATATCAAATTGAAGGGAATGATGAGTAGAATAACATACAAGTAGAATTTTGCCTGGTTGCTTAAAACTATGCTGTGTGGTACAAGGGCAATTTCTGCCAGAAGCGTGGGAATTTGCGATGGCATGCCATCGACTGCCCAATCTAGTTTTTCTATATAAACGTTTTGTTCTGCTTGACCATATCTTCTCAGATACCATTTTGTCATTTTTGTTCCTGTGCTTAGTTTTCAAATATTTACCGCAAAATTAATTGTATGGCCAAAAATGGGTCTAAGCTATGCAATTTCTATAGTAAACTGGATTTTTGAAAAAAATTTGACAAATAAATAATTTTTGCTTTTCTTCACTAACTTTGAATTATTGATGTTCCATAACAATATCGTGAAAATTTCAGAAAGTTTAACCAAGTGAAGCTTGTTTAAAATCTACATCCGAACTACCCACCCTATCAATTTTGCAGCCATTTTTACTATGGGGAAAAAATAAAAATATTTAATTTTTTTTTAAACCAATGACTAGAATAAACTTATGCATAGTCTTACGACATGAAAGCCGTAACAAAGGAATGAAGCATAGCTGAAAAAATATTCCGCCTTTCGTGGGAATCGAACCCGGTCCTCCCGGTTAAAAATCCAATGCTCTAACCACTGAGCCAAAGAGTCGACTCCCTGACGCAGTTGTCAGAGAGTGAATATATACTTAGAAGCTATGCGCAATTTGCCAAAGCAGATAATCGAAGGTAGGAGTGCTCGGTCGTAACACTCCCCCTCTTCAAGGAAGTCATCATTTTTGATGACGTGAAGCCATTTTCGGCGTATAAAGTCCAATCCCGGCTTAGCCCCCATCTTACGACATGAAAGCCGTAACAAAGGAATGAAGCATAGCTGAAAAAATATTCCGCCTTTCGTGGGAATCGAACCCGGAGCTCCCGGTTAAAAATCCAATGCTCTAACCACTGAGCCAAAGAGTCGACTCCCTGACGCAGTTGTCAGAGAGTGAATATATACTTAGAAGCTATGCACAATTTGCCAATCAGATAATCGAAGGTAGGAGTGCTCGGTCGTAACAATAGATAGTTACAACAAATGGTTTTGCATTAAATCAAGCTGCAAATTTACTTCTTCTTTGTAAAGTGCCAGACAAAAAATGACTTTCCGAAAGATGTTGAAAGGATAGTAAGGGTAAACATGGTACTTGTGTCAAGGAACCTTACCTTATTCCATCGCTTATTATCATCCTCGGAACCTTCCGTCTTTGTGTCTGACAAAGTACTGATATTGCTGTTCAATGCACTTGCCGATGACCTCTGATCCTTTCTTGGTGTTGACCCATTTGATAGTGGAATATCACTGGACAACGGAGGTGGGGGTGGTGGGGGATAGCTGTCCGTACTACCAGGTGACTGTAGTACTGGATAGGGAGGGGGAGACTCATCTGTACTGCCAGGTGATAGAACTGGGTATGGAGGAGGTGGCAGACTCATGTCCGATACATTCACAACTTTGTTTTCTGTTGGTTTAGGACTTGCATGACCTGGACTTGTGACCTCTGAACTGTGGCTTCTTGACATCCTGTGTATAAAAGTAATCTTGCTGAATTCAAATATGAGCTAGTGCACAACAAAACCTACGATAAAACTTGTGCAACCAGCGAAAACACAGATAAGCCTGCACCTCTGCTCAGTCTGATCAGTCCTCTGCGTGCCTTCTACAGCCTCTGGACTATCCATGGAGGGATAAACAAGAACCCTTGCCATACTGGGTGGATGTACAGGCTGATCTGAGTCCTTGCTGGTCTCAGGGGTCTTATTGTAGGTTTTGTCCTGCGCTGATTCATATAAGTCTACAAGGAGTGTCCAGATGAATGTTTTTTTTTTTACTCCTCCATGAAAACCTACAGTCGAACCTCAATGGCTTGAACATCTTTGGGACCACTGAAATTTGTTTGAGATATGGGTAGTTCTAGCCACTGAGGGTTAATCAAGGCACCAGCTCAGGAAGCAAATAGCAATAATTTAGGGATTCTTTTTTTTTTCAATTTTCTACACAATAATATGCTGAGTGTACTCATCAGAATTGCCTCCATGATGTAATTCTAATAAGTACAATCAACATACAATTTACTGTGTAGTCATTAGAATTGCCTACATGAGGTGATTCTAATAAGTAGATTCAACATACAATTTCATGATAAAATAAGAAAAAATCCTTGAATATTTGTTTTCTTGAGCTATCGGAAAAAATTCATAGGAACTCAAAAACGAAGTTTGAACTAGTATTGGTAAACGAGACATCGGTGTTCATGCTGCTGAGGTTCAACTGTATGTTATAGTTACTTATTGGGTGGTTACTTCACTACATTTTTTTAGTAGTTTTGAAAACCTAAGCCAGGGGGCAGGCAATGCTGAGACAATGTAGCATCAACCATATGACGTTGCATTGACATTGATGAAACATAAACATGATGCTTTATGAACGACATGTCCATGTTGGGTAGCTTAGTATGGAAATCAGATTGAGTATGGTTATTCTGTTTGTCAAATATGGCAGTGCCCATCATATTTCATTACTTTCAAACAGCTTAAAATAAAGACAAGATAAATCCAAATCAGGGTTCAAAAATTAACCCTTAAAGCATCAATCACAACTAAAGCAGACGGCATTTTTTTTTTTTTTTTTTTGGCAGCAGGCGATTCACATGAAATATCAAGACTTACTTTCTCTGAAAAATAAAAAATAAAAATTTTAGAATGTTGTCTGCTACAAATTTTGCTTGGTGCTTTAAGGGTTAAGATTTAAATTAGTAACATTTCTTCTGCATCCCATCTGTATGTTGCTGCATTAACCATTAAAGCGTTAATCACAACTCTAGCAGACGAGATTTTGATTCTTTCATTTTTCATATAAAATAAGTCCACATTTCATGTGAATTGTTTGATTCACATGAACTGTCTACTAATTCTATCTGAAAAGAGAAAAATAAGATTTTAGAATGTCATCTGCTACAAATTTTGCTTGGACCAGGCGGTCACAATATCCTGTGTTTTCTTAGAAGGTAGGGTAATAAAACATCAAGCAGTGCTTGGAAATATAAGAATATTTTTAAATGGCATCTGTTAACATTTAAATTCAACAAGTAAAGGTTAAACTGTAACTTCCTGTACATACCCCAAGCCTTCTGTATGGGGATGGAATGACAACCTTTCCTCACCCTCATCCACACTTTCTGGAATGTTCTCCACCTCATCTGTCCGAGATAATTGGCTCTCATCAATTTCTAAGGCCACTTCTTTAGAACCAATCACAGGTGCAGACACTTTTCTGTCCTCACGAGAAAGTAGGTGTGGTAGACGTGGTGATCGACCAGGGCTATATCTTGGTGGAGGCACTGAAAATATTACATTTTATAAGGTTAATCACTTCTGCTTGACAAAAAGTTTTTGAAGTCAAAGAAACAAATCATATACAGTCGAACCTCGTTATCTCGAACTCACTTATTTCGAATTACCGCTTATCTCGAAGTGAAAATCTGGTCCCTGTTTTAACATGAAACTATCACAACAGGTAACAAAATAATGTGGAAAAGAGGAGAAATTGCTCCTAAGGAGCAATTTCTTCTCTTTTCCACATTATTATATATATATATTTCTAACTTCAGGAGTCAAATTAATATTCATTTGTTAAATGTGGTTGTTCAATTTATTGTTTTCCTCACTCTCTCAACTCTGATATGTCAAAGTATGGATATCTCAAAGTGTTTCAATGAGTCCCTTGGAATTCGAGATAACGAGAGTCGACTGTAGTTTTTTTTTCTGTCTTTCTTTATAACCTTTACGACTCTCTGGGCTAATTCAGCAGACAAATAATTGGTGATATTTTTCTTATATTTCTAAGAAAACAAGATTTGGGGACAATTTGCATGAAATGTCAAATCCCGTTTTCTGGGAAAAATAAGAAAATATTTCAAAATGTTGTCGCTGAAAATTTTACCAAGAGTACTACGCGTTAAGTGGCTAATTACAGCTGCAGCAGATAGCATTTCAATTTTTTTGGTGTTGTATTTTTCAGAGCAATAAGGCTTGACATTTCATGTGAATCATCTGCCAATTTTTTTCTGAAACATAATTTCTGATCGGATCAATTTTAGCTATTTTTGATACACAATCCACCCCGATGCTTCCTACCAGGTTTCACGTCAACTGGCCTTTTGGTTCAGGAGAAGAAGAGAAAATTAGATTTTCCAGATGGCCGTCTTGACGGACATCTTGGATTTCGGATTGGAATGATTTTAGCTATTTTTGATCTACAAGTCACCCTGATGCTTCCTACCAAGTTTCAAGTCCATTGGTCTTTCAGTTCAGGAGGAGAAGTGAAAAATAGATTTTCAAGATGGCCATCATGGCGGCCATCTAGGATTTCCAACTGGAACTATTTTAGCTTTTTTGTGATCTACAAGTCACCCAGACTCTTCCTACTGAGTTAAAAGTCAATTGGCCCTTCCATTCAGGAGAAGAATCGAAAAACCGCCATGGGGGCCACCTTGGATGAATGATTTTAGCTAATTTTGATCTACAGGTCACCCCCGATGCTTCCTAAGTTTCAAGTCAATTGGCCTTTTGGTTCAGGAGAAGAAGCGAAAAAATAGATTTTCAAGATGGCCTTCTTGGATTTCCTACCAGGACGATTATAGCTATTTTTGATTTACAAGTCACCCTGCTGCTTCCTACCAAGTTTCGAGTCAATTGGTCCAGGGGTGTGGGAGGAGTAGGCTTTTAAAGCAAATTGTTGACGCTGCACGATGGATGATGCACGGAAGACATTGACCGATCACAATAGCTCACCTTGAGCACTTCGTGCTCAGGTGAGCTAAAAAGGGGACCTGACATCTAACTAAAAATATTCCTTTGGAGTTACATGAATTTCTGGGAAAATAAAAACATGTCATTCATCCTAAGCAAAATTTTGGTGGAGCTGAGACAGTTTTATTAGTTTTGTAAGAATTGAGTTTCATGGTAAAGAAAGGTATATAATAATAAAACAAGATAAGCTCCAGATATAAGGAGTGTCCAGACAAATATTTTTCTTATTTCTCCAAAGCACAGGAAGAAAACATGTATTAAGGGTGCTATCTGGCATGACTGGAGTGAGGCCATTTGGTGCCCAAAACTTTTTTTTTAATGGAATTATAACAAAAATATCAGCATTTTGGTTGAAAAAAATTCTACTCCAGAGCTATCAAAAAGCAAGTGTGGGATATTAAAAACCTGTCATTGAGGTAAAGGGAATATTCTGTAAAACACGCCTTCTTTGGCATTTGGTTTCTGCTGAATTACCCTGCACATTCATAACAGATTTTTAAATAACCAACTAAAAAGCATTTTTTTATTCTTTATAAAAGACAGAAACCAATTACTTTGAAAGTACATATCTATTTTAACTTTAAAGTGCCATCAAAAATGCAACTTACGGTACTTTGAATTTTTTTTCTTCTCATTTTTAAGAGAAAATAAGGCTCGACATTTCATGTGAATTGTCTGTCTAGCAGACAATTCATATGAAATGTCAAACCTTATTTCCTCTCAAAAACAATAATGTATGAAAAAAGAATGTCGTCTGCTACAGTTTTGCTTAGCACTTCAAGGGTTAAGTAAAATGTACATAAAAGGCAGAATTTCTTCACGTTTTTAGTAAGCTAATAATCCGTCGCTTACGAGTCAACAATGCCAAAGCGGAAACCAGTACTAAAAGCCTGTCAGTTTCAACAACGATCAGGTCATGTAACTGTCATTCCAGTACTCTTTAATCAATACAGAGCTGAAGATAAGCCAAATGTAGTTCTAATTTTGGGACCAAAATGTATATTGTGGATATGGTGTTCATCAGATCACTCAAATAAGCAACCACACCATGTCTTGGTGAAGAAGGATGAACTAGAAATGTCTCCAAAGGACATGGATGCCCCCGCCTGAAAAACTTAAAGGCAAATTACTCTAACGCCTTAAAAATTTCAACACAAACTGCTAACGCCATCTCGGACACTGACTGAAATGGACACATGGATGGACAAGGTAATACTATCTGCTCTTCCTACTATTCTTCGAATGGCAGGGGCAAAGAATCACAACTTAAATATGAGCCAGCGCACTAAAAAAACTTACATTAAGACTTGTGAGACCAGCGAAGACTCAGATCAGCCTAAACATCCATGCAATCTGAACACTCTTCACTGAAAGCCTGTGCCTTACAGCCTCCAGGCTATTCAAAGAGGGATAAATGAGAACCCTTACCATACTGGGAGGATGTACTGGCTGGCCTGAGTCTTTGCTGGTCACAGAGGTCTTACTGTAGGTTTTGTCATGCGCTGGTTCATATAATAGTATCTAGAGCACTCGCAATAGCCCAACATTATGAGGACTTCATTTTATTAACAAATAACTAATTGTAATTCATCATTATGAAAAAATGTAGAAGGACTTACCATTATCCAAAGTGAACGCAGAAAAGATTTTTTATAGCAATGTATGGGGGAAAAATACCAATCGGTATATGTGTCAACCACAGGCCCAATGAAAGAGACTATCAACCGAGACTATAATTTTTGTCATTTTTGGCACCAATAAAACACCTTGTGGGTACACCACAACCTCTTTATAACACTATTATTGGGGTCCATAGCATAAACCATGTTAGTTAAATAACCGTGTTATATCCAAACAAAAATGTATAGATTATATTGAAAAATGACCATTTATGGTCATTTTTCAATATAATCTATACATTTTGGGATCCAACTTTTAACCGTATTATATCAAAACTGTGTTATAACGAACCGTGTTATAAAGTGGTTGTAGTGTACTTGCTGAAACTGCCTTAATTAAGCAATTCCAGTAAGTACTTATAAGATAGGTTTTCTTTGTTATTATTTTTGCACTGATGATATATCTTGTGGGTGCTCACTGAAATCGCCTATATGAGGCAATTCCAACAACTATTCACAAAATATGGTTCGGTGCGAAATAACAAAAAATTATCATAAACTATTACTGTAATAACCCTAAGTGTTGGGACAGATAGGCCTTTGCAAACAGTGTAGACCTAGATCTGTGCTGTCTGATCAAGTCTACACTGTTTGCCATACATTCAGCAATATTTTAGATACATCAATGAGTAGCAGAATGGACTATTTCAAATTTTAGGGCAAGTATGGTAAGTAGATTAGGTGTCCTAATACTTAGGATAAATACAGTACAACAAAATAACCACCTTGTCTTCAACTACCACTTTTACCCTAAGTTTTAGAAAGACAGGCCTGAACTGTGTAGACCCAGCTTAGACACCATATATTCTTACCACACTTAACCTGAAGTTTGAACAAGTCCATTTTTCCTTCCTGTTGATATGTTTTTTTTAGACATAGCAAACAGGTAGTAAATTGGGTCTTGTTCAAATTTGATTGCTGGAAAGGCGGCAAACAGTGTAATACCAGATCAGATGCCACATTTTGTGGCATCTGATCTCGGACTATACTGTTTGCTTAGGCCTGTCTGTCTGAATACTTCAGTTATGATATGGAAATGGAAAAAAAAAAATATTTTCACAAAACTTATCCTCTTTTATCATCTGGGCAGTATCAGGTAAAAAATGATTTTTTAGGCATGTGCAGACAGGGAAAGCCCAGATCAACTGAATATCTATGCAGTATGGTCAGGACACCTGTCTGCTTAAAGGGGAACGCAACCCCAAAAGGCATTGTGCTTTAAAGTAAAGGACTTTACAATGAATTCTACACAAATTTGATCAAAATCAGTGGAAAATTAAGTAAGTTATAGACAATTGAATCTTTCAACATTGGTGGAATGAGCTCCGCCATTTTGAATATTTAATGAGGTTTCATAAAAATTAAAATTCATTTGATAAAGGTAGTTATTGTCATAAAGTTGGTTTATTTTTGGGGAAATGATTGCTTGTCACTCGAATCAAAAGATAATAAAAAATCTGTAGCAAAATTATTCTTAGAAACCCTTTAAAATTTAGTTTTGCATACTTAATTTAGGCTGTGTGACGTCACTAAGCCTACAATATGGCGGATTCCATGACAGCCATTTTAAATATATTTAAACCACCATAACTTCCTTATTTCTAGGCAGATTTTGAAAATTCTTGCATCAAAATTAATGGCTTTTTAAGCACTTTACTCCAAGATATACTTACAACTTATATTGCGTTCCCCTTTAACCTTCACCACTCTCTGGGCTAATTCAGAAGATGGTACATTGATAATATTTTTCCCAGAAAAAGGGTTTTGACATTTCTTACAAATTATCTCAATTGGAGACAATTTGCATGACATGTCAGAACTTGTTTTCTGGGAAAAATAAGAAAAGTATTTCAATATGTCATCTGCAGAAAATTTTACCAAGAGTGCTTTGGGTAAACCCTTGTCCTGCTGAATAAATTAAGATACCACGCCCACTTCTAATTTTCAGCCAATCAAGTTACTTGATCCAAATTGTTGTTATAAATTTGCATTCTTGATGGCAAACAGTGCAGATCCAGATCAGTTGGCTTCTTCATATATCTGGGTTCAGCAGGACAAGGGTTAAAGAATCACTGGAATGTTTCAGTGGTATAGCTATAGTGAAGACGGGTATCCAGAAATATGTTTTTTTCTTTGTTCTTCATGAAAACATGTCATGGCCATTCATTAGAATGTGTTCTTAACCCTTGTCCTGCTGAATAAATTAAGATGCCACACCCACTTCTAATTTTCAGCCAATCAGATTACTTGAGCTGTATTGTTGCTATAAATTCATATACTTAATGGCAAACAGTGCAGATCCAGATCAGTTGGCTTCTTCAGAAGCCAACTGATCTGGATCTACACTGTTTGCAAAGGCAGGGTATATCCGGGGTCAGCAGGACAAGGGTTAATTAATAATGACAAAATACATTTTTATGGAGAAATAAGAAAAACATTAAACACTTTTTTGGTTGAAAAAAAAAAAAAAAAAAGCCTTATCTAGAGCTATGAAGGACAGGAAAGGCCCATGAGAGTGTGTGGATTTGCCTGATGATTCAACTGATAGAATAGCACATACTGACACTCTATGCCTCCAAGACATCCTTTTCAATTCAGAAACTCAAATGCAAAATTCAAATTCCTACAGATCAGACAAGTGACATTATGGCTAGAAGCAAATAATCGTCTTTGATGACAATGTTCTGAGAAAGTTAAAAATAGAAACTCTCCCAATCTCCAAAATTGAATCTGTTTACTGTTATTTTCTTCTAGTCAAGCAACAAAACTACGGAGATCTAAACAAGGCTGCACTGCAGTAAAATAAAACAGTACAGTACATTTTAGTCCTTAAAGTGCTAATCACAATTGCAGCAGACAACATAATGATTTTTTTTTTTAATTATTTTTCACAGAAAATAAGGCTTCACATTTCATGTGAATCATCTGCTAAGTCTTACATTCTCTTAAAAATAATATTTTTTTTTAGACTTTCATGCGCTACAATTTTGGTTAGCCCTTTAAAGGATAACTGCGCAAGCTCAGGACAACTTCAAAAGCCAACAAAACATACAGTTTAACTGCAACTTTTCTTACTTGCCCCAGAAAACAGGGCTTTTGACATTTCATGTGAATTACTAAGGAGACAATTCACATGAAACATCAAGACCTATTTGCAGAGTAAACATGAAAAATATTTCAAAGTGTCGTCTGCAGATGTTTCTATTTAGCCAGCAAAGAGTTAACTATTCTACCTGCAATGTAAATGGCAATATTTTCAGGTTACAGAATAATTTATCAACATACTTTAACTTAAAGGGGACAAGATACACCTCCAAGGGAAATAAATCTGACTTGGAAATATTTGCCTCCATTCTCATTGGGGGCAACTCTTAAAGGGAACAAATTCTTTCCTTTAAGCGTATTCTCCATTTTTTTTCAACTGATGGCAGAGCCATTAAACTCCAATCCGCAGAAATCAAAACATTTCTGCAGAACTTATTCCTGCCTAAGTATTAACCTTTACATTCTATGGGTAAATTCGGCAGACAACAAACTGATAACATTTTTCTTATTTTTCACAGAAAATAGGCCTTTACAGTTCATGCAAATTGTCTCCACGCAGGAGACAATTTGCATGAACTGTCAAAGCCTATTTTCCGGAAAAAAATAAGAAAAATATTTCAAAATGCGGACTGTTTTACCCAGAGTGCTAATTGTTAAGATAGATAGGCCTGATAAAATAGTCTTGATGAACACCAGGCACTGAAACATGTGGCATCTGATCAAGGTCTACATAGTTTCCACTCATCCAGCAGTCTTTTAGATACATCGACAGGAGTTAAACAGACAGGTACAGTAAGAAGTTATTGTGTCTGACTACTTAGGGTAACTATGGTAACGGGAGTATGAGTATCATTAACCCTGGTTCTTCTGAACCCGGATGTGCCCTGCCTTTGCAAACAGTGTAGATCCAGATCAGTTGGCTTCTGAAGAAGCCAACTGATCTGGATCTGCACTGTTTGTCATTCAATATGTGAATTTGTATCAACAATCTGGATCAAGTAATCTGATTTGCTGACAATTAGAAGTGCGTGTGTTTTGTTTGTGTTGAGGTTTTACGGCCCAGTCAACCCAATGGGGTCATGTCGAGCGCGGTCAGTTTACCTAACCACACGTTTACTGGGCAGGCTTAGTCCTCTAAGCGGTTAACCAGTATTGTGCACATTCTTTCACCAGAAACTGACAACTGCCCTTCTTGAATCAGCGGAAAAGAGAGAATGACCGTAGAAAATATTTCATGATCAATCTCCACGAAAGAATGTTGCCGACCTCGGCGGGGGTTGAACCCGTGACCTCCTGGTCTCCAGTCGGACGGCGCATCCAACTGAGCCACCGAGGCGGGCAGAAGTGTGTGTGGCATGTTAATTTATTCAGCATGTCAAGGGTTAACCTCAGCATAAATATATCCCTTAACCTATTTACATGGAGTGGTCTCTTCTACCACAACTCTTTGGACCAGTCTATTTCCAACAGCAGGGTGTTTGGTTAGTTTTTATTATAACTTTGTTTGATAAAAAATTCTGTATTTAATGCAAACAGTGTAGACCCTGGTCAGATGCTGCATTCTGCAACATCTGATCTGGGTCTACACCCTTTAAGAGGTTGTCCGACTGAAAGGGGTAAAAGAGCTTTCACAACTGCAGCAGACAACAGTTTTATTTTTGCATTTTTCCGAGAAAAAAAGACTTAGCATTTCATATTAATCATTTGTATAGCACAACCTCCCAAGCTAAAGGCTGATACTTTATCAGTTGAGCCACTCAGAATGCATATCATCATAAGTTCATAATCAAATATTAAATGGGGAGATAACCTAAACTAAATGCCACAGCCATCATGTTGAGCCAATCAGTGCTTATCATTTTGGCAATCATAAAGCACATTTAGGGACATTGAATGGTGGTTAGATGGACTAAGGATACATGTTGGGGCAATATACCAGGGAGATCTTTTCTGTATAGTAGATTTACAATATTTAACCTTAACTTTTGGGAAGCCTTAACCTTTACAACTCTCTGGGCTAATTCAGCAGATGACACATGATATTTTTCTTAATTCTCCTAGAAAACAGGATTTGATATTTCATGCAAATTGTCTCCAAATCCAAAGAGATAATTTGCATGAAATGTCAAATCCTGTGTTTTTTGGAAACAGTAAATGAGAAAAATATCACCAGTTTATCATCTGCAGAATTGGTTAAGGGAATGGTAAAAAAAGTTAAATTGGGACATCTCAACTTTTTACCATACTTGTCCTGATATTTGAATGTCCATATTACCACCTGTTGATGAGTCTAAGAACTGCTGGATGAGTTGCAAACAGTGTAGATCCTGATTCTGCAACCTGTCTGTCCCAATACTGCAGGGCCCGGTTGTTCAAAGCGTCGTTAGCTTAACGAGCTCGTTAAGGGTCATTTCATTAACTGTTTTAGGGGATTCAATATACATTATTCTGATATTTTTTGCTGAAAAAATGTGAGTAGCTTTTGCACTGCAAAAGCTACTCACATTTTTTCAGCAAAAAATTTCAGCATATTTGTGTATCACTCGATGTAAATTTTAACGAATAGTTAACTAACTATGTCGTTAGCTTTGAACAACTGGGCCCAGGTCAATACAGTATGCATTCTATATAATGCTGTAAGAACTGGATAACCATCATTAATTTCACAAATATATAAGGATTTCCCGTCAGAGAGAAATTAACTCTGGTCTTGCTGAACCTGAATAAGCCCTGTATTTGCGAACAGTGTAAATCCAGATCAGTTGGCTTCTTCAGAAGCCTGATCTGGACGTGCACTGTCATTCAGAATGTAAATTTGCACCATTAGCCTGGATCAAGCAATCTTACTGGCTGAAAATTAGAAGTGGGCGTGTCATCTTAATTTATTCAGTATGACAAAGGTTAACACCCATATAGCAGGAACATAATACATACAGAAATATATCAATATTTTTTTTTTCAAAATCTATACAAAAATATTGCCATTCACAGTAAATTCAGTAATATTGTACATGTATAGCTAAGCTACAAACTAAACATATTCAAGTACAATACAAAACATATAAAACAATGTCAGCCAATCAAAATGTTTCACAACAACAAATCAGCCAATCAAAATGTTTCACAACAATGCTGAGACAATATAAAACATTCTGGGTAAAATCCAAAACTTAATTGTGGATAAACTTTGAAACAAAACATAGCTGTGTTTCTAACGACTTAAAATGATACATCAGAGAATGACGATAAAACTAGAGAAGCACAAATATTCATTAATTTTCAAGATGAGAAAAAAATATGGGAAGGCAACATCACAGTAACTATTTCATGCAAGATAGTTTTAAATGTGACAGAAAAAGAATCTTCGCACAAAAATATTGAATCAAAAACATAACTATTTCACTCCTAAACACTAAAGAATAGCTCTACCATCTTTGAATTTAGACAAGTTCACTATGGTAAATATCCTATAATTTCGAACACTTTATTCCAATCCCTTTTTTTTGGCTCAATTTTTGCTTTTTGTGCAGTTGTTTATTAAAATACTTAGTGGAATGGCAAACAGTGTAGACCCTGATCAGACTGCTCCTTCAGTTTACATATGCAATTTTGTCAGACACTTTGGTGTATGAAATTTTAGGACATTTATGGTATGTCAAAAAGTATTTGACAAAAATCATGAACATGTAGCAAGTGGTGTAGATCCTGACGAGATGGCTTATCAGGAGCCTTTACATCTGGTTCTACACTGGCAACTTTTTATTTTACTACAGCCTCGGTGGAAAGGTTTGAAGCAATAATTTGAAAGGAAAATATACATCACCTTTACATCACTAACAATGATTTAAGGTAAATGTCCTTATGATACTCTGTGAAGACAGGTTCTGCCAAAACACTGCTTTTGTTTTTGTTGTTATTTATGCTATCTTTTAATTATTCTATGATATGATTATGATGTCCATTTCCAGTATGAGATTTAGTGTATACAAAATGTGTTATTCTTATAACTATCTAAAGCAATTCACAAGGAATCAGTAGATTTTTAATCCTTAAGGCATCATTCAAAACCGTTGCAGGTAGACATTCTCATTTTTTTTTTTTTGGCTGTTGTTTTTCAATAAAAAATAAGGCTTGCCAATTCATGTACCTAGTAAACAATTCACATGCCTTGTGGAGCCTTATTTCCTCTGAAAACAAAACAAAAAACAACAACAACAACAAAAAAAAAAAAAACAATGACAGAATGTCATCTGCAGCTGTATGTCTGGCCTTTGAGGGTTAAATTGGGCTATACCATGAGAAAACAGATCCTCAGAGCATATACAGGTAGCGTATCTGTCTGTATCTTCACTGTTCAAATGCTGGTTTGTATGCTCAGCATGCTGGGTTAACCCTTATCCTGCCGAATAATTTAATTAGCTATACCCATTTCTGACTATCAGCCAATCAGATTACATCATATAATGTTTTCGTTCAAATTCACAAAATGAATGATAAACAGTGTAGATCCTGATCAGACGAATCAGATTACATCATATAATGTTTTCATTCAAATTCACAAACTGAATGATAAACAGTGTAGATCCTGATCAGACTGCTTCTTCAGAAGCCATCTGATCAGGATCTACACTGTTTGCAAAGGCAGGGGTTGTCATGAACAGCAGGATAAGGGTTAAGATTTCTGCAGACAACATGTCAAAATATTTTTTTTATTTTTCCCAGAAAACAGGATTGAACATTTCATGACAACAACAGACAATTTGCATGTAATGTCCAATCCTGTTTTCTGGGAAAAAAAAATATATATAAAAAATATGTTTGTATACTGCAGAATTTGCCCAGGTAGTGGTTATATTTGCCCCAAAGACCCCTTCTTTCATGGAACAGCTTCAGTTTAAAATAGTAAATACCGTACTGTCAGCCATGGCGGCAGAAATGAAACTGGTAACAAATTAAATCTCAAACATGCCTATATAATTTTGACCCCCTTAAACCCCACTTTTACATAGTAAAACTGGAGTTTACAGGGGTATACTTTATTTTGCTTATTTTGAGCAGAAATATAAAAAAAATATCAGAACTTTTTATCTGAAAATTTTCCTTTTTTGTTCTAAAATTTTCAATATATTTGAATAGGTGTATTTTCGTAATGTGTTCATTTCGATCACTTTCAGTATCTTGAATTTATTAAATGTATGGCAACATTTATAAAGAATGTATCTCAAATGAAAGATCTTGATGAATCATGCACTTTGATGCAAATTTGATCAAAACTGGATGAAAAATAAGGAATTTATTGAGGTTTGAATATTTCAAAATTGCTTTAATGGGCATCTCCATTTTGAATATTTAATAAGGGCTTA
Source organism: Anodontia alba (assembly GCA_964016985.1). Lineage (NCBI taxonomy): Eukaryota > Metazoa > Mollusca > Bivalvia > Lucinida > Lucinidae > Anodontia > Anodontia alba. The sequence goes on from OZ024832.1 coordinate 67,433,728, forward strand.
TGACATCACAAAGTCTTAATTAAATATGCAAAACCTAAATAAATGATACAAAATGGCACCACTCGACGATAATTTTGAAACCTTTAAAAATTGATGACTTCCTTTCTTTAGTTTTTATCAAATTTTGGTCAAATTTTCACTAAAATGCATGTTTTGTCAAGATTTTCCATTTAAGGTTCAGTCTTCCCCAACCTTGTTTTTCCCTTTAAGCATATCCAGGTAGTCTTCTGCAAAAAGCAATTAGTAGGCGAGAAAATGGTTCTCATTGCATATGCTGGCAATGAAGCCAAAATATCTTGGCCAGCCTATTAACTGCATTATTATAGAGAACGTTTTCGGTCATCAGGTTAAACAACCAGTGTATGTTCTAACTAAATTAACCAAATTTTTCCAAATTTGAGTAGAATAGGGACTGTGTTAAATTCAATCAATATTATTTGTACTTTTCTATGTCTAGCTTTGATGGTGTGGCCATGTGGACACGTCTTCTAGCTTTAATGCTATGAAAACAGCAAGCTGGATTTTTTTCTTCTCCTGTTAACCCTTGTCCTGCTGAATAAATCAAGATGCCACGCCTACTTCTAATTTTCAGCCAATCAGATTACTTGATCCATATTGTTGCTATAAATTTACATACTTAAAGGCAAACAGTGCAGATCCAGATCAGTTGGCTTCTTCAGAAGCCAACTGATCTGGATCTACTCTGTTTGCAAAGGTAGGGTATATCCGGGTTCAGCAGGACAAGGGTTAATTCAATACTTATTTCCCTCGATAAAGAAAACACTAACAGTATTTTTACTCGACAGCTTATTCTGACATATTAATCTTTAATAGTTAAAGACAATTTTAAATCAAGTACCAAAACAACAACTCCTATGATTTTGTTAAAATCAAGTTATGCATGATTAATATCTAATACTGACATTTTAGCTGTGTGACCATAATCTTCTGGTTTGCGTTTGTAATTACATTAAAGAGCAAATGAAAATTCCCAAGGGAATTGTAATAATATATGGCAAGAATTCCCATGGGAATTATTTCAAAGCTTTTAGACAAATTGGTATCTTTATTGAAATAATGCTCACCTTTCTGGGAAACTTATACCAGTGAATGATTTTTTTGATTTGGGTTTTACGGCCCTTTCAAGAATATTTCACTTATATCGAGCCGATCGTTCATCGAAGGTGGGCGAAAACCGGAGAACCCGGAGAAAAACCACCTGACCATCCGTAAGCAGAACTTGGCTTTCCCACATATGACCCGAGCCAGGCTCGAACCACAGCGGTGAGAAACCTAATGGATCAAGAGTCAACTCTCTTATCCACTAGGCTACGGGGGCCCGTACCAGTGAATGAGATATGCATGTCTGTTGGGTCTAATCGAAGAGCATGGATTCTCTGGATTCTGGAAGAAATCTTTAACCTATTTATGCCAAGTTGACTCTTCTACCTGAACTCTTTGGACCAGTCCATTTCCAGTTTAAGGGGTCAGATTTTATTATTGCCATGTTTTATAGAAATGTTTGTAATTAATGCAAACGGTAAAGACCCTGATCAGATGCCACATTCTGCAGTGTCTGAACTGTGTCTACACTGTTTGTTAATGTCCCATTCATGAGATGCTAAGCACAAATGGGTTAATCCTTGCAGTGCTAAGTAAAACTGTTGCAGACGCCATTCAAATTTTTTTATTATTATTATTTTTTGGAGAAAAAAGACATGTGATTTCTAGGCAGACAATTCACATGAAATGTCAAGGCTTATGTTGTCTGAAAAAAAAATCAAAACTGTCGTCTGCTGCAGTTAAGATCAGCATTTTAAGGGTTGAACTAATTATTGACAATTCTCGGCCAAGAATTAGTTGCATGTGATTTGGCTTTGCGGTTGTTTCGATGAGACATGTCAGTTATCAGCTCTTCCAATGTGGCGGATTAATCTTTAAAGAACTGTTCCTGTCACAACAGTAGAAGACCACTTTCTAAAGTTTCCATTTCTATTTTAAAGAGACAACATGGTTTGTCACTTCATGTGAATGGTCTGCTATTTTCTGGGTATAATAAAATATTTTAGAATGTCATCTGTTACAATTATGAATGGCACTTTAGCACTTAGGGCACTATGAGCAATTTCAGCAGATGATAAACTGACAATATTTTTCTTATTTTTCCCAGAAAACAGACTTTGAGAGACAATTTGCATGAAATATCAAAGCCTAATAAGATAAAAAAATTTCGAAATGTCTCCTGAAAATTTTACCCAGCATGCAAAGTGTTAAAAGGTTAATCTGTGACTTCTGTGAGTATTGTTCACAGTAAAAAAAACAGAGTGGACCATTTTACTGCCATACTGCGCAATATTTTTTTCCCCAGTACAGCGCTTATATTCTCCCAGGACTTTGGGTTAATGAAAAGTCTTTTTTTCATAAATATGCAGCACGCTTTAGTGGGCTATGAAAATGACAAACTGATTTTTTTTCTTATCACATGTCAAGCATTATTTTCTAGGGAAAATAAGAAGTATAACTCATCTGTTGTGTGCCATTTTAAAGGACCTTTTCTTTTCCTACAATTTGATACATTTCGGTGTATTTTTATTTTATTTCTTTCCCAAAACATGCCAGCTGAAATTGGTTTACCATATTATTCTAAAAACTTTGACACATAAACTCCATACCATACTTATCCTAGAATTTGAACATCCATTTATAACCACTTGATAGGTCTAAATACTGCTGGATGAATGGCAGTGTAGACCCCAATCAGATGCCACAGTCTGTGGCGTCTTATCTGGGCCAACACTACTCAGGCTTGTCTGTCTCAATATTTAGGGTAAAATATGGTACTTAGAGTAAAAAAAAAAGTATTTTGGGTAAAATAGGGTACTAAGTGTAAAACACAGTACTTAGGGTATATGCAGTACTTAGGGGTAATATAGTAAGGGTAAAATACGGTATTTAGGGTAAAATATGGTACCTCATAAAGGTCCTTTTCCAACACTTACTACATGTAGCTTCTTTCTCCTTTCTGAGAAAGGCAAATTAGCTCTGTGTAATTTGATACAATTGAAGTCTTTTCCAAGACAGAACTGAATAAAAATTGCTTCTGAACAAGCAGAAATCATCACAGAACTCAAGTGAAGTTGTTTTTTTCGTCCTAACTGCATTTAAATTAACCAAAGATTTTTCCAATTCTAGTCACGAACTTAACTTTTATCAATACCAGATATCAACATAATCAATATAGCTGTAGAAAGATGCCAGCAAGTAATGGGTTTTTTTCTTATTTCTCCATGAAAATGTATGTTATGGGTTCTCATTAAAAGTGCCTTTCCAGCATATGCTGAAATACTGTATCTACCCTAAGCAGACAAAAACCAAACCATTACGAAAACATGCCTATTCAAACATACTGAAAATTTCATCACCAAAAAATGAAATTTTTCAGATAAAAAAAACCTGATATTTCTGTACTCACAATCTATGGTTTTGAGCAGAAATAAGAAAAATAATGTATATCCCTGTAAACCCCAGTTTTACTATATAAAAGTGGGGTTTAAGGGGGTCAAAATTCTTTAGGCATGTTTTCGTGATGCAGTGTAAACATCTGATCAGTGTTTACATTGTTTGTCATTTGTCCAGCAGTATTTTTAGATACATCAACATGTAATAAAAAATTTTGTTCTTTTTTTCTCCACATTTTAGGATAAGTATGGTTAGGTGATACGGTATCTATATATTTAGGGTAAACATGGTAATACAGTATTACGTATTACACTGCTTACATATACAGCTATGTAATCAAGCTTACTGAATTCCATAAAAGACTACCATATTTACCCTCAGTATTGGGACACCTTATTTACTTACCATACTAGTCCTAAAATTTGAATTAGTCCATTCTACTATAAACCTTTTGATGTGTCTAAAATATTGCTGTATATGTGGCAAACAGTGTAGACCCTGATCAGATGCCACATTTTGTGGCATCTGATCTGGGTCTACATTGTTTGCAAATGCCTTTCTGTTCCAATACTCAGGGTTATTATGTTATACTAGAGATAAAAAATACATTTACACATATCGACATTTTTTTCTTATTTCTGAAGCAAAATATGTTCTGGAACCTCATAACAAAAAGTCATTAACATTTAAATATTCTCTCTCTCTTTTTTTCTTTTTTAATTAATTTTCAAAGATTAGGCTTGACATTTCATGTGAATCTTCTGCCTAGCAGATGACAAATGAGAATGTCATTTGCTACAATTTTGCAGGACACCTTAAGGGTTAAAATTTTCTCAGTGGTATTACATAATAAATGGTATATTCCTGGAGAATTAAGAAAAAATACAGTAAAGCCTGGTATAGACCCATTTTTGGAAGTTGGAGTTGCTTCCCTTAGAAAGCTTTTTTCACCATTCTGGAGTAGAAGTTTACATTGCAACAATAGGGAAAATCTAAGAAAATGTGCCATTTTTATGTTTTCAAGAAATCTGCTCATATGACTTACATGGTTGGATGATAATAAGTGTATTATACATCATGTCGCTCTTCTAGCATTTTATTTGACCAAATTAGCATTTTCTTTGACCAAATTAAAAATTATTGCTTCTTTCTGTGATTTTCTTCTTAGAAAGTAATATTTGCCTGTACTCCAGAATATATAGAGGACAAAATTCAAAAGGGAGCTAACTGCAAGATCTCCAAATATGGGTCTGTTTTGAGGCAGAAAAAAATATATAAGAATATTTTAACGCATGCCAACATTTTTCATTTAAAATTCAATTACGCTTAATTTAATCCTGCTTTAGGAGATATCTACATCTCATTACTGCTTAAAATAAAATATTAACCCTTAAAGTGCCAAGCAAAATTTAGCAGATGACATTTTAAATTTGTTTAAACTTTTTTTCTTGGAAAATAAGGTTTCACATTTTATATGAATCTTCTGCTTGGAGATGATTCACATGAAATGTCAAGCCTTATTTTCTCTGAAAAATACAAAAATCAAAATCTGATCTGCTGCAGTTATGACCGACACTTTAAGGGTTCACCTTATTCCTGAAGTTGCTTCTCTTTGATAAAGAAGAAAAGATAAATGACAAATAAATACATGGATAAAAAGAATTTGTATTCGAATGGATTTTTTTTACTAATTACCATAGTACCAGAGAGTTCCTAATAAAACATACCATAAGTGTAATTACCCTAAATATCCAGGGCCCAGTTGTTGTTCAAAACTTAAAAATATTAAATTTCTGGACCCAGTAGTTTAAAACTTAATGAAGTTGTTAGCAAATGTGATATTAAAATTTCCATCTTAACATACGGAAGATACATTGATATTTTTGGCTTAAAAAATGTGAGTGGCTTTTGCAAAAGCTGCTCACATTTTTGCAGCAAAAATATCAATGTATTTGAAAATACTTTGGCTACAACAGTTAACAAGTTTAAAATTGTCATTAAAATTCTCTTTTAAGCTAACAATGCTTTGAACAACTGAGCCCAGACAGACATGGACAAGCAAGTAGTGTAGACCCGTTTGAGTAGGGTCAAAACCATTTGCAATTCAGCCAGCACCTTTTACTCGCATCACTGCACCGTCCAATAGACTTTCAAGGTTTTCAAGACATACCAGTATGACAAGGTACAGCTGCAGATAAGGGCTTTAGGAAATCTTTTTTTTTTTTTTTTTTTTTTCCCAACTGAAAGGTACCAACATTTTTCATTTCTCTGTGAGAACATGTTGTTGGTACTTATTAGAAGCACCTCATTGAGGCGCTTCTAGTAAGTACCCACAACATGTTTTTTTTTACCTAAGGTTTTACGGCCCAGACAACCCATTACGGTCATGTCAGGCTCAGTCAGTTAACCTACTCACTCTGTTCCTGGGCAGGCTTAGTCTTCTAAGCAGTTAACCAGAACATGTGCACAGACTTTCGTCAGTAACTGACAATTACCCCTCTGTAATCAGCAGGATAGGGAGAATGGCCATAGAAATTCTTTCATGATCAATCTCCACGAAAGTTATGTGGCTAAGCTGGGGTTCAAAATTGCGACCCCTGGATCTTTAGTCACATGTGCTACTGACTGCACTACGGTGCCCTATTGTAGAAAAATAAGAAAAACATTTATGTGACTGCCTCACGTAGCTGGAATTATGGGTAAGGTGCAGATGTCCAAATATTTAGAGTAATTATGGTATACAAGGACTGAAATAATAAAATCAACCCTTTTATATATCTATAAAATTTTATTCTTTTTTCATTAATCTTTCTGTAAAACACAACATTTAACATGTCTAAAATCTTTACTATATACAATAAAAACAAATCCAAACAATAGTAACATCTTAACTATGTGTACTCTCTGAAGTATATTCAGCAGATGACTGTGAATGACATGTTTTGTTGTTGTTTTCTAACTTTTCCCAGAAATCAAAGCTCAACATTTCATGTAAACTATCTCCTAAAGAGACAATTCACACAAAATGTCAACATTTTTTCTGAGCAAATGTGAAAAAAATTAAAAAATGTTAAAAGACATTTAAATTCTTCACTCTATTAAATGAGCTCATCAAGGCAAAAGGTACCTTAGCATAAAACAAATGCTTTGCAGGCTGGGCAAACTTTTCAGATGTCATTGTGCAATACATTGTAATAGTCTTATTATAAAGCTTTACATTTCATTCAAACTGTCTCATTGGAGACAGTTTGAATGAATGTCAAGCCTTATTTTCTGCAAAAACAGAGAACATTTTGGTGTTAACTGCTGCTATTCATCACGAAAACATGCCTATATAATACTGACCCCCTTAAACCCCACTTTTATATAGTAAAACTGGGGTTTACAGGGGTATACATTATTTTTCTTATTTCTGCTCAAAAACATAGATTGTGGGTACTCATTAGAACCGCCTCGCCAAAGCGGTTCTAACAAGTACCCACAATCTCTGTTTTGAGCAGAAATAGGAAAAATATCAGGGTTTTTTATCTGAAAATTTTCAGTTTTTGGACGTGAACTTTTCTATATACTTGAATAGGCGTGTTTTCGTAATGCAACTTCAGCAGGATAAAGGTACAGCCAAGGCCCTATCAGACATGTGCATGCCTTCTCTGTCACGAAGACCTCTGACCTCCATTTTGAAGAGCTCAAGGTCATGTGATTTTATTTGCCAATGTAAGGTACCTGAATTTGCTTGACGAAGGTAATGAGGATTAATATTTACAAGTATTTATAAAACTAGCCATCTAAAACAATTAAAAAAACTTAAAAGACCATAATGATGATAGCAATAAGACTAGATTGTGATCAGGCTTCACAGATGTGCAGGATCATTTGGGTGTGTACTGGCTACATTTGTGGTATGACTCATTTCTGTTTGCAGGATTCAAGCCTTTATGGAAATGGATAGCCTTCTGGAAGTAGTTAGTTAGTGCATGAAACTTATTAATCTGTGTGTGTGTGTGTGTGTGTGTGTGCGTGTGTGTGCATGTGTGTGTGTAAAAAAGTTCAAGCTACATCATGAGCTTACTGGTTTAACTTTTCGCACTACTTCACTACTTGGGTATCATCCGCACACAACAAACTGATAATATTTTCCCTAAGGAAAAGTTACACAAGATTCCAAACTCTTTTTTTTCTCGAGAAAAAAGCATAAAATATTCTGAAATGTTGTCTGTTGCTATTTGGTCAGATAATTAAGGTTTACTAATAAAGCATCTATTAGCAAACACTGAAATATTATTGTTTTGAGAAAATAAGGCTTCAAAACTCATGGGAATCATCTGCCTGGCAGACAATTCACATGATATATTAAGCCTTAATTTTTCTGAAGAAAAAGAATATTCAAAAAAAAAAAAAAAAAAAAAAGACTGTTGTTTGCTACAATTTTGCTTGGTACTTTTTAACACTTTACATGTTGAGTAAAAATTTCAGTGGACAACATTTTGAAATATTTTTCTTATTTTTCCTAGAAAATAGGAGTTGACACTTCATGAAAATTGTATTCTTTGGAGTCAATTTGCATAAAGCATCAGATCCTATTTTCTAGGAAAAATAAGAAAAAAATATCACCAATTTGTCGTCTGCTGAGTCTACCCATGGTGTGGTAAGTGTTGAGGGTATAAATGTTAGAAGCCTGGCCATGTCAGTGTCCAGAACAGGATTTATTTTAACCCTTGTCCTACTGAACCCGGATATACCCTGACTTTGCAAACAGTATAGATCTGAAGAAGCCAACTGATCTGGATCTGTACTGTTGACCATTTAGTATTTTAATTTGTATGAACAACTTGGATCAAGTAATCTGATTGGCTAAAAAATTAGAAGTGGGTGTGGCATCTTAATTTATTCAGCAAGACAAGGGTTAATGTAAAACATCTATATGAGCTAAATAACTTGTTCACGAGCAAATTAGCTTCTTTTATTACATTAACTCACAACTGTCAGACATGGTCTGATTTGTTCAGATGAAAAAATAAAGTTCCTACGGTACAATGGGGATCTCTGCCATGGTCTGAATCATTCTTCAGATGGAAGTCTTCAATTACCTCTTTTAATTATGTTTCAGACCGTTTTTTTTTTTTATTATGTTTCAGACCGAGACATCTGTCATGGTCGGAACAATTCTTTAGATGATAAGACCATCCATCTTCACCATTATCACAAATTACAGAAGAGTTACAATTATACACTTGTATAAATCCTCCCTAACCCCATCCTCCAATGACAAAACAACAACTTTGTTTACAAAACCAACTTTCCATTGCAGATAAAATAATTTACACCCCCCCCTCCACCATCCCCACTAAAGCCCTATTTAAATTGTAGCAGATGACATTCTATTTTTTTTTTTTTTTTAATTTTCATGTGAATGGTCTGCCTTAAAGCAGACAATACATGTGAAATGTCAAGTCTTACTTATTGATAAAAATAAAGAAAACGTTTCAGAATATTGTCTGCTGCTCTTGTGATTGGCACTTTAAAGGCTTCAACTAAATGCTGACTTCCAGGTGGGTATTTGGTAAAATATTAATTCTGGATTGAAAAAAGCGCTATGGACCTCATTTGCAGAATATCTGACAACAGTCAATATATTCCTAAATCAGACAATTGGTACCGAATACATGCATTTTCAGGCATATGATGAACTTTAAGTATCATTATCAAGCAAGAATCGAAAGAAACAACAACTCTCCAATGGCAACATTTAGACTGCTTCCGCCAAAAACTCAGCAGTTTTTTAATGAACTTTGTGGGGACTCATTTAAATTACCTCACATTATATTTGTGCAAAAATAACTTTTGCTCATTGTGGACTACTGCAGACTGAAGGATACTGTATCGTAGCTACAGATAAGAGGGGGGTATCCACAAAATATTTTTCTTATTTCTCCGTGAAAACGTATGTTGTGGTACTCATCAGAAGCGCCTCACCGAGGCGCTTCTAATGAGTACCCACAACATATGTTTTCACGGAGAAATAAGAAAGATATCAGCATTTTTCGGATGAAAAAAAACGCCTTATCTGTTGCTATGCTGTATTTACCCTAAATATTCAAACCTTAAAACTTAGTATGCTGGGTGATAATTTCAGCAGACGACATTTTAGAATATATATTTTTTTTATATAAAATAGGTTTTGACATTTCTGAAATGTCATAGGTTGTTTTCTGGGAAAATTAAGAAAAATATCAACTTGTCATCAGCTGAATTTGCCCAGAGAGAGATAAATGCAACCTCCTAGCCATACTTTTCCTAAAATTTGAACATGTACATTTTCTTTCCCGTTGGTCTCTTAACTCTTTGCATGCTGGGTAATTTTGCATGCTTTTTTTGTTTTGTCGTCTGTTGAATTTTTTAAAGTTAACTTTTTAAAAAAAATTGTTCAGGAACACCAACAGTGTCAAACAGTTTGGATCCAGATTTTGATGGGCCTGATCTGGGTCCAAACTGTTTGCAAAGGTAATAGGCAGATGACAAAAGTTGACACTAGCAGAGAAAGAATTAAAACAGCTGGATGAGTGGGAAACAGTGTAGTCCTTGAGTGCTAGGTCCTGCAGTGTCTAATAGGGGTCTATGCTGTCTGCTCAGGTCTGTCAGTCAGAACACTACGAGTAAATACAATAACTACACGTCTATTGCCAAATTTATCACAAGAAGCAGTTTTCCGATAACAATATTTTACTACCGCGAGGATTTATGAACTTCAGCATCCCAGACAATCAAATGTGTCCCAGCGAGAGAAAATGTGCCGTCGGGTCATGTGCCGATAGGGAAGGCCCAGATCAGACTGCGCAGATGCGCAGTCTGATCAGGGCCTTCACTGTCCGCTAACAGAATCATAAGGATACTTCATAATGTATCCTCGGAAAGCAAAGGCCCGGATGTGCAAGATGATCTGAATCTCCGCATTTTGTACATGTTTGAAAGGCACTTTTTTGCTTGAAGTGGCCCAAATAATGTCCAAGATTACTTTCACACTGGATTTCCCTACAATTTCCTGTTCCTATGATATAGTGCAAAGGTCACTTCCGTATGACCTGGAAATCTTGACCTGCAATCTTCAGGCATAAATATTTGTCAGTCTGAACAGTTGTGCATTTCACTTCTTGTCACAGAAAAATGATCTCAGCAGAAACCATAATAATCCAATCTCTTCAAATGTTTGCGCTACTTTTTTTCATTAACAGCAAAAGATAGAAACATGCTGATCAGAAACAGTAACATAACACCTCCATGGACTTTACCAATCTGGACCAGCACTGATTTCTACGGAACTCAGTAAATGCTTAGCATTCTGGGTAAAATTTTCAGTAGACAAGATACAGAACAATTTGACAACATTTAGAGATTTTGAAATATTTTTCTTATTTTTTCCCTGAAAATAGGATTTGAATTTCAAGCAAACTGTCTCCACTAGAGACAGTTTGTACTAAATGTCAAATCCTGTTTTCTTGGAAAAATAGGAAAACTATTACTCTAAATGTTGTCCGCTGAAATTTTTACCCAGAATGCGTGTCAATAGAACTATTTGAGACTGGTGTGACTTAAAAGAGCAATAACAATACCATATGCCCTAGCCAAATATGGAGACAAAACAGAATCGAAAGTAAACAAATTTACCGCCACTGAAAGAGACTGTCTGTCTCCTACATGACAAGCAAGACACACTATTTACAAAATAAAAGGTTTCTGGATGCAATAGATTTTCAGCAGATCTTTACTAAGTGCATAGAAGTACCGCATTTCCTCCCAAATATTCATTTACTCCTAAATATTCATTTACTCCCAAATATTATTGCATAAAAAGCAGTGTCGCACGTTATTAACAGCCGTGCATTAACCGGCGAAAAGCCATGTATTAACAAGGCAATTCACGCGCTGTTAATGCACGGCTACGCAACTTTCAATATGCTGATACCGGGGCCACAGAATTGCTGCCATCACAAGATATGTACTACCATGTCCTCGAAGGCACAGTCCGTGGAAATAGCGTTCGCGTGACATCGGTGAAAAGGCGAAACAAAATAGTGCAAGAAATAACGCGAAATGTAGCAAATGTTTTCAGTTTTTATGCAATAATAGCGATCGAACATGGTTTTTCAATGCATTAACATTTGCCAGGTCCCTTGGGAGGTGTTGAAAACCGCGGCCTTTGGCCTCGGTTTTCAACACCTCCCACGGGTCCTGGCGGATGTTAATGCATGAAAAACCATGTTTGTTCCCTATATTCATTTACTCCCAAATATTTGGACAGAAAAAAATAAGCCTAAGAAGAAGTATAGACTCCAATCAGCTGCTACAGAATATGTAACTGATCAGGTTCAGCCCTCTTTGTCACTCACTGTCAGTTTTTAGTCAAATTGATTTTTTCAAATTTCAGGACAAGTATCCTTATCATGCTGGATAAATTAAGATGCCACGCCCACTTCTAATTTTCAGCCAATCAGATTACTTGATCCAGATTGTTGATATAAATTCACATAATGAATGGCAAACAGTGCAGATCCAGATCAGTTGGCTTCTTCAGAAGCCACATGATCTGGATGTACACAGGTTGCAAAGGCAGAGCATATCCAGGTTCAGCAGGACTAGGGTTAAAGTGTCCCAATAATTAAGATAAACAAAGCTAGTGTACAAAAAGTACTGGGACACTCAAGATCTATCATTCTGTACAATTTGATTAGTATTTTATAATAATATAATGTTGTAACTACCTTATTTACCCTGAATATTTGAGAACCTTAAATCTCTGCCCTATCCCCTCCCCACAACCCCCCAGCACCCTGCATCCCCCATAATTTCTTTGAATTTGGGATATACAAATAAGCTTACTAGTACAAAAATATTGTGCTGTTTGTTTGAGTTTCAATTTTATGGCCCAGTGAATGGTTTTAAGGTCATGTCAAGCCGCTTAGTTAACCTGCTCTACTTTTTCCTAGGAAGACTAAGTCTCTAAGCAGTTGATCAGTACTTATACTCATACTTTCACCAGTAACTGACAAATGCCCTTCTTCAATCTGCAAAAGGGCGAGAATGACTATAGAAATGATTTCACCATCAATCACCCTGAAAGTTATGTGGCCAAGCTGGAATTGGGACTTGTGACCCTGGATCTGCAAGTCAGACACACTACCGACTAGGCTATTGAGCCAGGCAAACACTGTGCGAAGAGTTACTTAGTACATTATATTGTTTTTGGAACTTTCAAGCCCTCCAACTGTCTAGTACTTCTCCTAGGTACCGGTGCACTGGTAGTTTCAGGTAGGTTTATGAACCTCTACCTTTTCTGTAGATGACTTATTTTTCCCAGGAAATAAGCCCTGACATTTCTCCAGACGAAATTTGACTGAGTTGAGATTTTACGGCCAAGTCCACCTATTAGGGTCATGCCGAGCCGGTCAGTTTACCTAACCACACTTTTCCTGGGCAGGTTTAGTCCTCTAAGTAGTTCACCAGCACTTGTGCCCATTCTTTTGCCAGAAACTGACAACAGCTTTTCTTGAATCAGCAGAAGCGAGAGAATGACCATAAAAAATATTTCTTTCTCAGTCTCTAGAAAAGAATGTTGCTGGACCCGGCAGGGATGGAACCCATAACCTCCTGATCACCGGTCAGACATGCATCTGACTAAGCCACTGAGGCTGGCTCCAGAGGAGACAATTTGCATGAAAAAATCAATGATATTTTCTGGGTAAAATAAGAAAAATACTTTAAAATGTTTGCTGAATTTTTTATCCAGCATGCAAAGCGGTAAAGTGTCATCCAGTCTCTCCAACAGCTTAAAGCCATGCAAATAAGCAATAGGAAATAGCATATTTACCCTAAGTATTGGGACAGACAGGCCTGAGCAAACTGTGTAGACCCAGATCAGATGCCACAAATTGTGGCATCTGATCAGGGTTTACACTGTTTGCTACTCATCCAGCATTTTTTTGCACACATCTACAGGTAGTAAAATTGTAATTTTAGGTCAGGTATGGGAAGGAGCTAAGGTGTCTTGATATTTAGAGAGAATACATTAATAAGTGATTTATCTTTTCACAATGACAAATCAATATTTGTCTCCCTATAAATAAATAATGGCCTTATGACATACTGGACCATCATAGACTCAGATCAGCCTGCTCAATTTACAGTCTGATCAGCATCTACTTCTGTAACTGACAAATTACTGCCCGAACACTGAACAAAATTCCTAGATTTTGATCTGACTGCATGGATACGCAGTCTGTTCAGGGTATACGACCTTCACGTGCATTGAAACCTTTTTGACTTGGAAGCCTCTCTGGCAAATGTCAACTGTAGCTAACCAACAGGGAAAATTCTAAAGGGATTATCAAGTTCCAAGTGCTCTGTACCTAAAATAACCTTGGTAATAAGGATGCAGAAGAGCCTGAACTATTAATGCTTTGCATGCTGGGTAAAAAATTCAGCAGACGACATTCTGACATATTTTTTCTTATTTTTCTGCTCTGTACCGAAGATAACCTCAGCAATATATAAGGATGCTGAAAATCAAGAGTTATTAACACTTTGCATGCTGGGTAAAAATTTCAACAGATGACATTCTAAGATATTTTTTCTTATTTTTCTTGGAAAACAGGACTCAACATTTCATGCAAATTGTCTCCTAAGGAACCAATTCGCATGAAATGTCAAGTACTATTTTCTTGGGAAAATAAGAAAAATATCATCAATTTGTCATCTGCTGAAGTTGCCCAGAGTGTGGTTAGTGTAACATAACCAATTTCATATTATTTTCTTTTGTTTGAGTCCTTGTTTACTGAAATGTCAACCCTTGTGGGTAATTCTGTGTCTTCTCCCACAGAAAAGAAGAAAAGGGCCCACAGGCAGTGCAGAAAGCAAGTAACAGAGAAGAATTAGGGGACAAAGGTAATGGGACTGCAGATATGGAAGAAGTACTAACACTCCCTTATGGGTGATTTTTTGTCATCTCCCAGTGAAATGGAGAAGAAGGGACAGAAGAGTTAACAGAGAGGAGTTAAGGGAGATTGATTGTGTTGGGGTTTAAGGACATGTCAACCCTTGTGGGTCATTTTGTGTCATCTCCCAGAGAAAGGGAGAAGAGAGATAGAAGAGATAGTAGAGGAGATGAAAGAGAGGGACAGGGGAGAAAGTAAAATGAATGAAAGGGAAGAAACAGAAGAAATTATAACATACCCCATCCACCCTTACCTGCTGGAAGGATAGCAGGCCTTGCCCAATTGTAAGCCAATCTCAATTGGATGTCCTGGTGTCGCAAGATACACGACACCTTTGCCTCACCCAACCACCCCCCGAATTAAGGGAGAAATAGAGGATGAGGGGGGAAAGTTAATGACCATACTGAAAAGGAAGAAATACTAAAAGAGCCCCTGCCTAGCAGATGATTCACAGGAAATGTCCAGGCTTATTTGCTCTGAAAAATAATTTAAAAATTTAAAATGTATTCGCAATAATTCTGCTTAGTGCTGTAAGCAATTTACTCTTTCCTTAATGATTGTGAATTTCAGAAACATTTCCTATTAACAAGCAATAGCAGCCATCATGTAAATTAACACACAGGAAATGTTCTGCCGTGCAACATTTCTACATAACAAACTATCATTATCGATAGATTACTTAATGCATTTTTAGTTAAAACTAGTGGATTTGTTAACTACGAGTCTCCCATTTATATTTTAGCTTTCATTTTTTTCAAAAAAATGTACACCAACCTAACAGAGAAGAAATTTACTTGCTGGTAAATAAATCTATTCTCAAGAAGAGCTACTCTTACAGGGATTTAATTTGGAGTTTTATGTCCCTGTCAACACTCTTAAGGTGATGTTGAGCCGGTTAGTCAACCTACTCAAGCTTTCCTTGAGCAGGCTTAGTCCTCTAAGCTACTAACCAGGGCCTAGTTGTTCAAAGCGTCATTAGCTTAACGAGCTCATTAGTGGTCAAAAGTTAACTATTCTAGTAAGTACAATATCTAATTCACAGGTATTTTTGCCCAAAAAATGTGAGTAGCTTTTGCAAATGCAAAAGCTACTCACATTTTTTCAGTAAAAATATGAGCATATATGCCAGATTTAATGGTCAAAATTTTAACAATACATTAATTAATGACGTCATTAGTTTTGAACAACTGGGCCCAGTACTTTGTGTGCATACTTTTGCCAGTAACTGACAAATGCCCCAATAAGCATAAGAGGAGAATGAATAGAAATTTTATTTCAAGATCAATCTCTACTAAAGTTGTGTGGCCAAGATGGGATTTGAATTTGCAACCACAGGATACGCAGTCAAACACGCTACTGACTGCTATAGAGTCTGACACTCTTAAAGGGAAGAATTTGCTCCCAAGTAGACCTCTTTGAGAAGGGAGGCAATTACTCCCTTGAAACAGTTATCCCACTTGAAGGTGTACATTTTATCAACATAGTAGTACTACTTAATTGCGTAAAACCATAGTAAATACTATAGTATCGTAGTTGAAGAGATTGTTGTCGCTCTCTTCAGTCTCCACTTTTTTTTTTATTCGATTCTCCTCTAGTCATTTAAGCTGCCATAAAATTGTAAAATGGTTGTTCTTGTATTGCTCCTTATGTTGTTATCGTAAGATAACCTAAGAGTATTGAATAAACTTGAAATTTGAAAACATTCATCCCCAGTAAGCAGATTATGCAGCTACATGTATTTAACCGGTTTAGGTCAAGTGGACTCACCAAGTCACTTCTAATGAGTTACCACGACATATGTTTTTATGGAGAACTGATGAAAATCATCCCAAATACTCCTTCTAAAACTGTACCACTCTATGGGCAAATTCAGCAGACAACAAATTCTCTTTTCTTTTTTTTTTCTTTTTTTTCTGAAAGTAGGCTTTGATATTTAATGCAAATTGAAGACAATTTGCATGAAATGTCAAAGCCTATTTATTTGGGAAAATAAAAAATATTTCAAAATGTCATTGGCTGCAATTTTTACCCAGCATGCTAGCAGACATAAAGTATTCAATCCCCATGTGAAATCTGAATAAACAACCCAATGAGTCAGAGGTGGGTATTTGTTTTCAATAATAGTCAACATTCTATTGTCTTTTTTCAGGTTTTCAATATTTTCTGCCTTGCCATCAAATTTAATCAAACATAATAAAACACAGTTACAAGCACAGCATGGAGGAGCTTTCTCCTGAAAGTTAGCTGCTGTAATGGATCAATTTACACCAATTTATTGCTACAAATTAGATTTTAACCTTGACCCTGTCCTAGTCAAAATTAGCAGACAAGTATTTGTTGATTTTATTTTTTTTCTTTTTTTATCAATCCCCGAGGAAACAATTTAACAATCCATTATAATTGCTTCCAGTAACAACTTTTAATAGACTATCAAGCCTTACTTATAAACATAAAAAAAAAAAAAAATAAAATAAAATAAAATAAATAAAATAAAATAAAATAAATAAATAAATAAAAAAAATGTTTAAAAATTTCACTTGGTGATATTGAACTCTTTGCATGCAAGGAAATTTTGCATGTTTTTTTTTTTTTGTTTTTTTTTTGTTGTCTGTGAATTTTTTATCTGGGTCCAAACTGTTTGTGAAGGTTAACAGCAGACAACAAAAGCTGCCACTAGCTGGGAAAGAGTTAAATTCAGCAAAGTTAAGGCAATAATCTGTCACTATAACACAACAAGGACCAGAAACTTCTTATATATGTCAGGCTTTTTCCTTGCGCAGACTCACTTAGGAGTTTCATTTCATTGTCCTATATATATATATATATACTCAATAAGATGATACATGTAAATGCAAACTGAACAGATTCTAACTGGATTCCCGGCCTGGATTCCAAGGAAGCAATCCAAGTGCATTTATAGATTATACATACATGCCATAAGCTGTGGACTAAAATCTGTGAGATAAGGCAAAATTTTAAGGGAGATTTGACAAAATTCTGACAGATTTTCTTAAACATCACTTAGGAGCTCCCCAAATATAGTCTAAAGTCTTATAATATATATATATATATATATATATATATATATATATATATATATATATATATATATATATATATATATATATATATATATATATATGTAAGAAGCTTCAAGAAACTACAACAGTATGTGATTTATGTTTATTTATTCATAAAATCTGTTGTAAAATGGTATGAAAATTCTGTGAGATCTGATTTATTTTATGAGAATTGCCTTCCAGATGGGCCAAAGTCTGTGAAATTTTATCTCACAGTGTGAGATATAGCATGTATAGAGATGCGCAATCCAGCATATTGTTTGTTTGTGTTGAGGTTTTACGGCCCAGTCAACACAATGGGGTCATGTCGAGTGCGGTCAGTTTACCTAACCACACGTTTACTGGGCAGGCTTAGTCCTCTAAGCGGCTGGATTATTTTTCGTGTGCTGAAGGTGTACCGAAAGCCATAGAAAATGTGAAAATTCGTGGTGTTTATTGTCCTTTACTTAATTTTGCACTTTGCTAGAAGTTCAGCATATCATCTCAAACACACATGATAGACACATATAATTATTTGTGTTATGGATGTTTTGGTTGTCACTGCAGCATTGTTGAGAAATCGCCACGCTAAGGGTCGAAAATGAGTGGTTACGCATTAGATCTGTAAGTTTTGTTTTTAATTATTTAAATATAAAAGTTATTAAGCAAACTTTGCAGGCACCGAATCACGGAATGACGGAATTAAGGAGTCATGGAATCATGGAGTCACAGAATCATGGAAGGACATGGCAAATCCAGTATAGCCCCACTTTTTCAAAGCGGGGCTATAAAAATGAGAAAAATCACCTGCACATCTTCAGACCATGACAAAACACTTGTGAAGTTTCAAAAAGATCTGCCTATAACTGAAGGATGAGTTGTGCACACAAGGTACTACATGTATTATCAGAGGTTGGAAACATATACAGGTATATGTTTTATGAAATTACTGAAAGCCTAATACTACTGTATTCCCCCCATTTAGCGCCCGGGGTGCTAAAAAAAATTGGAACGAGGGGGCGCTTATTAGGAACAAAAATCTTGCAAGATCGACGTTTTAAATCCAGTACACGCGGTAGTTTCCTCATCAGAATATTTTGTGTACAGGTACCACTGTGGTATATCTACACCGGCTCTTTTAGGTTTCGTCCTTCTGCCGGTGTCACCATAAACAAATCAAATCTTAGAAGTTTGTGAAAATATGAACTATTCTGTGATTTATTTTATATTTAAGTTAACCGTGAATGAGAAATATTACCCTTCTGGCTAGAAAACATGCAGTTTCGATATATTAATGCTCTTGAATATTTTAAAATTAAAAGCATTTATTGTACGTTTCGTGAAAAATGGCCGGTTTCGCCATCAAATAAAGTCCGTCATTGACGAAACTGGACATTTCTGATGAAACCATACAAGTTAAGTTTTCCTTTTTATAAGACTCTAGAGCTTAAAACTATCAAAGTTTCATGGTTTCTGCAAATAACATAGTTTTTGTTCTCAACTTATTAAGAAAGTACAAAAGAAATCACAACTGTAACCATATTTCCCAAATGTTCGAAGATAATGTTTTTTTTTTACTGTAACACCGGTGGAAGGACGAAACAAAAAATGCCGGTGTAGATAGACCACAGTGGGTCATAAACACCATCATATTAGCTATTTATAGATCAGGTTTGCTGATGCATACTGTAAAAATGGGAGTTGATTAAACATGCGGCCACTTTTGCAACTGGGGTCTGTAAACAGCCCGCAACAATCCCGATCAGACTGTAAGAGTTTACAGGCTGATTGGGACTGTCCCTGACTGCAACAGTTTACTGACGCGAGGGACTTTTTGTCTTTTGGGTATGTTATTTTCCCTTCCGAGAGTCCTGTTTGTAAGACAGTCAGTTTTGGACAAATCCAAAATTCTAAAAGGTTGACAGCATTCGTTTCTTTCGGGACATGCGAAAGTAACTAATTGGGGTGTGCGAAGTGAAATGATTTCAAGAAGAGTAGTTTTAATTTTGAAGCTTGGTTAAAGCATTGTCAGCATGATATTGTTTGGCAACAAAACTCTATCCCTCTGTTTTGAAAGTGGGTATGTCCGCTTCCGCAATACGGGAAGCAGATTGTTTTGACCGCGAGTTTTGAATACACAAAAGTTGTGACACGGCATATATAGAATTCGCAGATTTCATGTTTTTAAAGATGACTGGACCCAAGTGTAAGGAGAAATTCTTGACACTGCCAGGAAACTTAATACTTAATACGATAAATATGCAGTGGCTGTAAAAAAGGGACAAATCAAAGTTGGATATGTACCACGTGAAATTAGTAAAACTGTTGCTTTTTTCATGAAACATAGTGGAAGCATAAAGAGTAACGTGATAAGCAGTCAACACAGACGCACTGAGATTGCGGAGGGCTTTGAAATGCCTTGCGTTTTAAGATTTACGGCAGATCTGGCGATGACTGAAAGGCTGAAATCTTTACTTTAGGTAAGTAAAAATATTTTTTTTCTCCGACTGCAGAAGGGGGCGCTTATGACATTTTTCTTGGAAAAACGGTGAGGGGTTGCTTATAGGAGCAGGGGCACTAAATGGGGCAAATACAGTACATCCTCTCGCTTTTTCTTCAAAAAAGCAGGGGACAATAAATATGCTTTGGCATTTCAAGTGAACTGTTTGTCCAGGAGAATATTCACATGAAGTCAAGTCTTATTTTCTCTCTAAAAAAAAAAAAATAATAATAATAATAAAACGAGGCCCATGGGCCATGATTCGTGCACCTGAGTAAAACATCCTTTGCATGTCTGTAGATGCCATGCAACATTCTTCCAATATTGTCACAGTAACTAGGACACAAATTTGACAGTGCAGTAAAAAGCTAGGTCAGCCTAGGATCATCTTTTGACAAGCTTGGTAGACCTTGAGTCCCAGATGCTACCTTGAGTCCCCGATGCTGTATACCAAGATTCAGCCTCAAAGCTTTCTTAGTTCTAGAGAAGACTCTTAAGGACTACAAGATTTTGTACATGTATATAGCCAAGGGCCAGGGCAGGTAACCTCAAAATTTTGATTGTAATTACATGTAAAAAGTTTTACTACTTTAATTTAATCACACATTGTAAGTTTCAGCCATTTATCTTCAATATGTTTTGAGAAATGATATTTCGACATTTTCCCAATACAAATTAATAAAACAAATTTGGTAAATCCTGGATCCCTGATGCTATATACCAAGATTCAGTCTCAACGCTTTCTTGGTTCTGGAGAAGAAGAGTTTTAAGGGTTTTTTTTATCATAGATGAGTACGGCTGCCATCTTGTTCAATAGTGTGGAACCATTTGAACAAATTGTCAATATCCCTTTAACAGAAGGTCCCATGTAAAATCCGGTCAAGCTGTTTAAAGACTAAAAGATTTTATACATGTATGTAGCTCAGGGGCAAAGGCAGATAATCCCCCGAGGACAAAATTTTGATTGTGACTAAAAGGTTTTTACTACTTTAATCATACACTGCAAGTTTCAGCCATTAGTCTTTAATGCATTTTGAGAAAATGAATTTTCAACATTTTCCCCATACAAATCTATGGGAACGCAAATTTAACCTTGCCTTAAAAAAGTCAAAGATCAACCTATGATCATCATTTGAGCATAATTGGTAGATCTTGAGTTCCCAGTGCTATATACCAAGTTTCAGGCTCAAAGCTTTCTTGGTTATGGAGAAAAAGATCTTTAAAATCTTTTTACCATATATGGGCATGGCAGCCATCTTAATGGACCATGGCCATTTGTATAAATTTTCAATCTCCCTTTAATAGAGGGCTCCACACGAAGTTCGGAGAAAATTGACCCCGAGGTGTCAGAGGGAGGAGAAGTCATTCAAAGGAGTGGTCGGACGATGGTCAGATGTACACTTTATTCCATATTATTTTGGCCTAAATTTTGCTTTTTATGCAGTTATTTCTTAAAATTCTTAGTGGAATGGCAAACAGTGTAGACCCTGATCAGGCTTCAGGAGCAGTCTGATCTGGGTCTGCACTGTTTGCATATATCATTTTGGCAGAGACTTTGGTGTTCTAAATTTTAGAACATTTACCATACTAAACGATAATGGTAGCTGTAGTGGTTGAGGGGACCTTCTTGCAATGGACAATTTAGAGTAAATCTATCTAAAATTCATTCATTTCAAATTATTTCAGGACAGCAAAGTGCCTTTTCAGCACTGGAATAAATTGAATAGCACAAGCCATTACTGGATTTAAGCTTTGCATGATGGTTAAAATTTTCAGCTGACAGCATTTTAAATTTTTTTTTTTTTTAATTTTTTCCCAAAAAAAAACAGGATTTGACATTTGACGCAAATTGTCTCTAAAAGGAGACAATTTGCTTAAAATGTCAAATCCTGCTTTCTGGGAAAAATAAGAAAACTATTATCAATTTGTCGTCTGCTGAATTTGCCAAGAGAGTGGTAATGGCTAAGAACAATTACTTGTCAATAAAGTGCTCTGAATCAGCATTTTTTTTCTGGGTCACAGCTTGAAGCCCCGTAGTGTATCTTTTGAAGCCAGCCTAAAGCTGATAGCTTAACTTTTATCACTCTCTGGGCAGGTTCAGCTGTCAACAAACTGATGATATTTTTCATGTTTTTCACAGAAAACAGGCTCTGACATTTCAAGCAAATTGTTTCCAAACATACCATTCTCTGGGCAGGTTCAGCGGACAACAACCTGACAATACTTTTTTCATATTTTTCTAAGAAAACAGGCTAGGATATTTCATGCAAATCGTCTTCTTAGGAGATAACATGCATGAAATGTCAATGCCCATTTTCTGGGATAAATAAGAAAATTATTTCAAAATGTCATTTACTGAAATTTTTCCCAAACATGCAAAGCATTAAGGCTCACCCCAGCTTAGTTCCGGAAAACATCATGAAAACATGCTTATATAATTTTGACCCCCTTAAATCCCACTTTTATGTTGTTAAACTGGGGTTTACAGGGGTACACATTATTTTTTCTTATTTCTGCTCAAAAACAGAGATTGTGGGTACGTGTTAGAACCACCTCGCCAATTCAACTTGTTTTGGATGAAAACAAGAAAAATGCTTTTTGTTTGTTTGTGCTGGAGGTAAACAACATGTCAACCCTTATGGATCATTTTGTGTCATCTCCCAGAGAAAGCCAAAAGAGAGACAGAGGAGATGAAAGTGCGGGACAGTGTACAAAGGAAAATTAATGAAAGTGATGAAACAGAAGAAATGAAAACATTCCCCCTCTACTCTTACCTGCTGCAAGAGTAGCTGGCCTTGCCCAACTGTAAGCCTATATCAGTTGGATGCCCCGGTAACATAAGATACAAGAAACCGTTGCCTCACCCAGCCACCCCTCAAGAAAAATGCCGTTTTTCCACTTAAGAATAAAGGTAACGTATCATTTTAAAAAAAAGGCTAATGCTAACCAAAAGGTAAACCGGAGAAGATGCCTGATGCCCACCTGAAGTCAGAAGCATGCCCGCTCGGATATCGCTATTTTAAAGAACAGAATTTGTCCGTGAAAAACCCATCCAACAACAATAACAAAAACAGCTTATCTGGAGCTATCACATTTCCATTCAAAGGTTGAGCAGGAATGATAACCTTAACAGGGTTCATACAGGCAAAGCTAAGCCAAATTCAAGGACTTTTCAAGGACCAACCTGATAGTTTTCAAGGACTATGATACTTACACAAATTCGCAAATTCTGCACTGTTATCCATTGGTTCCAAATCCAGGGTTATATTTTGGGTTAAAACACTGATAATTTCTGCCAAATAATGTCACAATGAATTCTCTTAAAACCAAAAGTATTAAGTTGTGGTGTGGTTGCAGTTTCTGTTTCAACCTGTGAGAAATTTACAAATGTCTGAGACATCGCCTTTTCTTGTTTCTTTTGCCCCTCTCCTTCACCTGTGACCCCAATGCACCTCCACCCATTTGTTTCGATGTCCTTATTACAGGCCAACAGTGCGCCTTGTGTTTACTGTTTGTTTCCTTACCTTAAGATATCGTTTTGGTCACTCTCTGCTATAAACACATTTTCCCATTACGCAGTAATAAATTCAGATTCCAAGAAAAAAACACACTAAAGAAAGGCAGACGCCATTTTTGTTTGGTTAGTCTGGTTATTGGATTGACTTTTTTCAGTGATAAAAGTGGTCACAATCGCCAAATACCAGTCTGTAAGGGAGACAATCCAAACATCAAGTACGAAACATTCGAACCTATGTGTATTCGAACTTTTGTTTTCGTGCCAAGTACATTCAACCTCTTTAATTATGGCACTTCTGCAGAGCTATTGTTGCTCAAAATTTGCCGATTTTTTTCCAGAACTTTAGTTTTGATTCTCAGAGATTTAAAATTGTCCAGAATGCAAGAAAATGTGAAATTCAAGTACTTTTCAAGGTCTATGGACAGTTTTCAAGGGCTTTTCAAGACAAATTTTGTTTTCAAGGACTTTTCAAGGCTGCCCTTCATTTTCAAGTACTTTTCAAGCCTGTTCGAACCCTGCTTAATAAAACAGCAGACAACATATTTTTTTTTTTTTCTGGAAAATTGAACATGACGATGATGAATTGGTGTTTTATGGCTCTTTCAACATTAAGTCATACTGAGATAATGAATGAGTGATAACTTAAGGCTCTGTGCACTAACTGCTCAGCCATGTAGACATTTTCAAAATTTCATGCGGGTAATGTCTGATTAAAATATATTTCATATTCTTATCCAGAAAACACAGCTTTATCTGCATTTCATCTTATTAGGAGACAAATCACACTTCAGCTCTCAGAGTTGCTTCTAGGAATTTTCAAAATAGGGCCAATGCCCGCATCACGTCTCTGAAAATGTGCCAACTCATTTCCCATGTGCAGAAAGTTTTTTGCTTTCAGAAAATGGCCAAACTTGTAAACTAACAGGAAGTCGCGAAAACTGGTTACACCAAAGATTTCTTTGCTTACATCAAAGAATTATTATACATTCACTAAATCGCTTAGCCTAAATCTATGCTAATTTTACCTTTAAAATAGCACTGAATATTTGTACAGCCCTTAATACGTATAAAACTGTATTCATCTTTGACTGCAAAATAAGTTCGCAAATATTGCTTTTTATCCGCCATTATTCTAACATGTGTAAAGTATTCTCGGTACCGTTTCCATTAGAGTTCAGTCAGAATATGAAGTAAATGTTCTCGGGACTAATCATCATCCAATCAACTGGCTTTCTTGCATCTTAAATGGTCCGGAAAAGACCAAATTTCATCAATATTTAACAAATGACAAAGCCGGAAATTGTTAGTTTTACAAACCAAAGTATGCATTGAATGAACTGAAATGTGCCACATTTCGCTAGAATGCGTATTGTACTATGTATTGGGATGCAGATTTAGAACCAAGGCCTTAAAAAGCGGAGAAATCCCGCAATCCCATGCCCTAGAATCAACTCTGAGCTTTGTTATGAATTCTTACTTTAATGCTTAGCATGCTGGGTAAGTATTTCTGCAGATGACATTTTGAAATATTTTTCTTACTGTTCCGGCAAAAAAGGTTTTGACATTTCATGCAAACTGTCTCTTAGGGAGATAATTCGCAGGAAACGCCAAAGCCTATTTTTGGGGCAAAAATAATAAAAAAAAATATTTTAAAATGTCGTCTGCTGAAATTTTTATGCAGCATGCAAAGCATTAAAGCAAGTGACCTTAACCCTTGTCCTGCTGAACCCGGATATACCCTACATTTGCAAACAATGTAGATCCAGATCAGTTGGATCAGTTGGCTTCTGAAGAAGCCAACTGATCTGGATCTGCACTGTTTGCCATTTAGTATGTAGATTTATAGCAAAAATCTGGATCAATCTGATTGGCTAAAAATTAGATGTGGGCGTGGCGTCTCAATTCATTTCAGCAGGACAAGGGTTAATAATAATGAAATTACGGAAAAATGGTGCTGTGATGAACATTAAGGCTTTCATAATCTGAGCAGTGATATGGGTTAAATGATAGGAATGCCATCTTCATGCTGCGTTAACCCTTGTCCTGCTGAACCTGGATGTACTTGGCCTTTACAAACAGTGTAGATCCAGATCAGTTGGCTTCTGAAGAAGCCAACTGATCTGGATCTGCACTGTTAGTCAATCAATATGTGAATTTATATCAACAACCTGGATCATGTAATCTGATTGGCTGAAAATTTAAAGTGGGCGTGGCATCTTAATTCCAGAGCAATCAGAGACCCTGATTCTGCTTGCAGCGATGATCATTATAGCACAATCTGTGCTTGCATCCAGTAGCGCAGCAGACACCATTTTTATTATTATTACACCACAACCTCTTTATAACACTATTGTTGAGGTCTATAGCATAAACTCTGTTAGTTAAGCAACCATGTTATATCCAAACAAAAATGTATAGATTATATTGAAAAATGACCAGTTATGGTCATTTTTCAATATAATCTATACATTTTTGGGATCCATCTTTGGACCATGTTATATCCAAAACCGCGTTATAACGAGCCGTCAGATCAATATGTCAATTTATATCAACAACCTGGATCATGTAATCTGATTGGCTGAAAATTGAAAGTGAGCGTGGCATCTTAATTCCAGAGCAATCAGAGACCCTGATTCTGCTTGCAGCGATGATCATTATAGCACAATGATGATCATTATAGCACAATCTGTGCTTGCATCCAGTAGCGCAGCAGACACCATTTTTATTATTATTTCACCACAACCTCTTTATAACACTATTGTTGAGGTCCATAGCATAAACCGTGTTAGTTAAGCAACCATGTTATATCCAAACAAAAATGTATAGATTATATTGAAAAATGACCAGTTATGGTCATTTTTCAATATAATCTATACATTTTTGGGATCCATCTTTGAACCGTGTTATATCCAAAGCTGCGTTATAACGAGCCGTTTTATAAAGAGGTTGTAGTGTTTTTTGTTGTTTTTTTTTCAGAGTAATTAAGGTTTGACTAGGATGGCTCCAGTCTCAAGTGACTAAATATTCACTCTTATAATACTGTTTAAATGATACTTACAACCAGTCAACCACTAAAATAAAACCACAATAACCCTTGTCATGCTGAATAAATTAAGATGCCATGCCTGCTTCTAATTTACAGCCAATCAAATTGCTTGGTTTAAACATATTTTATTTCAAACTTACAATGATTATACAAACAAACATGACATATACACAAAAGATAGGATTAGAACGGAAGCATAAGCTTACTTAGTTCTTCTCCTACAGTTTGAATCAGATTGCTTGATCCAGGTTGTGGATACAAATTTGCATACTTAATGACAAACATTTCAGATCCAGATCAGTTGGCTTCTTCAGAAGCCAACTGATCTGGATCTACACTGTTTGCAAAGGCAGGGTATTTCCAGGCGCAGCATGACAAGGGATAATATCATGACTAGTCATGATATTATTTTGGTATTGCTTTAGTGGATTATCAAACAGGATATAAGGATAAATATTTAGTCACTAGAGACTGGAGAGAGTCTGTGAAGTGCCAAACAGTCACAAGCTAAATCCAGGACCTAGTGATCCAAAGCCTGAAGCCCTAACCACTTGGCCACTTTTTTGCTTGAAGCAGCCAATATACTTTCTGTTTGCCACAAAGTATTACTGTTGTTTTGACCAAGAATGTGTGAAACCGAAATTCATGTGTCCAGATAATGGGAGTATATTAGTTTCCCTAAGTGTTGGGACAGAAAGGCCTGTGGAAAGAGTAAAGACCTAGACCAGATGTAGCAGAATGTAGTCTCCAATATGGGTCTATACTGTTTGTCACTCATCCAGCTGGACACATGAACAAGTAGTAAAAATGGAGTTGTTCATGTAATAAAAGAATTATGTTTTCCCAATTTAACAAATATGTATATATAGTAGTCAGAGGATATGTTTTGCTAGTTTTGCATTGGAAGACAACTTGTGGGTACTTATGGAATTGCTTTGCAGAGGTGATTCCAGTATGTCCCCACAAATTGGACCACTGCAGGACAAAACCTACAATAAAACCTATGTAACTAGCAAATATTTAGATCTGCCTGTAAATCCACCCAGTATGGCAAGGGTTCTCATTTATCTCTCTTTGGATAGCCTGGAGGCTGTAGAAAGCATCAGCAAAGACACTGATCAGACCACAGATATGCAGGCTGATCTGAGTCTTCGCAAGTCACACAAGTCTTTTTGTTGGTTTTGTCGTGCACTGGCTTAATTATATTTTGGTGTAAAAAAATCAAAAAAAAATCTAATTATCACACTGAAAAAAAAATATCTACTTATTTAGATCTATGTAAGAATACAGATTTGAAATTTATACCAGTGAGCTGGAAAAAAAAGAGAAGAGAAAAAATCACCAGCAGCACAATATGCTTCTTTTGCATTGATGGGCCATAAAAAACCAAGTACATGCACTCTTTGAAATTCAGAGCATCTTACATTTACTCTAGACTAGTCAATATGTTAATTTGGTGTATATTTCCTGCTTATTTTCTATAGTAACACGATTAAAAACAAGTGTTCACAGAACCATATATCAGTTTATTTTTCTTATTTCTCCACAAAAAACGTTATGTTGTGTTACTCAATAGAAGAGCACTTGTGAGGCCATTCCAATGAGTACCCACAACAGGTTTTCCTGGAACATTAAAAATATTTATCTGGATACCATTCTTATCTAGACTTCTAAAATACCTAATCAATTTCTTGCGCAGAAATAAGAAAAAAAAATCATCTGGATTCTCCACTTATCTTAAGTTCTTGTTTTCCAAAATATACTAATTAAACACAAACTTCTTTAACCTCTTCCAATGACTCAACAGTTGTTGGTGAGCACAGTAAACCCCATCATCAATTCAGCTACAATAATGTATGAACAAATGATATAATTATCAAAACTACACAGGTGTAGATGCAAAAGTTAAATTATTTTAACTATCTCTTTCTAGAGTCATCTTGTTCTAGTCAATCTGCTTCCATAGTCGCCTCCCCTTCAAAACTCTCATCATCTGAAGACACATAACTATCATGCAGCTGTTCCAATGATTCAAGTGGGTCTATACTTGGACGTTTGTCTGTTTCTGCAACGACCAGATCTGAACCACTGGAACTTGATGAAATATCTTCATAACTTTCTGAAGCCAGTTTATGGGCTTCAACAGAAGTTCCAGTTGTACCATTAACACTTTTTATTGATTCAATCTCTTGCTCTTGAATGTGAGAGTCTTTCAAGTGTTCAAGCTTTTTAAGAGGTTCAGATGGAGATGGTTCTGTTGTATTTGTCATTGAGTCCCCTACACCAGAGTCTGCAGTACTTTCCTTGCCAGAATCTGCCAAACTTCTAGCAAATTTAAGGAACTCATTTGTCTTATCTAAATCACCACCTTCATCACTACATTCACTTTCATCATCACTTTCACTACCTGATTTTCCACCAACACCACTAGAAGCTCTAGAACTGTCTGAATCTTCATCTCTGCTATGTACTTGTGTCTTAGCTTTGACACCATCCAAATGATCATCACGACCAATTTTGTCTTCAAATGCTTGACTAAGTTTATCACCTACTCCTGAACTGTCATGGTCACATATACAGGAGTGCATTTTAGTGGCAGGCATATCAGGGGACTCCACTTCTGATTCTTTATCCTTATCTGAATGCTTTTCATCACTTGAGCTCGAGCTTGGATATGGTTCTGATTGAATTTCTTCAACTGTTTCATGAAAACTTACTCGTTTTGGTTCTAAGAGTTTTCTCCTCTGTTTTGTGATCGTATTTTCACTTGTTTCACCATGATAACTGTGTCTTTTCAACACACTGTCTGGGATGTCATCTTCACTGTGCCCTTGAACTCTAACTTCCTTGCAGCTCTGAGTAGTATATTCCTTCAGCCTACCAGGACTTAAATTTCTTCTTATCACAGCATGATGAGGAGCTGACAGATCATTGCTTTCCATTTCCTGGATATCAAAGGCATAATCAACAAGTGATTTCTCCTCCATCTGAATATCTTCTGTATCATGAGATAAGGACATGGTAATAGCACCAGTAGAATCCCCGAGTGATGACAGACTTGTACTTGACCGTGATCCCATTGGACTGGCTGATGGTGTTGCTTTAAAAGTGGGAAAGCTGGAATCAACACAATCATGGTGAGTTGTATAGTTCTGATAATAACTCTGTGAAAGTAATATAGATGCTGCTGTGTATGACAATTCTGGTTCAAGGTCACAGTAGAGGTCATGTACATGTGTTTGGCCTTCATTCAGCATTGCTGACCTTGACTGTTGAAAGTCTATGTCAGCAACAGTTTTACTGAAATGTTTTTTTCTCACTGTTTCATCCAATGGTCGTAAAAGGTCAGAGGGCTGAAGGTCATCTGGGCTTGCATCATCTTCTTTCCTCAATTTTTGAATTAGATTTTCCCACTCCTCTTCCTCATAAGTTTTACCTTTTGTCTTGATTTCTGACAATTTAGGTTTTGATTTTCTTAAAGCTGCTGAATGTCTTGTTAGAGAATCTGTTGCTATTTCACCAATTTTGCTCTCTTTTACTAATTCCAAATCTGACACTTCTGTAGTATGTTCAGGCACCTTTGCTCCAGTTATGAATTCTTTGCTCTCATTGCTTTCACAGACAATAGAACTGTTTGTCTCAGATTTCTTGGAATCACCCTGTGTTAAATATACCTTATCTGATGTATTTTCATTTATTACTGATTTAGAAGTCAATTCAGAATCAAATCCCATCCTTTCACTTTTTTGTTCAGTGTTAGTGACCAAAATCCAACTATCAGCTAATGTGTCAGGTTCATCGGATTGAGCAAAAGCATTATCCTTTATAACATGATCAGTTATTATATCAATACTACTTTCTGAAACAACACTATCTTGCTTTACTATCTTAGCGACAGTTTTCTGCTTATCACCAGAACCTTTTTTCTTCATTTTAACAATATCAATTTTCTTAGTTTCTGAAATTTTACTATCAGCCTTAAGGTTTTGTGTGGTAGTTTGTTTTACTTTAGGTGCATGAGATAGTATATCTTTTTTCTCCTTTGGAGGACTGGTTGTATCATCCACACTAGAAAAATTATCTTTCTTTGGTAGTTTATGATAATTTATTACTTCCATTCTATTTCTTCCACCAGATGGTGACCTACTGTGTGATGAACCTGATAGTTTTCTTGACCTTCGACCTTCTGCAGAAAAGTCAAGTTTGAGACTTCCTGGTGAAATTCTTCCTGGAGACGGACCAGGTGAATTTGATGGAGTTCTTTTAGCTGCCAAACTTGGTGGGGGTTGGAACGGAATTTCGTCAGCTTTCAACTGCTGAATTTGCATATTCTGTGGCCTTTTTAGGCTACGTCCACGTCTTGACTGTGACCTAGTTGGTGACGCTGATGTACTTAATACATTTGCTAATGCTGTATAAAGTTCTGTTTCTTTTTTACGTTTAACATCTCCTTCTATATGCCTTCTATGAAGGTAATAAGGAATGTCATCTATCATATCAGCAGAATTTGATCGATCAGTTTTTTCCATATCATCAGCCTTACCTTTCTCTTCATCAATGATGCTTATTTCTGCAATATCTGTGTCAGCATAATCTGTGGCATTTGCAGTTTGAGAAATAAGTGGCTCAGCAGAATAAACAACTGCAGTACCATTTGGAAGACAACTAGCTTCAGTATCTGATGACAGTTTTCTATTCTTTTCCTCATCTGAGTCTACAGTAGCAAGAATACATGAACTTGGTTCCATTTCATCTTGTGAATCATCAATGTATGGGAAGTCATTTCCTTCAAGATCATAAATACACTTAGGTTTTAAGACTACTGGAGGTTTATTGTCTTCAGATTCAGTAGTTTCATGAGATTCATTAGAGCCCTGAAATTTGCTGGAAATGTCTTCTCCTAAAACATCATTAGCAATACTAGACACAATAGGTAATCTATCAGCTGAAATACATATTTTTTCAACATCTTTCTTACTATCAAAATCAACATTTATTGTATCATCTAATCTAAGATCATCAGAACTAACTGTAGTTTTATCATGCACATTTTCTGATGCAACACTTGCAGTTTCTACATTTTTTGCTGTAATAAGTAAGGATTTAGTTTGAGCATCAAAAAGTAAAGGTTCAACCACATTATCTACAAAATCATCTACATCACCATCACCAATATTAGTCATGGACTGTATATATAACCTTTCCCCTTCTAACAAATCATCTTCAGACAATCCAGAATGAATTGAATCTGAATGGTCAAAACATCTGACATCACTTGGAAGAGACAGTGAATCTGAATGGTCAAGACTAGAACCTTTAAGCTCACTAGGAAGAGACATGGAATTTGATTGGTCATAAGTGTCTGTATCACAGCTGTCAAGGTGATAGGAAGCTTGCGATGTTTGAGAGAAGTTATCGTCATGAGAAGCATCATCATGTGATGTATTTTCATCATGAGATGCATACTCATCATGAGAAGCACTGTCATCATTGTCATTTACATTTTGATTGGCTGACGAAGCATGAGCAGTTTCAATGATATTAATATTATATGATTCATTAACTACAACATCATCAAGATTAGTATTTAATATGTTAGTAAAAATGTTACTACAAGCACCTTGATCTTGCATTTCCATGGAAACCATAGCATCTCCCTTGTCCTCCACTTCCTGAACATACTCCACTTCTGGTCGTGGGACTTCTTCCTCCTGACTCGGAACTCTCTCCAGTTTGGGAGAATTCAAAGACCGACTTCCTGAGACAGAACTTTCACTATGCACCTCCATTGTTTCGTCGTTGCCATAGTGAAGTGTTGACTGTGTTTGATCAAGAACATGAGAACCACTTGATGCAGTGTCATTATGAAGATCAGCAGAATTGTGTAATGAAACTTTGGCAGGAATTTTGGGCGTGACACTAGTACTGCGATTGGAAATACGACCACTGACAGTTCTGCAAAACAAATGTAAAAAGAATTATTCATATTTTAAATAACGTCAAATATCCATCGCAAGTTCCAGAGCTCTAGATAATAGGAGTATCCAGGTAAATATTTTTTCTCATTTCTCCAAGGAAACATATATCGTGCATCACAAAAACATGCCTATATAATTTTGACCCCCTTAAACCCCACTTTTATATAGTAAAACTGGGGTTTACAGGAGTATACATTATTTTTCTTATTTTTGCTCAAAAACATAGATTGTGGGTACTCATTCTTACAGCCTCGCTGAGGGGCTCTAATGAGTACACACAATCTATTTTTTAAGCAGAAATATAAAAAATATCAGTTTTTTATCTGAAAATTTTCAGGTTTTGGAGGTGAAATTTTCTATATATTTGAATAGGCATGTTTTCATAATGAGTACTTGCAACTGAGGAGGCAAATACATTTTCCTGGAAATATAAGAATAATAATATATCAATACATGTTGGTTGAAAAATTGAAAAATAATCTAGAGCTCTTATTTTTCACAGCAATTCTCAAGACATAAACAGAATAGTATGTTAGTACTTTCATATCACATCCTGCAGCTGCTCAAGACCCCAACGTATGTTTGAGAGCAAATATTGGTCAGGTGTAGAGAACAGCCTGAGGGGAGAGAGTATCAAGTATTTTTTTTTTATATTTGTCTACAAAACCTTTGTTGTGGGTACTTATTAGAAGCGCCCCATCAAGGTTCTTCTAATGAGCATTAACAACATAGGCTTTCATGGAGAAATAAAAAAAAAAATATATCAATACCTTTGGCCTTATCTAGAACTACAATATAACAGATCTATGTGACAGGCAAATACCAATATCTGTAGTTTCTATTATTTACAATTTCTTAATATATCATATTGACCCTAAGTATTGGGACACCTTATTTCTTTACCATGCTTGTCCTTAAATTTAAAATACTACATTCAACTACCTACATGTCTGACATAATGCTGTATGTATGGCAAACAGCACAAACCCTGATCAGACACTGCATTCTGCAGCATTTTATCTGGGTCTACACTGTTTGCAAAGGCCTATCTGCCCCAATACTTAGGGTTATTATGGTAGTAAGGTGATATGATTTTGAACCTGCACAGGGTAGATATCAACATCAGCCTGGGCCCAGTTGTTCAAAGCCTCGTTAGCTTAACAAGCTCATTAGTGGTCAAACTGTTAACTGTCCTAGTAAGTACTATATTTAATTCACAGGTATATTTGCTGAAAAATGCAAAAGCTACTCACATTTTTTCAGCAAAAATATCAGCTATATGTCATATTTAACGATCAAAGTTTTGACAATACGTTAACTAACGACATCGTTAGTTTTGAACAACTGGGTCCTGGTATGTGCTATATTGTATGACATCCTAAGACTGCTATTTACAAAACAAAAGAAGAGGCCCATATGGGCTGGGCTAACCAAGTGTATGATAAATACTGAGAAATTTCCATGTAAAAACTAATCTATTCTACGGTAAATGTCCTAAAATTTCGAACACTTTATTCTCTACTATTCTGGCCTAAATTTTGCTTCTTATGCACTTGTTTCTTATAATACTTAGTGGAATGGCAACCAGTGTAGACCCTGATCAGACTGCTCCTTCAGGAGCAGTCTGATCTGGGTCTGCACTGTTTGCACATGTCATTTTATCAGAAACTTTGGTGTTCCAATTTTTAGGACATTTACCATATTAACTTTTGAGAACTGTCTTATTTTACAATTTCAGTTATCTTCTAAATATACGACTTATCTGTAGCTATAAAATTCAGAGTCTCGTTTTTGTTTGTTTTGTTGTTAGACCTAAGTCATTAAAACTTTCATCAAAACTTGACAAATTGTTTTGCTCGTGAACACTCACAGCTGCTAGTTTTAGCTTCAAATACATTTTGACTTTCACTGACCAAGAGTACTATTTAATTCTTTCCTGCTAGTGGCGACTTTTTGTCATCTGCTGAAAACCTTTGCAAACAGTTTGGACCCATATCAGGCCCAACAAATCATCTGGCCTGATCTGGGTCCAAACTGTTTGACACTCTGATGGTATTCCTGAAAGATTTTTTTGAAAAGGTAAATTTAAAAAAAAAAAATCCACAGATGACAAAAAAGCATGCAAAATTACCCAGCATGCAAAAGAGTTAAATACGAAGGTATCCAGATAAATACTTACGGTAAATGTCCTAAAATTTTGTACACTAAAGTGTCTGACAAAATGGCTATGCAAACAGTACTGATCCAGATCAGAGATCAGAATCTACACTGTTTGCCATTCCACTAAATATTTTGAGGAACAACTGCATGAAAAGCAAAATTAAAGCAAAAAAAGTATGGAATAAAGTGTTAGAAATTTGAGGACATTTACTGTATT
Organism: Anodontia alba; assembly: GCA_964016985.1. NCBI lineage: Eukaryota > Metazoa > Mollusca > Bivalvia > Lucinida > Lucinidae > Anodontia > Anodontia alba. Next base: position 67,468,649 of record OZ024832.1, read on the forward strand.
AATATTTCTCCTAATGAGTGCCACACATTTTTGTTGAAATGTAAGAAGAATAGCAAAACATGCACTTTTTGACTGAAGAAAGGGCCTTACCTAGAGCTAACTGACCATATAAGTATTTGTACATTGATACTGGACAATAACTATTAGCCTTTGTCATGCTGAATAAATTAATATGCCACACCCACTTCTAATTTTCAGCCAATTAGATTACTTGATCCAGATTGCTGATATAAATTCACATACTGAATGACAAACAATGCAGCTCTAGATCAGTTGGCTTCGTCAGAAGCCAACTGATCTGGATCTTCACTGTTTGCAAAGGCAGGGTATATCTTGGTTCAGCAGGACAAGGGCTATTAGTTTTCAACTGTTTGTATGGTAACTTTACACAACAGGTGAAGTGAAGAAAAATTAACAACAACCCATTAATTAAAGTTTAAGTTATGAAAGTTATATTTATATGTAATTACACTCTGAATAAGCTTTGTAGAGCTTTTTAGCAACTCAACAATTCATGCCTAGCATGCCAAAACTGCAAAATGTAAAAACAGTGAAGATCCAGCTTTGGCACTACAGATTGCAGCATCTAAACAGGGTCTAGACTGTTTCCCACAACTTAAGCAACTGAGGTAACACAGCCAATTCAGATAACTTCTCCAAAAACACCCTTTTAAACAGATAATGAAGATGGCCATGAGAAAAATTTGTGGACAAACTGATAGCGTGAATACTGAAGGGAACCCACAAAATTTGTGGAGCCTTAACAAAAAGTTTTACATTTCCTTCAAAGCATCTCTGAAAAGGCACTGTTGGCCCTTGTCCTGCTGAATAAATTAAGATGCCATGCCCACTTCTAATTTTCAGCCAATCAGATTACTTGATCCGGATTGTTGCTTTAAATTCACATACTTAATGGCAAACAGTGCAGATCCAGATCAGTTGGCTTCTTCAGCTGATCTGGATCAACACTGTTTGAAAAGGCAGAATATATCCGGGTTCAGCAGGACTGTTCTGTTTTCTGATCATTGGTGCCGCTAATCTCATCTCACATCTGAGAATTTATAAAAAGGTTTGTCTAGCAAGTGGATAAATCCAGGATTTGGACACCAGACTTCACCTTAACCACTCTATGGGCCATGAGAAAAATTTGTGGACAGACTGATAGTGTGCTTACTAAAGGGGACCAACAAAAATCCAGGATTTAGACACCAGACTTCACCTTTACTACTCTATGGGTAAATTCAGCAACGACCAATAGATGATATTTTTCTTATTTTTTCCAGAAAACAGGACTTGACATTTCATGCAAACTGTCTCCAGGGGAGACAATTTGCATGAAATGTCAAGCTTGTTTCTGGGAAAAATAAGAAAAGTACTTCAATATGTCGCCTGCTGAAAATTTTACCAAGAGTCCTAAAACATTCTGGAACTCTGTTATCAAATTAAGCCTAAGTAACAGGGAAGTCAGGCATTATGTTAACTGTGTATATCTAGATTAGATGCCACAGAATGCAGTTTCTGATCAGGGTCTACATTGTTTGCCATTTACTCCGCATCTTTTAGACAAATCAAAAAGAAAATGAGGTAGTAAAAAAAAAAATGCTGAAAATTTAGGGCAAGTATGGGACCCGATTTTGTAGATATGGTATATCTCTTCTAATATGTATTCATAACAAAATTAACTGATTTAAAGGTAATTTGATATCTCCCTCTGGTGTATATAGACAGTTACCCATAAATATTTATAAGTATTCAATCAGACAATTCCAAATAATGAATGATAAAAAGTACTTTTTCTTTCATATGAAAAGAAAAAAGGGAGCAACCAAAGTGTCAAATAAAATGTTGGAACTTAAATTTTTAGTGTGTTTTTTTAGTTTTGTTTTGTTTTTTCATTTATTTATTTACATTACATTTTCTTAATCTAAATACCAATGGCTATCTTGCATGGCATTATGGCCTTTTACACAAAATTGTAATCAACATACAGCTCCACATGAAGTTGGGTGAACATTGGCCAGCAGTTTCAGAAGATATGTCATCCAAAAATCTTTACAGGAGTATCATGGACAACAAGTGATCACAACATCTCAGCCGAGCTAAAAATCTTTCATTCAAAATTTTGATATAAAAAGTTAGCAAATGCACAGATACCAACATGCATTGCACAGCAAGAAGCCCCCACACTGGAAAGCTGTCTGACACAGAATTTTTTGTAAGCCAAGGAAACCAAGTTTTCAAACACTTTCCAAAATCTGTGTCAGAAGGGGTAAATATATGCTGTTTTCAAACCTGTATTAACTCATCAATGAGTCATTACATAAATTTGTTTGAACTGGATAAAAAAAATCAAGTTACAGTACGGAAACCAATGGTGAATATCTCACGGAATATAACTGTCAAAAGTTGACAAATAAATGCTGTTTTCATACTAAACCTTTATTTACTGCTTATCAAGGAGCCAGGAACTTCATACCCCTTGGATGGCAGACCACAGAGGGAAGTCCAAGTCGGACCTGACAAGCTGGAGATGGTAGCTTCCTTTTCTACCTAGGACACATGCTCTCAGCAGCCGGTCGCGGTAAACTTTCAACCACAACACATGTGAAAATGTTCAAGGAGCTTTTGCCAGTTCTCCCTTCCCGCCACCTGTCTTTCAAGACACATGGCCACGTGTACAGCTCTTGTGTGTGGAGCACAATGCTCTGTGCCATTGAGACTTGGCCACTGACAAAGCTAAACCTCCAACATCTGCAGTGGAATGACAGGGCAATGATCAGACATCTGCAATGTCAAGCCACAAGACATTGTCACCATCAGATACAACGAGCTACTTGCACAGCTTGGCATTGAGGATCCGGACCTCAACCCAAAGAAGAAAAGGCTCCACTGGTATGAATAAGCAGGGGAAATACTCCATTGGTGCAGTCAAGACAGCCTGTGACATACAGGTTGAAGGAAAGCGTGGACAGCCTGGGAGGCCCAAGATGACATGGAAGCAGTTGACAGAGAGGGATTGCTGAGAATGAAAGCTCTCGGCTATCAACCATCATGACAGACACACCTGGAGATCTGGTGCGAGATCTGCCATGCATGCAGCAAGCCAGCTACTTGGAAGGGGGCCCACTGATGTGGATGTCGCCTTGTACCTGCATGTTAATAAAAAACCGATGATGATGAAATTAAGCCATCAGATGAATTTCATTTGAATTCCAGGAAAGACACGTTAACATCAAGGAAACCAATTTTTAACATTATCAGGGGCCATAACTCTGTAAATAATTGTCAAATTTTGCCGATTAATAATCCTGTATGAGATTTTCCCAATAACAATGCATATACAAAATTTAAATGGAATCACAAAATATAGCAGCAATCACTGCACTGAAATCAAAAACAGTTGGTTTGGTTGTAGCTTAATAGCCCAATAAACATAATTAAGGTCTTGTCAAGCGGACACACAGAATTACATACAACGGAACAAACCGACATCAAGCGTGGATACATAATATCCTTTCACAATTGTGTAGCGGGGTATAAAAACTATATACCCACAGAGAGACTTCACATGATGGTGAGGGGGTCGGGGATAGAGGTACGGGATTAAATAAACACAATTCAGATTCACTTCACAACAGCAATACAAGATGAAGTTTAAAATGAAAATATGCTACAGTACTACTAACAGAACTACAGACACAACTTCCCTTTCTTTTGGCCTAATAACTATTAGTAATATTTTTATTTCTCCATATTCTTTTATCTGCATATACCCAAACAATAGGAATATTCTTAAGATACCATATTCGCTCTAATCACCACAATGTGCGCTTAAGTTTTTCAAAATTACTAGAAAAACTTGCTGTAAAATAGCCTGCTAATACAGGTACACTTAAAGAAAGATCAGCAAAGGACTTCATGAGGGGCGTATTTAATAATACTTACGCAATGTTTTTTCTGATTTTCTTCATAAAAGCATATGTTGTTGGTACTCATTTGAATTGCCTCGACTTGTCCAGGCAATTCAAATGAGTACAAACAACATACGTTTTTATAAAGAAGTAGATAAAAGTACACTGGCTAAAGACTACTAAACTGCTTGACTGTGCACTTATAGGATCATATGCCGTAATTAGGTTGATTACTGTAGTTTTTATTCATTGTCAATTCTGCATTAATACAATTATTGCGGGTACTCACTGGAACTGCCTCAAAGAGAGGCAAATCCCAATGAGTATCCACAAGATATGTTTTGGTGTAAAACTAAAAAAAAATCCCAGTTTATCAAAGTAGAGATTATCTCAAGTTAATTTCCTGATCTATAAATTCTCATCAGGCTTATCCCCTTTTAAGGTGCTTCTTTTCAACAAAAAAGTAATCATATTTTTCTAATTTCCCTACAAAAACATACCCTGTGGGTACTTGTCAGAAGTGCCAAACCCAGATGCTTATAATGAGTGCCACATCATATGTTTCCATGGAAATATAAGACAAATATTTATCTGGATACCATTCCTATCTAGCGCTATCTTTAGAACTGTTTCACTGATACATATCTAATGAGCTGTTGTAACATGTTTCCGAGGACATATAAATATCATTAAACAATACCATAACAAACCTAAGAATTGGGACAGAAACGCCTGAGCAAACAGTTGAGACCCAGATCAGATGCCGCATTCTGCAGCATCTGATCTGGTCTCTACTGATTGCTCAGGCTTGTCAGGGTCTATACTATTTACACGCATCCAGTTGATTTTTAAACAAATCAACAGGTAGTAAATTGGCTTTGTCTAAATTTTAGAACAAGCATGGTAAGGAGTAAAGGTGTCTCAATATTTAGTGTAAAAATGATTCCCAGTTTATCTGAAGCCTAATTATAGCTCTAGATGAGGAAAGTACCAAGGAAAATTTTTTCATTTCTTATTTCACTATACAGATGAGTTGAAATTTAATGGCTCAGTTACAGTGGGACCTTGATAATTCGAAGTCCAAGGGACCAAACAGTTTTGTTTGAATTATTGAGACTTTGAATAACTGAGGGTTAAAATGCATACATAAATATATTTAAGTTTGGACTTCAAAATGATTTTGAATTATTGAGAATTTTAAATTATTGGAGTTTAAATTAAATTATCGAGGTTCTACTGTAGTTTGAGACAATGTCTCCAAATTTGTGGAACTTTTGTCCAGCTTTTTACGCAAGTCAAGTCCTACCATTATTGGCAGTTCTGCCACAGAAGTACAAGGCAGTCCATCTATTTGTTTGTTTGTTTGTGTTGAGGTTTTACGGCCCAGTCAACCCAATAGGGTCATGTCGGTTTACCTAACCACACGTTTACTGGGCAGGCTTAGTCCTCTAAGCGGTTACCAGTATTGTGCACATTCTTTTGCCAGAAGCTGACAACTGCCCTTCTTGAATCAGCGGAAGGGAGAGAATGACTGTAGAAAATATTTCATGATCAATCTCCACAAAAGAATGTTGCCAACCTCAGCGGGGGATGAACCTGCGACCTCCTGGTCTCCAGTCGGATGGCGCATCCAACTGAGCCACCGAGGCCAGCTCCATCTATTTGGTGAGCCCAAATTGTAAGAATTCTTGTTTAATGGCATGTCAACCTTTGTGAGTCATTTTGTGTTATCCCCCAGAGAGAGGGAGAAAAGGGACAAAATAGCACAATGAAGAGTGGAAACAGAGAAATAGAGAAGGATGGGGCAAAACACCTATGGAAATGCAGAGACAGGAGAAATACTAACATGCCCTTTCCCCACAACCACACACACATGCTGCAAGTACAGGAGGCCCTTCCCACCTCCCTTATGCCCACATCCGTTATGGTACTCGTTAGATCTGTTTTACTAAGGCAAATCTTGGAAGACAGTTCTAACAAGTACAAGTACACCTCTTTATAACACTATTGTTGGGGTCCATAGCATAACCGTGTTAGTTAAACAACCGTGTTATATCCGAACAAAAATGTATAGATTATATTGAAAAACGACCATTGATTTCTGGGAAAATAAGAAAAAAATATCACCAATCTGTCGTCTGCAGAATTAACCCAGAGAGTTGTAAAGGTTAATGAGTACCCACAACATATGTGTCATGGAGAAATATGAAAAGAAAAATGTTTCTTTTTTTGTGGAAACAAAATGCTTTATCTAGAGCCGCGGTGAAATCAATGCCTTCAGATTACAGCAGATGTATTCATATTTCTGGAAAGTAATTATTTCTGCCAGTTTTAGGTTGCATATGGAATTGCTTCTGCAATATTAACTTTACGGCAGACACAGATAACTGCCGGAGAGAAAACATAAAAAGAGATATGACACATTCTTAATGTCACAGCAAACTGCTTTCAGTTCATCTGTGCCTAGAAGGATCCAGATAAGAGGAGTACTGTGTCTGTAATCATTACGACCCTTAGCACCTTCATTACAAAAACACGCCTATTCAAATATATTAAGAATTTCACCACCAAAAAAAGAACATTTTCAGATGAAAAATTCTGGTATTTTCATATTTCTGCTCAAAATATAGATTGTGGGTACTTGTTAGAACCACCTCAATGAGGCAGTTCTAATGAGTACCCACATCTATGTTTTTGAGCAGACATAAGGAAAATAATGTATACCACTGTAAAGCCCATTTTTCTATATTAAAAGGGGTTTAAGGGGGTCAAAATTATGTAGGTAAGTTTTAGTGATGCTCTCGGCAAATTCTAACTTAGCTTCAGATATTTTCCTTTAACCAAAAAGTACTGGGCCCAGTTGTTCAAAGCATTGTTAGCTTAACAAGCTCATTAGTAGTAAAAATATTAACTGTTCTAGTAAGTACAATATCTAATTCACAGGTATTTTTGCTGAAAAAATGTGAGTAGCTTTTGCAAATGCAAAAGCTACTCACATTTTTTTAGCAAAAATATTAGCATATATGCCATATTTAATGATCAAAGTTTTAACGATATGTTAACTAACGACATCGTTAGTTTTGAACAACTGGGCTCTGATAATTTTTCTTCTTTCTCCATGAAAACATATGTTGCAGGAACTCATTAGAAGTGATAATTTTTCTTCTTTCTCCATGAAAACATATGTTGTAGGTACTCATTAGAAGCGCCTTCTAATGAGTACCCAGAACATATGTTTCTTGGAGAAATAAGGACAATATTATCTGCAAACCACCTGTTATCTGGAACTATGAATCAAGTAGAAGAAAAATCAATATCTTTCTTATCTGTCCCAGAAAACAGACTTTGACATTTAGGACAACTTGCTCAAATTGCCAAATGCTATTTTCTATAAAACATAAAAAAAACTTCATAATGTCATCTGCTGAAAATTTTACCCAGCATGCTAAATATTTTTTTTCTATCAACCAGGAGTCCAAATCAAGCAAGGAAAGAATATTCTTTTATTTATGTATTTACTTCAAATAATTTTTATTTATTTACTTGTTTTTAACTAAAATTTATATTTACTTATTTATTTACCTTTACCCTTGTCCTGCTGAATGTATTAAGATGCCAAACCCTTTTCAAATTTTCAGCCAATCAGATTACTTGATATAAATTCACATACAGAATGGCAAACAGTGCAGATCCAGATCAGTTGGCTTCTTAGAAGCCAACTGATCTGGACCTACACTGTTTACATAGGCAGGATATATCCGGGTTCAGCAGAACTAGGGTTAAGATCTAATATACACTATTCAAGCATGTTTATTTATTTTTTTTTTATTAATTTTCACATGACTCCAGATAAGCCATTACTTTCCACTGTAAATTAATGATATTTTTCTTATTTCTCCATTCTTGTAGATGCACTGCCAACGAGTATCACAATATACATTTTCGTGGAGAAATGAGAATATAAGAATCCATCGTGAGTGTACTTACAGGATAGGGAAATCTCAACCCAAGGGTAGGAATTTCAACAAGGGACGAGGCTTGCCTTGTCCCTTATTGGAATTCCTATCATGACGATGTTTTCCCTATCCTGCATGGACTGGCTCATGATGGATTCTTTTTCTCCCACCTTTAACTCTTTGTCTGCTGGGTAATTTTGCACCCTTTTCTGTCATCTGTGGATTGTTTTTAAAAAATTAATTTTTCAAAAAATCTTTCAGGAATACCATCAGCATGTCAAACAGTTTGGATCCAGATCAGGCTAGACAAAATGTCGGGACTGATCTGGATCCAAACTATTTGCAAAGGTTATCAGCAGATGACGAAAGTTGCCACTAATGAGGAAAGAGTTATGTGAATTGTTCCTAAAAGTCAAATGGTCATGTGAGATAAAAGTTTCACACATGGGCAAAAAGCCTATCTCATATAGGCAAAAAGCCTATATCATATAGGCAAAAAGCCTATCTCATATAGGCAAGCCTAATATAGGCAAAGGTGGTAGAAAAATAATTGTCTGGCTACCCCTCTTATCTAGAGCTCTGCTTATGTTTAGTTCTTTTCACCTGTAATTTCTTCTTATTTATTTATTTCATATCTAATACCTTTTTCAAGATAAGGAAAATACTGTCTTTATCAACTGAAGTAATGAAAATTGGTCATCAGGATTTGTTCTAAAAACAGTAATGTGAAGTTGCTTAGAAACAATCATTAATGGCTATTAGAAAGCTGTTTTGGTTAGGTAAAAAGTAGATTGAGCTAAGAAACAGAATTTATTACAGATAGACTTATGTTTTTAAATTCATTTAAAAACATTATTTAAATGTTAGCAGTTTTCACAGTCATATTCATAATATTTATATTCTCGTCTTGGCAGATGGTTTGGACAGATTGCGGTTGCAAAGGTTGGTAGGTATTGGTCCTCCATGAAAATATTTGTTGTATTCTTGACAATGATGAACTTTTTCTCAGGATCGTTGTGTTTCTTCTGAGTAGGTTATAACAGTTCTCCTGTGTCTTGCTGATGTCCATGGTAAAAGTTGTTTAGTTGTGGACATGGTTTAAGGCTTAAACATAAGAGTACAACACCCACTCCACAGGTGTGGCCATATCATAAATATATTGTCTATATATCTCCACCAGACAAGCGGTAACAGACGGCATGTCTTCAAAAAAGTTTTTGCATGTTATCCTAAGAGTATAATGGCATAGCTTCTTCAGTGCTCTGTCTGATCAATTTGTTTCTGATGTTATTGTTTTCCATAATGCATTTCTATCTATTTTCCCATACTCAAAAGAAAGGGTTATGTAAAGTGTAATGCCAAAGTCTATAGTATTTGGTCCTTTTCCTGTTTTAGTTGAAAAAATTCTTGTACGTTTTACATTTTAAGTAGTTGATATGTTGAATCATGCAGGTTAATTGGATGCTTGGTTTCTTCAGGACCTTGAATCTCGCAAGGTTTTTCTCACTGATTGCTTGTTGGGTCGTTACAGGTAGTTTCCATTTTTCAGTTGTCCGGGTGTCTGTAATGCCGCCGAGGGGAAGTTTTGCCTTGATAACGGTCAATGGGAAGGTTACCTATCTTCAAACATTTTATTTGCTTCCTGTGAGTGTAACTAACATAAAATGCCTGTCACTTTTTGAAAGTTGTGGTACACCTATAGCATATAAATATTTATTTATTTGTTTATTCTTACTGAAAATCTAACATAAAAACGGTTAACCCATTTTAATCTGGAGACCCTGCAAAGGTTACTGGCAAACAGTGCAGATCCAGATCAGACACCACAAAATGCAGCATCTGATCAAGGTCTCTACTGTGTGCAAATAGTATTACCATTTTTCTCTAGGAATATCTCAGTCACATAACCATGACATACCTAAAATTTAAATTGGCCTCTTCAAATGTATTTGTGTGGGGAAGTTTATTCAGTCTAAAATGGGTTAAGGCAAGTATTCTTATAATCACAACTACACAGCTTAACCCTAGTCCTGCTGAACTCGGATATGTCCTGCCTTTGCAAACAGTGTAGATCCAGATCAGTTGGTTTCTGAAGAAGCCAACTGATCTGGATCTGTACTGTTTGCCATTCAGTGTGTGAATTTATATAAAAAATCTGGATCAAATAATCTGATTGGCTGAAAACTAGAAATAGGTGTGGCATCTTAATTTATTCAGCAGAACAAGGGTTAATTCATGCAAAATGCACACAACTAAGTGCTTAACTTACTTTCTGCAAATAATCCAACAGTAAGCAAAATAATAGCAGGCAAAAATTATGAATAACACAAAAACTGATGACTGTGATGTCAAACCAAACAACAGGACAATAAATATGGGTGTAGGTGGAAAAAAAAAACAAAAAAAAAAAAAAAAAAAAAAAGAACAGGATTAAGTATTTATTATTATTATTACTATTATGATTATTATCATCATTTTCACTTTTCAAATATACATAGCTCTAGATAAGTGGTAGTATCCATAAAATATTTTTCGCATTTCTCCATGAAAACATGTTGCAGGTACTCATTAGAAGCGCCTGAGCAAGGCACTTCTAATGAGTGCCCTCTACTTATGTTTTCACGGAGAAATAAGAAAATACACCACAAGCTCTTTATAACACTATTGTTGGGGTCCATAGCATTAACTGTGTTAGTTAAACAACCGTGTTATATTCAAACAAAAATGTATAGATTATACTGAAAAATGACCATTTATGGTCATTTTTCAATATAATCTATACATTTTTGGGATCTATCTTTGAACTGTGTTATACACAAAAATGTGTTATAACGAACCGTGTTATAAAGGTTGTATTGTATCAGTACTTTTTGGTGGAAAAAAGTTCCTTATCTGGAGCTATGAATACAGAAGAATTCTTTTACTACTTGATTTTTAAGGCATATCCATTATCAATATGATACATAACTCTAAATAAATATATATATATATTTTTTTACATCAAAATATGTTTGACAGTATCTTTATTTTCCCACAAAAACACTCAGCAGAATTGCCTAGACACATTACAAAAAAATGCCTATATAATTTTGACCCCTTTGATCCCCACTTTTATATAGTAAAACTGGGGTTTACAGGGCTATGCACCATTTTTCTAATTTCCGCTCAAAAACAAAATTGTAAGTACTTGTTAGAACTGCCTCATTGAGGTAGTTCTAACGAGTACCCACAATCTATGTTTTGAGCAGAAATAAGAAAAATACTAGAATTTTTTATCTGAAAATTTTCATTTTTTGGTGCTGAATTTTCAGTATATTTAGATAGGCATGTTTTTGTAATGAAGATGCTTCTAATTGATACCCTCCATGTATGTTTTAATGGAGAAATAGGCAAAATATTCATCAAGTTACTCATCTTACATAGAGCTGTATACAACTGCAACAGATGACATTTGATTTTTTTTTTTTTTTTTTTTTTTTTTTTTAATAAGGCTTGGCAATTCATGTGAGTTGTCCACCCAAGCATTATTAATAAAAAAATAAATAAATAAAAAAAAATGAAATGCCAGTCTTAATTTTTTTTTTTTTTTTTTTTTTTTTAAAACAATAAGAAAAAAAAATTAGAACGCCGTCTGCTACAATTTGGCTTCGCTCTTTTAGGGTTAAATAAAGTAACTGGGGATAAGTTAATGATCAGTTATAATCAAAAGCCAGTTGTTTTGTGTATACCTTTTCCAATTACTAACCTTGAAGTTAGTATTGATCGCTAGTAGTAATAAAAGCATTGCAAACCATGATACCTCACCATTGGAAAACTATCTCTAAAAGACTTTTTGACATCATAAAAGGTCACAAAGTCAAAACTGATGAAAGCTGCCTGTTGACGATCCCAAAAAATGTCTTCCCTATACTTGATTTTTTTTTTTTATTTTAATATATACTTTTTTTTTTTCTTTTTTCAAACTGAATTTTTGTGATAACTTTGAAAACATCAGTTTGCAGACAAATACAGGTGCCAACATCTCAGAGAAGTTTCTGGTTTGAATAATTCCTAGTTTTCACTGCAATCATAAGCTTTTACTATTTTCTGGAATTTTATAGAATTTTCCACTGTTTTATAGAATTTTAAGTTGATCAGCATGGCCTCTCAATGTTGACAATACCCCAGCTAAAATTTCTGAATCATAAAATCTTTATAACGTTTGCTATTTTCTTCATAAAAATTCACATTCTCGAATATCAATAATACTGTCTATGCAAGACAATTCAGATGGGATCATAGTAAAACTCATTAAATAAACTGCTTATCTAAAATCATACACTGTTCATGAAATAAAACATATTAACCCTGGTCCTGCTGAACCTGGATATACCCTGCCTTTGCAAACAGTGTAGATCCAGATCAGTTGGCTTCTTCAGAAGCCAACTGATCTGGATCTGCACTATTTGCCATTAAGTATGTGAATTTATAACAAAAATCCGGATCAATAATCTGATTGGCTGAAAATTTAAGTGGGCATGGCATCTTCATTTATTCAGCAGGACAAGGGTTAAGTGGTGATTTTGTATTGACAGCATACAAAACCTGAAAAGTGCATATGGTTGTCAATTATGGCTATTGACAGTATACATAACTGAAAAGTGCATATGGTTGCCAATTGAGACTTTGAAAATCTCCATTAATATACTGCAAAACTGACGAGCAATACATCAGTTCTTGGAGATGTTGGTACCAGATTTCCTGTATAACTCATCCTGGAAAGTTTTTTTTGTAGAAACAGATATTTGAAAGGTTATCATGAGAATTAGTACCTATTCACAGGTAATGTTTCAATCAAATTCATGAAATATGTAATTTATCACAGGGAACTACAGTATAACCTCAATGGCTCAAACCCGGCTGGCTCGTTTACCGTGGATGATTCGAACTCGTTTTTCAGTCCCTACAAAATCCTTCCAATAGCTCAAAACATATATTTTGGGACTTTTTTCCTTATTTTATCATGGCATTGTATGTTGTGTGTACTCATTAGAACTGCCTCATTGAGGCAAATCTAATGAGTACACTCAACATACAATTATTGTGTAGAAAATCGAGAAAAAAATCCTTAAACTATCGCTATTTGCTTCCTGACCTGGAACCATGATTAACCCTCAGTGGCTTGAACTACCCATGTCTCGAACAATTTTGTATGGTCCCAAAGATGTTTGAGCCATTGAAGTTTGACTGTAATTACAGGATACAAACCAAAGCTCCAAATAAGGGCACTTTTTTCAACCAAAAAGTATTTGTATTTTTCTTACTTTTCCAAGAAAACATTTTGTGGTACTCATTCAAAGCACCTCACCAAAGTGCTTCTAATGAGTACCCACAACGTATATTTTGATTTTTGTTTGTGTTGAGGTTTTATGGCTCAGTCAACCCAATGGGGTCATGTCAAGCAGGGTCAGTTTACCTAACCTCTCTTTTGCTCAGCAGGTTAGCCAGTGTTGTGCAAATTCTTTCGCCAGAAACTGACAACTGCCCTTCTTGAATCAGTGGAAAGGAGAGAATGACCATAGAAAATATTTCATGATCAATCTCCACGAAAGAATGTTGCCAACTCAGCTGGGGTAGAACCCGCAGCCTCCTGATCACCAGTCGGACGGACATCCAACTGATACTCCAAGGCCGGCTATATATTTTCTTGGAGAAATAAGAAAAATATTATATGGATACCTGCTCTTATGTGGAGCTATGCATACACAGAACAGACTGATGAACAGAAATACAGGCATCCAGCTGGCTGACAGACATTGTTTCTTAAAATATACGTGGCAAAAAAAGTTAGGGATATTTGTATGTATGGTGAAATAAAAGGAAACTAAGACATATCTGAAATCTGAAATTGATATATTTGATTACATCATTTCATTTACATACAAAAATCCATCCGTTGGAGTCTGTAGCACTAGATGTGAATGAGAAAATTTGTATGGAAGATCAATAGGGTCACCAATAAAACCTCACAAATCTGTCAATATCACCTATGTCCACCTGTTGCATCTATGCAGGCCACACAACTACGACGCATACTCCAATCTGTAGCTGGGGTATCCTGCTCCACTCCTCCTGCAAGGCTGCGCCCAAAGCTTGGAGCGTTCTTCGTCGTGGAACTCTCTGTCGTACACCCTGGCTGAGAATGTCCCAAACATGCTCGATTGGCGACAAGTCAGGGGATCGAGCAGGCCAGTCGAGATGATCCACATTGTTCTGCTGCAGGAACTGCTGTACTATCCTCGCCCGATGAGGTCTTGCCTTGTCGTTCTGCAGCACTACGTGGTACCATAAGACTTCCTCCTCCATACCGGTCATGTTCAACAATTGGGTAGTTCGCTGTGAAGTCAATTCCGCACGGTTTGAACAGACACTCTTGTTCCAGTTCTTGAGGGCGTTCGTGCAGTTGTTCGGTGCTTACTGGAACAAGAGTGTCTGTTCAAACCGTGCGGAATCGACTTCACAGCGCTGGACTTAGAGCTCCGTGACCTTACCTTGGGGTGCCACTTTCCCAGAGACATAGACAAGCCAGGCTAGCATGGACAAGGCAGCATCGTCGATGGCCTAACCAACAATGGGCGACTGTACTCTTTACCGACGAGTCATGGTTTCTGCTGGATATGCTTGACAGACGACGTCGCATTTGGCGTCGCAGAGGTGAAAGGTATGCGAACTGCACCATTGTTGAACATGACCAGTATGGAGGAGGAAGTCTTATGGTATGGGGCAGCATATCTGTTCGTTCTTGTACAGAGCTGCTTGTGCTTAATGGAACTCTGACAGGCCAACGCTACATCAATGAAGTGCTACAGCCGGTTGTTCTGCCTTTTGTTCAACAACACCACGTAGTGCTGCAGGATGACAACGCAAGACCTCATCGGGCGAGGATTGTACAGCAGTTCCTGCAGCAGAACAATGTGGATCATCTTGATTGGCCTGCTCGATCCCCTGACTTGTCGCCAATCGAGCATGTTTGGGACATTCTTGGCCAGCGTGTACGACAGAGTTCCACGACCAAGAACGCTCCAAGCTTTGGGCGCAGCCTTGCAGGAACAGTGGAGCAGGATACCCCAGCTTCAGATTGCCAGACTCATCAGGAGTATGCATCGTCATTGTGTGGCCTGCAAAGATGCAACAGGTGGACATAAGCGATATTGACAGATTTGTGAGGTTTTATTGGTGACCCTAGTGATCTTCCATACAAATTTTCTCATTCACTTCTAGTGCTACAGACTCCAAGGGATGGATTTTTGTCTGTAAATGAAATGATGTAATCAAATATATCAATTTCAGATATGTCTTAGTTTCCTTTTATTTCACCATACATACAAATATCACTAACTTTTTTTGCCACGTATACTTAGTGGAATGGCAAACAGTGTAGACCCTGATCAGACTGCTCCTCTAGGAACAGTCAGATCTGTGTCTGCACTGTTGCAGGCCATTTTGTCAGAAACTTTGGCGTATGAAATTTTAGGACATGTATATGAAACATAAAAATATTGTGTGCCAGTATACACCTTTTTGCTTGGCAGTCCAAACATAGTCAGAGAGGTACCAGATCAGTCATCCTAGCTTGATTAGGGCCCTTGCTATCTGGGAACTATTTTTCTTATTTTACCAACAAAAACATTGTGGTACTCATTAGAATTGCTTCAGTAAGACAACTCTAATTAGTAAACATAGCCTAGCTCCAGATAAGGAGTATTACTTGTCTGTGTTGGTTTTACCAGCCAGTTAACCCATAGGGGACATGTCAAGCGCTGTCAGGTTACCTAACCATAAGTTTACTGGACAGGCTAAGTCCTCTAAGAGGTTAACCAGTATTGTGCATATTCTTTCGCCAGAAAGAGATATTGAGTATCTTTCAATAAAAAAAAAACAACCCAAAACATTATTTTTTTTTCTTATTTCTCTATGAAAATGTATGTCTAGATACTCATGAAAAATACATCAGCAGTGGGTTTCCAATGAGTACACACATTACATAGCTCTTGCTAAGATGCTTTTTTTTTTTCAATCCCAAAAGTATTGATATTTTTTTTATTTCTCCATAAAAACATATGTTGTGGGTACTCATTAGAAGCGCCTCGCTGAGGCGCTTCTAACGAATACCCACAACATATGTTTTCGTGGAGAAATAAGGAAAACCGAGGTGCTTCTAATGAGTACCCAC
The DNA here is from genome assembly GCA_964016985.1 of Anodontia alba. Lineage (NCBI taxonomy): Eukaryota > Metazoa > Mollusca > Bivalvia > Lucinida > Lucinidae > Anodontia > Anodontia alba. Next base: position 67,484,728 of record OZ024832.1, read on the forward strand.
AACATATGTTTTCGTGGAGAAATAGGAAAAATATTTACCTAATACCCCTTCTTATTCAGACCTATGTCACAACATATGTTTTCATGGAGAATTAAGAAAAATATTAACCTAGAAACACATTTTATCTGAAGCTGCAACATAATATAGGGTTTTTATTGAGAAATAATAGTTTTCATAGAGAAAAATTAAATTTCTTACTTCTACATGAACAGAATTGTTTTTTTTGTTTTTTTTTGTTTTTTTTTTATTTTATTTTTTTTTTTTTTTTTGTTTAATAGTCAATTAGGCAATTCTAATGAGAACTCACAACTTATGTCTTCATGCAGAAATGAGAAACATTTGAACAGTTCTGGCAAGAGAATCATTTTTGTAGTACTGTTAATTACCTTTCAAACTGCGGCCGTTTCGTAGGAAAGCTTTCCCTGATGTATTCATTAAGCTGCTTCTGTGTTCTACCACTGTACCTGTTAATATAACAATCATGTTGGTTAAAATACCGGGCACAGTTGTTCAAAGTACCATTAGCTTAACAAGCTTGTTAGTGATCAAAATGTTAACTGTTCTGGTAAGTATAATATCTAATTCACAAGTATTTTTGCTGAAAAAATGTGAGTAGCTTTTGCAAATGCAAAAGCTACTCACATTTTTTTTAGCAAAAGTATAAGCGTATATATGCCATATTTAACGATTAAAGTTTTAACGATACGTTAACTAATGACATTGTTACTTTTGAACAACTGGGCCATTAATTTTAAAGCTAAACATCCTGGGTAAAACCTTCAGCAGGCGAAATGTCAAATCCTATTTTCTCGTAAAATTAAGAAAAATATCAGTGCAGTCTGCTGAATTTCCAAGAATGTTAAATTATAAGCATTAGCAGATGACAGATTAACATTTACACAGAGAAATTCAGATGACAAAATGTTTTTCCTCCATTTTTTTTTTCAGAAAATAGGGCTTGAGATTTCATTCAGACTGTCTCCTCTTCAGATGATTTGAATTAGTTTCCGCAGAATGAGGTGTCAGGGTCTGCAAAGTTTGCTTAAATTACAGGAAGTTAAGGGTTAAATGAAATAATCTAAGCCATTGTTCAGGACCATTTTTGTCAGTCTACACTCCGAGACAATCCTCCGACCAGTGCTGTCAGTGCTTTTGTTATTAATTTCTCTGAAAACAGGGCTGGGCGGTTTGTCCTGGCTGAGAATGTGCCTGTTCATTCACCCTTCCTTTCAGTATTGGCGGTACAGTATTTACCTTAAGTATTTGGACATCTCAACTCCTTATCATACTTGTTCTAAAATTTGAACAATTTACTACCCAATGCTGTGTCTAAAAATTGTTAGGTGAGTGGCAAACAGTAAGACTCAGATGAGACGCCACATTCTGTGGTGTCTCATCTGGGTCTGAACTGTTTGCTCAGGCCTGTCTGTCCGAATACATGTGGTAAATATGGTAGACAGCAATCTGTGACATGGCATTTACAGCAGTTCTTCATTATTATTATTTTTTTTTTTTATATATTTCTTTCAAATTATAAAGTTATTTTTTTTTCCATAAACACTAGCTTAGTATTTCATATATAGTTTGTTTTTTCAATCTGTTTGGGATGATTCAAAGACAGGTTTATTTTCATAGAAAAAAGGTGGGAAAAATGAGAAAAGCATCTCTCATTTATCACATAAACAGATATTTAAGATACGCTTGTATGAAACATTCCGAGATTTTGCAAAATGAGAAGATTCACTCAATGTGTCCTCTGATTTTGCAAGATCTGAGAATGTTTCATACAGACTGTCTAGTACTAACCCTGTAACCACCTTTAACAAAAGGAAAATGCGAAATAAGTTTCTTAAAGGGTAACACAACCATGAAAGGTATTTTGCTTTAAAGAACTTTACAAACAATGAATTTTGACATAAATTTGATGAAAATTGGTGGAAAATTAAGTAGGTTACAGACAATTGAATATTTTAACATTGGTGGAATGGGAGCTGCCTTTTTGAATATTTAATGAGGTTTAATAAAAAATAAAATTCGTTTCATAAAGGTAGTTATTCTCATAAAGTTGGTTTATTTTGAGGGAAATGACTGCTTGTCACGAGAATTAAAAGATTATAAAAATCTGTAGCAAAATTATTCCTAAAAACCTTTATAATTTGTTTTTGCATATTTAATTTGGGCTGTGTGATGTCACAAAGCCTACAATATGGCGGCATCCATGACAGCCATTTTAAATATATTCAAACCACCATAACTTCCTTATTTCTAGGCCAATTTTGAAAACTCTTACATCAAAATAAATGGCGTGTTAAGCACTTTACTCCAAGATATACTTACAATTTATATTGCATTCCCCTTTAAGGTGTGTGGATGTTCACCACCCCAAGCCAAATCCCAAATATAGCTCCAGATAAGGAGCAGCCAGAAAATTACACTACAACCTCTTTATAACACGGTTCGTTATAACACGGTTTTGGATATAACACGGTTCAAAGATGGATCCCAAAAATGTATAGATTATATTGAAAAATGACCATAAATGGTCATTTTTCAATATAATCTATACATTTTTGTTTGGATATAACACGGTTGTTTAACTAACACGGTTTATGCTATGGACCCCAACAATAGTGTTATAAAGAGGTTGTGGTGTAGTTTTCTTATTTCTCCAAGAAAACCTATATTGTGGGTACTCATTAGAAATGCCTCAGTGATGCACTTCTAATGAGTTCAACAACATATGTTTTTTATGGAAAACTAAGAAAAATATCAGTACTTTTTGGTTTACAAAAAAAAAAAAAAAAAAAAAAAGTACCTTATCTGGAGCCATGCAGCCTACTCCCCTACCATGCCAACATTTCAGGCCGGATTCTTAGCTAAAAGAGGATCCCATGCTCACAACTCGTGTTTTATGTCGAGGTATTTTTCGAACTTTCTGACAGAGGCAGAAGTCATAACAGGCCAGATTCTTACCTTATAGATGATACTATCCTCACAACTCTTGTTTTATGTCAAGGTATTTTTCAAACTTTTTGACAGTAGTAGAACCTATGACATGATTCTTACCTAAAAGAGGATCCGTTGCTCACAACTCATGATTTATGCTGAGGTATTTTTCGAACTTCCTGACTGTGGTAGAAGCCACCACAGGCCTGATTCTTACCTAAAAGAGGATCCCTTGCTCACAACTCGTGTTTTATGCCGCGGTATCTTTCGAACTTTTTGACAGCGGTAGAAGCCATGATGCTCGATACATTTCTTCCAGAAATCTTTACAATCATCACGAGTATCAAAGAAAAACTCCACTAAATCCTTATAATAACCCTGGAAAAAAATAAAAGAAATGATAAACTCTTAAAGCCGCGAGCTTTATTTTTAAAATTTGACGTCACATATCACAGAAAAAAATTGACGACATTGACAGATGAGTAACATGTAATGTAAAGTCAAATTTTCTCTGAAAAAAAAACAACAAAAAACAAAAACTTCAAAATACACAGCTGCAGCAGATGGAACTGAAATTTTTTTCATAATTTTTTTCAGAGAAAATAAGGCTTATAGTTCATGTCAGTCATCTGCTAAGAGGCTGACAATTCACAGGAAATGATAAGCCTTATTTTCTCTGAGAAATAAAAAGAAATTCAAAATAGTGTCTGTTGCATTTGTGATTGTGCTTTAAGATTAAAACAAATACAAATTCTATTTTTTTTTTTTTTTTTTTTATGTATGCTGTGCAGAAATAAGGCTTCCATGCAAGTATGGATAGCACCATACGAAACTGTCATCCAGCTTCCATATGCAGACCAAAAGCCAAACTCAGCTTGTGTATTTGTGCAGTCTGGTCAGGGTAGCTGTACTGGTAAAAACTTATCTTGTCATCCGCTGAATTAGCCAAGAGAGTGATAAAGGTTAATAAATTTTCAGCTATACTGTAGTCTGCCTACTGTTATGGTTAATAAATTTTCAGCAAGTACTTGCAGTGAGAGTGTTAATTTTGTTTGACGGCCACTCCAATTAATATATCAAAAGTCAATATGCCATACAAGAAATAATCCTTAGCACTTAATGTTTGTCTAGACGGAATTAATATTTGCAAAGAACGGAAGTAAAAAGTTACATTAATGGACACAAATAATCTAAAGTTCCATGAAGGAATTTTCAGCATGTTTGCTGCAGACAAGTAATCAACATGATACCCCTACCCACTCCCCACTTGATTGGCATTATACTTGAACCCTTAAACTGCAAAGCAAACTGCAGCAGACAGCATTCTTTTTACACCACACCCTCTTTATAATATAACACTATTGTTGGGGTCCATAGCATAAACCGTGTTAGTTAAACAACCGTGTTATATCCAAACAAAAATGTATAGATTATATTGAAAAAATTTAAATATAACCTATACATTTTTGGGACCCATCTTTGAACCGTGTTATATCCAAAACCGTGTTTACCGAACCATGTTATAAAGAGGCTGTAGTGTATTTTGTTTTTATTATTTTTCAGAGAAAATAAGACATGGAGTTTCATGTGAATCATCTGCTAGGAAGATGTCAAGCCCTATTTCTTAAAAAAAAAAAAATAAATAAAAAAATATTGTCTGCAGTTCTGATTAGCTCTTGAAGAGTTAAATATATTTAAAACATTTCAACCCAAAAGACCAATATAGACACCTTTGTGTGACAGCTCATAACGAGCCATCTCAGCTGTCTCATCAGGATCTACACTGTTTGCCATTCTGTTATAGATTTTTCATTCAAACCCTTCTTTGCAAAAATGGATGTGTCCAAATTCAAGAAGGGAAGAGTCTGGTTCAGAAACTCGGGGATGAAAGGGTAAAATACAAATTGATGCAATTGATGGTCTAAGCATACTTACACAATTTTCCGGATGAAGCTTTATCAAGAATCTTTTCCGCTTAAAACTCAACTTGCGTATTTTTGCCCATGAAAAAGTGTTTATTTTAGTAAGTCCTTGGAACACATGAATACCAGAATGCGACACAGCAAGGTTCAATGAAACATTCTCATGATCCTGAAATGCAAATTGAAAATAAAAGCCTTTAGAATGCTAAATATTCTATTAACCCTTAGCACTCTGGGTAAAATTGACAACATATTCAAATATATTTCTTATTTTCCTCAGAAAACAGGATTTGACATTTCATGCAAATTGTCTTCAATGGAGACACTTTGCATGAAATATCAAATCCTGTTTTCTGGGAATAATAAGACAAATATCATCAATTTGGCATCTGATGAATTTGCCCATAGAATGCTAAACACTAATAGACACAGTGTGTTGATATTTTTTTCTCATTTCTCCAAAGAACATATAGTGTGGGTATTCTTTAGAAGTGCCTCAGTGAGGCACTTCTATTGAGTATCCACATTGATTGCTTTCTTGGAGAAATAAGAAAAAATTTTAATTGGCTTATTACCAAATATGACTATTTACCTTACCATATATACCATACATGTTGGGACAGGCAGGCCTGACCAAAAGGTGCAGACCCATATCAAATGACGCAGATTGCAAAATTTGATCAGGGTCTACACAGTCTGCCATTCATCAAGCAATTTTTAGGACACATCAATAGGTAGAAAAATGTACTAATGTCCTTTCCACATCGCTCAGAAAGGGTATCAGAGTTCTATATTATTTTCATCATTAATTTGTGATATTTTCATAATTATTTTCACAATAATTTATTTAATTTTGTAATGATTTGCGATAAATTTTGTTTTATAGATAGTTGTTCATTCTGTGGATTTCAAATGTTATGACATTATTTCAAAATCATTCTATTGCCAAAAGCCTCTCAGCAGAAGCCAGAGATCATACAAATTAATTCCCAGTTTCTGTAACGAAAGCAAAATCACATATTGTGTGATATCTTCAGAATTAATAAGTTATCGAACATTCAGTAATTTCTTGGTGAGGACGATACCGCACAGCTGTCGTACATTTTGACTCCGCCTTCATTACAGGTATTGGGAATTATTATTATTATTTTTTTATTTTTGATTTGAATTTTATGGCCCTTTCAAGAATATTTCACTTATATCGAGCTGATCGTTCATCAAAGGTGGACGAAAAATGGAGAACCCGGGGAAAAACCATCCAACCATCCATAAGCAGAACTTGGCTTTCCCACATGTGACCCAAAGTGAGGCTCGAACCACAGCGGTGAGAAACCTAATGGATTAAGAGTCAGCTCTCTTATCCACTAGGCTACGGGTGCCCACATATTGGGAATCAATGAATAGCAATTTCTATAGAGAAAACATTCTGGTCATGATACAATAACATTTACCACTCTCTGGGCTAATTCAGCATATGACAAACTATTGATAGTTTTCTTAGTTTTCCCAGAAAACAAGTTTTGAGATTTCATGCAAATTATCTCCACTGGAGACAATTTGCATGAAATGTCAAAAACCTGTTTTCTTGGAAAAATTGGAAAAAATATTTCAATATGTTCTGCTGAAAATTTTACCCAGAGTGCTAAGGGTTAGGCCATAATAAATTAATTGCTAGCTTTTCATCCAATTTTTTTTTTTTTTTTTCAAATGTGAGCAGGGGTGAAATTTTATTTTTTACTTTTTTTTTATTTTCAGGTTGGCAATCAAGCTAGGGTGGCATGAAAACTTAAAACATCTGCTCTTACCGTGTTTATTTTATGTCGACTGACCCAGAACTAAAGTCACTATATAGATTATGCAAATTTTTCTTACCAGAGTACTGACACTCGAATCGGTCCTTTAAAATGCCTAAATTCACAAAATCTTCATGATTACAAACACCATTGTGCTTGAATGTGAAAAAGAAAATAGATTTCCTTTTATTTTATTGGTTATCAGGTATCTGATTCGTTTAGTAGTGCACATCAAAAGCGGGAAGCCAGCAGTATGTTTATGGCAGACTTGATTTAGCTGATCGAGCACACTTTTTACTCCGAGTATGCGGATTGGAAATAAACTGTAGTGGAGTAGCTGCAGTCGGAGCAGTCATGTGACCCACGCACAACATTTTGTGGAAAGAATAATAATGTTTAGATGTGAAGAGTGTAAAACATGTTTTTTGGACATGGAAGTTTTTAAGCAACATCCGTGTGTATTGCAAGCAGGCAATTTACATGGCTTTTATTTTTTTGAAATAATAGTTTGCGGCTACTGAAAATGATCTTGGAATGACCAGAGGCTTTTTTTCTTATTTTGTTAGTGCAAGAACAGTATTTCGATCATTGTTGGCCATCTTTATTTTCTTCCCTCGCACTTGATCTATCTCCGGTGCACGTCATCTGTTTAGTTTCACTTGACTTAGCTTGCTGCTCTGGTGTACTCCAAAAAAGTCAAATCAAGTCCACCCCGGGACTTTGGTATAAGTACCGGTAGATCTACTAAAAAAAAAAAAAAAAAAAAAAAAAAAAAACAGGAGAGAAATAAAATTTTCAGGGGCGGCAGGTTGGAAGAGGGGGCGGGAGGGGATGAAAATCTAGCAATTTATTTATTATGGCCTTAAATTATTAAGTTTATTTATTCACAGGCTTTTTCAATACAAAGAAAAAAGTATGTCAAGTGTAGGTACAATTGTCATAACAAGAAAACAGCTTGTGAACTAGTCCAGATAGAAAATGAGCGTGAAAAAGTGTAATGAAGATAGTACAACAGTGTACATGCACAAAACTATCCCAGGAGGATGATATTAAACAGTAAGCATACTCTGAGGCTTTTTGAATACATTACACATGTATATATAAATAAACAAATGTGGCCATTATGATCACAGACATTTCACAGCACATTTAAGTCCTGGTGCGCAAAATCTGTCTGGATTAGTGGTATTTCTTAAAATACAAACGGATTTTCAACCCACAGTATCATAGCAACAGATAAGGTGCTTTTTGCATCTGAAAAATGCTGATATCTTTCTTATTTGTCTACAAAAACATATGTTGTGGGTATTCATTAGAAGTGCCTCAACGAGGTGCTTCAAATGAGTACCACAACATATGTTTTTGTAGAGAAACAAGACAAATATTATGCGGATACCCCCTCTTCATCCACATAGTCTGATAAGTATTTTTGCAATTTGTCATATATATTCCAAAAGGTCCCTACATTTGTCATCTGCTTAATTTACCAAAGGCATGCAGAGCCCAGTTGTTCAAAGCCATGTTACCTTCATGAGCTTGTTAATGACAAACTGGTTAACTGTTGCAGCTAAGGTATTTTCAAAAACAATGATATTTTTTATGCAAAATGTGAGTAGCTTTTGTAATACAAAAGCTAATTACATTTTTTCAGCAAAAAAAAAAAAATCAATGTATTTGCCATATTTCAAGATAGAAATTTTAATGTCACATTAGCTAACAATTTCGTTATGTTTTGGACAACTGTGCCCTGAAGTTTAACCTCAAGCACTGTCTGGGTAAAATCAGCAGACAACCCATTTCAATTTTATGGGAAACAGAGTTCTGCTCAACTTGAAGTTAAAGCTCAACTTGAGACTAAAGCCAATGTTATTGCCCAGATAACAGGCAGTATCAACATTATTTTTCTTGTTGTTTTTTTTTTTGCATAAAAAGAGATGTTGTGGGTACTCATTAGAAGCGCCTTGTTAAGGCACTTTAACCCTTGTCCTGCTGAACCCAGATATACCCTGCCTTTGCAAACAGTGTACATCCAGATCAGTTGGCTTCTGAAGAAGCCAACTGATCTGGATCTGCACTGTTGCCATTATGTATGTGAATTTATAGCAACAATCTGGATCAAGTAATCTGACTGGCTGAAAATTAGAAGTGGGCATGGCAACTTAATTTATTCAGCAGGACAAGGGTTAAATGAGTACCCACAACACATGTTTTCATGCAGAAAAAAAGAAAAATATCAATACTTTTTGGATGAATATCTGTGAGCTATGCTGTGCATTGTTGCACAACCCAATACTGTACATAAACAAACTGGGAATGCTGTTTTAACCCATTGTAGTCAGGAGATCCGTAAAAGGGTAATTGGCAAACAGTGCAGACTCAGATCAGACGCCGCAGAATGCGGCATCTGATCAGGGTCTCCACTGTTTGCAAATAGTTTAACCATTTTTTTTCTAGGAATATGTAAATCTTATAGCCAGTCATACCTAAAACTGAAATTAGACTCTTCCAATATATAGTGTTGGAGAGTCTATTCAGTCTACAATGGGTTAATTTCTTTGGTGTGTTTTTGTTTCGAAAGGATCCCTTTTTACAGAACATAATTGACATTTCATGCAAAACTGTCTAATTATTAGACAATATGCATAAAATGTCAAATCCAACTTTCTGGGGAAAATAAGAAAAATATTTCAAAATGTCTGCAGCATTTTTACCCAGCATGCTAAAGGATAACATAAATGTAAGCCATATCAAGCAAAAAGGGCCTTAAGGCATTTATGAACAGTATAAACCCACACTAGCATCTGCACAGTCAGAGCTCTAGATAAGATTCTTGTTTTCTCAAGAACAAAATATTGATATTTTTCTTATTTCTGCATGAAAACATATGTTGTGGGTACTTATTAGAAGCGCCTCGGTAAATGTACATAGCTCTTGATAAGATGTTTTTTTCAATCCAAAAATATTGATATTTTTCTTATTTCTCCACAAAAAAAATGTTGTGGCTACTCATTAGAAGCGCCTCGGTGAGGCACTCTAATGAGTACCCACAACATATGTTTTCATGGAGCATTAAGAAAAACTTCAGGCATTATGAAAACACCCCTATTCAAATATATTGAAAATTTCTCCACCAAAAACTGAAAGTTTTCAGATAAAAATTCTTATATTTTTCATATTTCTGCTCAAAACATAGATTGTGGGTACTCATCAGAACTGCCTTACTGAGGCAGTTCTAATGAGTACACACAATCTATGTTTTTGAACAGAAATAAGAAAAATAATGTATACCCCTGTAAACCCCAGTTTTACTATATAAAAGTGGGGTTTGAGGGGGTCAAAATTATATAGATTTGTTTTTGTGATGGCTTCTAATGAGTACCCACAACATCATTATGTTTTCATGGAGAAATCTCCATGGAAACATATGTTGTGGGTACTCATTTGAAGCTCCTCAATAAGGCGCTTCTAATGAGTACCCACAACATATGTTTTCATAAAGAAACAAGAAAAATATTTACCTGACACCCTTTCTTATCTAGACCTAAGATGTGGCATGTGCTCAGGGTTTGTCAAACTGACCAAGCAGTTTTTAGACACAGTAACAGGTAGGCTTAGTTCAACTTTTAGTACAAGTATGGTAAGGGGGTAAGGTATCCCAAAATTTAGGGTAAATATGGTAATTATTCTGTAAATCATCCGCAAATATCCTATAACATATTTGCCTGCGTATGCCTGAAGAGATATTTTCACATGGTATGACCATAATAGACAGCAATTTAGAAACATGTAATGTAAGATGCATAATAAAAGAGAGGAATAAAAGCTACTAATCAGACAGATAGACATGACATCACCAAATTTAAAGGCTTCAGATAAGAAGATAATAAGGTGAGAATTCAGGATAATAAGGTGAGAATTCAGGATAATTTTATTTTTGCACAAAAACATACCTTACCCATTTCAGTCATGAAACCCCCAAAAGGGTAACTGGCAAACAGTGCAGACCCAGATCAGACATTGCAGAATGCAGCATCTGATTAGTGTCTACACTATCTGCATTAAAAACAGGAATTTCAATAAAACATAGTAATAATAAAAACTACCCAGACACCCTGCTATTGGAAACAGATCGGTCCAGTTGTGGTAGATGAGTCCAATCAACGTAAATGGAGTAATGGGTACCACACCTCTAGAAAAGCTTTTTTCTTTAACCAAAAAGTACTGATTTATTTATTTTTTTTTTTTTTTGTTTCTCAATGAAAACATATACAGTATCAGGATAGGTCTAGATAAGAGTGGATATTAGCTAAATATTTTTCTTATTTCTCCATGAAAACATATATTGTGGTTGTTCATTAGAAGCACCTCACTGAGGCACTTCTAATGAGTACCACAACATATGTTTTCATGGAGAAATAAGACAAATATCAACATTTTTTGAAGGAAAAAAGCATCTTATCAAGAGCTATGAATTATTCAGTTGTGGATACTCATCAGAGGGCATTGCTGAAGTGCTTCTTAAACCTACCCACATGTTTTCATCAAGAAGTAAGAGATTTATCTGGGTATCCTTCTTATCAGAGCTATATTGGGTACTCACTGGAACCATCTTCCTGAAGCAATTCTAATGAGCACCAATTATACCCATATGCCTAGATAAGAGTGGGTATCAGGTTAATATTTTTCTTATTTCTCCACGAAAACATATGTTGTGGGTACTCATTATTAGAAGTGCCTCAGGGAGGTGCTTCTAATGAGTACTACAACATATGTTTTTGTGGAGAAATAAGAAAAATATCAACACTTTTGGATTGAAAAAAGTGCCTTAACTAGAGCTATGATACCATCACTCCAGGTACGAGGAGTATCTAGAAAATTATTTTTCTTATTTCTGCATGAAAACATATATTGTGGGTACTCATTAGAAGCATCACGCCGAGCACTTCTAATGAGTACCCATAACATATGTTTTCGGAGAGAAATAAGAAAAAATATTTATACACTTTTGAAAAAAAAAAATCTCATCTGGAGCTGTAAGTACACACAATACATAATATGGGCCATGCCATGCGAAAACGCATTTTCAGGCATGTGCAGAAAGCGAATGCCCTGATCAGCCTGCACATCTGTGTAGTCTGACAGGGCCTTGACCGCTAACAGAATCAATGGATACTACAGAATGTATAAATGGAGAGCCCAGATGATACTCTGCACATGCTCAGGATGCATAGCACTAGTTAAGGCGCTTTTTTCAATCTAAAAGTACTGATATTTTTCTTATTTCTCCACAAAAACATATGTTGTGGTACTCATTAGAAGCGCCTCACCGAGGCCCTTCTAATGAGTACCCACAACACGTTTTTGTGGAGAAATAAGAAAACTATTAACCTGATACCCACTCTTATCTAGACCTATGGGATGTTCTGAATCAGTGCATTTTGCGCATGTTTGAAGGTACTATTTTGCTTGATGTGGCCAACATTTTGGTGCAAAATAAAAAGCAACTTCTGAATACTCTCTTTATCTGTAGCTATGGCTATCGAAGAACAAAAAATCTAATCTTAAAATAATTTGAGATATCAACACATAGAGCTTGCATATATAGAGAACATATGAAAAATTAGAAGATACTTGGCTCTCTATGTGTGTTGACCCATATTCATCTTGGAGTATGACATCAACAGACAGCTAAAATACAGTGTTACATTATTCACAAGTCAAGAAATAAAAACGTGAACGATAATACCCTGCCACTATCAAATGGTGAGCAGATAACTCTGTCAAAAGACAAAATTTGCACATTAGCAATCCCGAAACAAACCTCAACAATATTAATGCACATACCAAGTTTGGTGAAAATCCTGATATTTACTGGTTATCATCTGGAAACTAAATTACAGATGGACGTATGTATGACAGATGGACAGACCAACACACAGACTATCAAACTGAAACCATAATACCCCATCACTATCGTGTGGAGGGGTATAAAAATGGGCGATGATGATGATTTGGTATATTATGTCACTTTCAACATTAAGTCATACTGAGACAATGAAGGGGTGATAATAAAAGGCTCAATACAATGAAGTGCCATACAGCCAAAGGTTGAGCTTACCTGAAGCTATGTTACTACATTAAATACCTTTTTTTTTTTTTTTTTTTTGAAATTATATGTCTGTACTCATAAGAATAGCCTTGCTGAGGTAGTTGGAGAGTATTAATAACATATTTTTTCATGGAGAAATATGGAAACAATATTTTTCAATAGTTCCAAATAAGGTCTTTTTTCAACCAAAAAGTATTGTTATTTTTCTTATTTCTCCACAAAAACTTATGTTGTGGTACTCATAAATACCCACAACAGATGTCTACGGTCATTCTCTCCCTTCTGCTGATTCAAGGAAGGCAGTTGTCAGTTTCTTGCGAAATAATGTGCACACTACTGGTGAACCGCTTAGAGGACTAAGCCTGTCCAGTAAAAGTGTGGTTAGGTAAACTGACCACGCTCAACATGATCCCACTGGGTTGACTGGGCCGTAAAACCTCAACACAACATAGCACTAGTTAAGGCGCTTTTTTCAATCCAAAAGTACTGATATTTTTCTTATTTCTCCACAAAAATATATGTTGTGGGTAGTCATTAGAAGCGCCTTGCCGAGGCGCTTCTAATGAGTACCCACAACATATGTTTTCGTGGAGAAATAAGAAAAATGTTTACCGGATACCCTCCCTTATCTAGACCTATGACACAAACTATGTTTTTATGAATAAATAAAAGAAATATTATATGGCTACCACCTCTCATCTGGAGCCTCCTAGATGAGCCTCCTTTTTCTCCATTTTACCGGCACTCTTATCATGATCAAAATGAAATTGCTGTCTGAACTGACAAAAATTAGCTTGTCTGACTAGCTCGTTTGCATGAAGTGCTATTTGAAGAGGATGGAATTTTCTGATGATGCCTCTAATTTAGGCAGTAAAAGTACATGAAACCATTAATTTAGGCAGTAGAAGTACACCTAAAATACGTCAGTAAGTTTTACGAGATCATTCAGTCATGTCGTGACAGTGCCTGGATGTGACAGTGGAAATTGATGCCCTTTTACAGGGTCCCCTCTAGTTCCATTCACAGGCACTTGACAAAAAATAATACACCACAACCTCTTTAAAACACAGTTCGTTATAACACTGTTTTGTATATAACATGGTTCAAAGATGGATCCCAAAAATGTATAGATTATATTGAAAAATGACCATAAATGGTCATTTTTCAATATAATCTATACATTTTTGTTTGGATATAACACGGTTGTTTAACTAACACGTTTTATGCTATGGACTCAAATTACAGTGTTATAAAGAGGTTGTGGTGTACTAACACTAGTCACATTATACTACACTAACACAGGTGTGATGATGGTGAGTTTTATGTCTCTTTCAACAGAATACTTGTTACTGTATTTTGAAATAATTAGTACCCATCAGTAATTTATACTTTCACAACCCATAGCTTTTGATAAAGTGCTTTTTACAACCAAAAAGTATTGATATTTTCTTATTTCTCCAAAAAAACGCATGTTTTGGGTACTCATCAGAAGTGCCTTGCCACGCACTTCTAATGAGTGTCCACAACATGTTTTCATGGAGAAATAAGAAAAATATCTGGATACCATTCTTATCTAGAGCTATGTAATAACCTGTCTGATTTTTATATGTACATGTATTCTTACTATGATCAAAATGATATTGCTGTTGTATAGTCTCGGACAAGATCAGGGGAAAATTTTTGTTCTTTATCGCAAGATGTGGAGAAAACATTTAGTCTTTATCATGCGATATGTAGAAAATATTGTCTTTATCACCAGATATGGAGACAAAATTCAGTCTTCACTACAAGATGTGGAGAAAATATACTGCCTTTACCACAACATGGAAAGATTCAGTCCTTGCCACAATATGAGTAGAAAATATTCAGTCCTTGCCACAAGATGCAGAAAAATATTCAGTCTTTATTTCTAAATGTGGAGAAAATATTCAGTCTTTGCCACATGATGTTTATCACAAGATGTGGAGAAAACATTAAGTTTTTACTACAAGATGTGAAGAAAGTATTTAATCTTTGTCACAAGATGGTTATCACAAGATGTGGAGAAAAAAAATTTAATCTTTATCACATGATTTGTAGAAAATATTCAGTTTTTATCAAAAGCTTTGGAGAAAATATTCAGTCTTTATGATTAAGAGGTGGAGAAAATATTCAGTCTTTGCCACAGGATGTGGATAAAATGTTCAGTCTTTTCCACAAAATGTGAATAAATATTCAGTTTTTGCCACAAAATGTGAAGAAAAAATATTCAGTCTTTGCCACACAATGTGGAGAAAGTATTAAAAAATGTGGTGTATTCAGTCTTTGCCATAAAATATGGATAAGATATTCAGTCACTGCCACAAGATGTGGAGAAAAAATATTCAATCTTTGCCACAAGATTAGAGAAAATATTCAGTCTTTACCACAAGATGTGGAGAAAATATTCAGTCCTTACTACAAGATATGGAGAAATTATTCTTTGTCACAAGATACAGAGAAAACATTCTATCCTTGTCACAGGATGTGGAGGAAATATTCAATCTTTGTCACAAGATGTGAAGAAAATATTCAGTCTTTGTCACAAGATATGAAAAAAATACTCTATCTTTGTCACAAGATGTGAAGAATATATTCTATCTTTGTCACAAGATACATAGAAAACATTCTATCTTTGCCACAAGATGTGAAGAATATATTCTATCTTTGTCACAAGATATAGAGAAAACATTCTATCTTTGTCACAAGATGTGGATAAAACATTCTATCTTTGTCACAAGATATGGAGAAAATATTCATTTGTCACAAGATATGGAGAAAATATTCAGTCTTGTCACAAGATGTGAAGGAAATACTCAGTCTTTGTCACAATGTGTGGAGAAAATATTCAGTCTTTATAATAACATATGGAGAAAATATTGCTAGGCTTTATAGAAACTCATCATGTGCAAACTACTTAAGTTTATGAAATCAAAACTAAATGATATACAAAACCCTGACAAGGGTCTTTTTGCTTGGCATGACATGGTTAAAGATATGCCTTTATCGTTTTGTTAGGACACTACACAAAGTGATAAACAACAAAAGGTAATAGGTGAGAAAAATATTTAACATGGTAATGTATTTTACATAGATCACCTCGGCAAGTGATAATGACCAACAGGTAATAGGTTACAACAAGTAACAGTGTGGTAATGTGATGTATTTAGATCATTTCACCCAGCGATAATCAATTCTAACAGGTTACAACACAAAACATGAAAATGTATTTTACCTTAGCTGGGTTCATTCTAATGCCGTACAATTCTACTTTTCGTGCTGTATCTAACAAATTGATATCCGCTTCAGCAGGAGTTTCGCCACTGGAAAATACAAAATATCTTCTGAGGCAAATTACACAACTTTTTAATGATCAGCACTCTCAGTAAAATTTTCAGCAGATGACATACTGAAATATTTTTCTTGTTTTTTCACAGAAAACAGGTTTTAACACATTTCATGCATCTTGTCTCCATTGTCTCCAATGGAGACAATTTGCATGAGATGTCAAATCCTGTTTTCTGGGAAAAGTAAGAAAAATATTTCAGGATGTCATCTGCTGGAACAGCCCAGAGAGTGGTATTGGTTAAGGACACTCAAGGTGTACTGAGCTAAGGTTTGTTTGTTTTATTCTGGCTTTAAGTCGCTTTCAACAATCTTCCAGTTATATCGCGGCGGTGTCTGGATGTGGCACGGAGCTTAATGCTCACTTTTAGAGTGCTGCCTCACTGAAATACCATGCCCCAGAACCTAACTAAGGCATTTCCTAAATGTTATAACATTTATTATAACAAGATTGTTTCAGATATGCATATTTCATAAACCAAACTTATTGATACACTGAAACGTCTTTATAAGACAGTTCATTATAACATGGTTTCCAATGTAAGATGGTTTAACCCATTGTATACTGAATAGAATCTACCACACTATATATTGGAAGAGTCCAATTTCAATTTTAGGTACGTCCGTCTATGAGATTTACATATTCCTAGAGACAAATGGCTAAACTATTTGCAAACGGTGAAAACCCTGATCAGACGCCGCATTCTGCAGCATCTGATCTGGGTCTGCACTGTTTGCCAATTACCCTTTTACATGTCTCCCAACTACAATGGGTTAAAGGTGGACCAAAAACATTTGTATCTAAACAAAAATGTATAGATTAAATAGAAAAATGACTATAAATGGTCATTTTTCTATATAATCTATACATTTTTGTTGGCTACAACACAACTGTTTTGCTAATACAGTTTTCACTTGGATCCCAGAAAAAGTTTCATAAGCTCCAGAAAATACACTTTTTTTTTTTCAAAAAGAAAGTATTGATATTATTTCAAGTACCAATATTTTTTCCACACGCACACACACACACACACGCATGCACGCACACATGCATGCATGCACGCATGCATGCACACACACACATACATGCATGCACATGCACACACACATGCACACACACACACACATGCACACACACACACATGCATACACATCCACAGAGTAAAACTGACTGCTCATTTACTGTGGGTACTCATTAGCAGCACCTCGCCAGGGCAATTCTAAATGTGTATTTTTGTGGAAAAATATGAAAAATATTTATCTGTATTCTCCTCTTATCTAGAATTCTGCACATGGGTCTTTGATATCAGCCAACACTTTAGGATGTTTTCTTCAATCACAGCACTTCATTAATCTTTACCATTCTCTGGGCTTACACAGCATATGATAAACTGATGACGATAATTTTCTTATTTTTCCCAGAAAACAGGCTTTGGCATTTCATGCAAATTGTCTCCAAAGGATTCAATTTGCATGAAATCTGAAAACCTGTTTTCTAAGAAATATAAGAAAAATATTTCAATATGTCGTCTGCTGAAAATTTTACCCAAAGTGCTAATGTTCATGCATTACGATCATAAAACCAAACTCGTAGCTATAGATCACAGACATATCCAGAGAAATATTCATCTTTTTATTTCTCAACCAAATGTATATTGTGGCTACTCATCAAAAGCACCTCAGCGAGGCACTTCTAATGAGTACCAACAACATGTATTTTAATAGAGAAATAAGAAAAATATTAGTACTTTTTGGCTGAAAAAAGCACTCTATTCACAGCTGTTAGTTGCACCAAACAAATCAATTTATATTTTACCACTCTGGGCAATTTCAGCAGATGACAAATTGATTTTTTTTATCTTATTTTCCCCCAAAAATAGGCTTTGACATTTCATGCAAATTGTCTCCTGAGGAGACAAATTGCAAGGAATGTCAAAGCCTGTTTTCTGGGAAAAGAAAGAAAAATATTTCAAAATGTCATCTGCTGAAATTTTAAACCAGCATGCTATTTAAAGTATTAAATGAAACCTGCAAAATTCTACATGAGGACAGTGGAAGCCCATCATGCAGACTAATGACATAACTCCTTCTTCAAACACCATGTCTCAGTTCTTCAAAGCAGCGTTAGCTTAACAAGCTCGTTAGTGGTCAAAATATTAACTGTTCTAGTAAGTACAATATCTAATTCACAGGTATTTTTGCTGAAAAAAAATGTGAGAAGCTTTTGCAAATACAAAAGCTACTCACATTTTTTCAGCAAAAATATTAGCGTATATGCCACATTTAATGATCAAAATTTTAACGGTATGTTAACTAACAACATCGTTAGTTTTGAACAACTGGGCCCACAGCACTAGATAAGGTGCTTTTTTTTTGACTAAATATATTGATAATTTTCTTATTTCTCTAAGAAAACATGCAGTTGGTTTTGTTTTTGTTGAGGTTTTACGGCCCAGTCAACCCAATGGGGTCATGTCGAGCGTGGTCAGTTTACCTAACCACATGTTTACTGGGCGGGCTTAGTCCTCTAAGCGGTTAACCAGTATTGTGCACATTCTTTTGCCAGAAACTGACAACTGCCCTTCTTGAATCAGCAGAAGGAAGAGAATGAACATAGAAAATATTTCATGATCAATCTCCATGAAAGAATGTTGCCAATCCTGGGGGGGGGGGGGCCACCTGATCACCAGTCAGACGTGCATCCAACTGAGCTACAAGGCTGGCTCATGTTGTTGGTACTCATTAGAGGTGACTTGCTGTGTTATTTCTAATGAGCACCCACAACATATATTTTTTGTGAAGAAATACATGAAATATTTACCTGGACATTCTCTTTTATCTAGTGCTATGACTTTATTTTGTTTGTGTTGCCGTTTTATGGCTCAGTCAACCCACTGAAGTCATGCTGAGTGCTATCAGTTTACCTAATCACACTTTTTCCTGGACAGCTTAGTCCGAAGGACAAATACTGTATATGAACAAGAAATGGCTTACGGCAGCTTAGTCTTCTAAGCAGTTAACCAGTACTTGTGCATATTCTTTTGCAAGAAACTGACAACTACCCTTCTTGAATCAGCAGAAGGGAGAGAATGACTGATGAATCTATCTGTGCAGTCTTACATGGTCTTTGCAGTTAGGGGAAAATAGGCCTAACATTTTCAGCAGAAACATTGTTTAACGCTCAGCACCCTGGATAAAATCTTTAGCAGATGACGTACTAAATAATTTTCTTATTGTTCCCAGAAAAAAGTTTTTGACATTTCGTGCAAATTGTCTCTAATGGATGGTGACAATTTGCATGAAATATCATATTCTTTTCTGGGAAAGTACAAAAAATATCATCAATTTGTCTTCTCCTGATTTAGCCCAGAGAGTGGTAAAGATATGAATGGACAGCAGATCCTGAGCCTTTGTCCCTGTTGAGCTCACATGTTATTTTAAAAGTCTATCACAGACTATAACTAACTGCGGAAATTGAAACATTAATGTTGTTTTTCAAAGTGAACCGGCAATCATTCATCGTTAAGCCAACACACGAACTTTATTTGAATGACATTCATGTGTTGGCTCAATAATGAATGATGCAGGCAAGTTATACAAATGTAGCTTGGAAATCAACTTTGTAACATTTATCAGGGGCCATAACTCATGTCAGCACTGACACACAAATGCTGTTTTTGCACCGAATTCTATACCTTTGAAGGGCACATATATATGAAACATTTCCTCCGGTAAATTTCATCCTTTCTGCTAAAAAAATACAGTTAACTCTCGTTATCTCGACCTCGCTTATTTCGATTAACTGCTTATCTCGAAGTGAAAATCTGGTCCCTGCCTAACCATGAAAATCTCACAACAGGTAAAAAAATATTGTGTATTTTCCACAATATTTTCAATATATTTTTAACTTCAAGTCCAGTTACACATATATTTGTTAAATGTGGTTGTTCGAGTTATTTTGTCCTCAATTCTGCAAATCTGATATCTCAGACATCCCGAAGTATTTCAGACAGTCCCTTGGAATTCAAGATAACGAGAGTCGATTGTATTTAACTGTAGCTACATGGACTGCAAACAAGAAAGAATGTGACATACACATGCTGTTTGTGATACTCCATAATCTTTCTCTCCAGCTCTTCCGTCTGCCTTGGAACGTATCTCAAATTGTTGGCACGAAGGTAGGTGTGATCAGCATATTCTTCTATTGGGAAATCCCCAACTTCAGCTACAAAATATATAAGAAGTCATTTCTACAACTAATATAGCCCTTGATAGAACTATCAAGGTTAGATAAGGTTTTTTTTTTTCCAATCAAAAATTGCTGATACTTTTCTTGTTTCCCCATGAAAACATAAACTGTGGGTAACCATTAGAAGCACCTCACTTGTAATGAGTATAGAAGCACCTCGCTTCTAATGAGTCTGGTAAATGTCCTAAAATTTTGAACATTTTGTTCCATTCTTTTTTAGTCTAAACTCTGTTTTTTATGCAGTTGTATGTTTTTTTTTTAATAGTGGAATGGCAAACAGTGTAGACCCTGATCAGACTGCTCCTTCAGGAGCAGTCTGATCTGGGTCTGCACTGTTTGCATATGTCACTTTGTCAGACATTTCGGTGTACAAAATTTTAGAACATTAACCAGAGAAATAAGAAAAACATTTTCCAGATACCCCTCTGATCTAGAGCTATGAGTTGCTGTTTTTTTTTTGTTTGTTTTTCTTTTCTTTTTTAAATTCCATGAAAACATGTTGTGTGTACTCAATAGAAGCATCTTTCTATTAAGCACATTGTACTACTACTTTTGTTTTCATAAAGAAATACGAAAAATGCCAATACTTTTTGGCTAAAGAAAAAAAAAAAAAATCACCGTATTTAGAGTTCTGAGATATCCTTTTCTGCTATGAACAAAATCAGTAAATAACAAAACAAGACCTGTCGCCAGACAGGATAGCCCACCTGATATTGTACATTTTGTTCTGCAAAATTCTAAGTCTGTGACCTTGATTTTGACATGATCAGGTGGGGCTGGTGGGGGGGGGGGGGGGGGGGGATTGCAATGTGCAAAATATTCATCACACCAAAGATGTATCGATTCGGTGATAAGGTTAGGAAATAATAAGGTCTTACATTAACATTTTTAAAATTCTAAGTGTGTGACCTCGACCCCAAGGTCACTGTCATGAGTGCTGATGGTGCTGATAAAAACTTTGGACCAATAAATATCATGATACCAAATATAATTTAAATCCATTATTTGGTTTAGAAGTAAGGAGGTCCTAAAAACTTTGACATAAAATTTTAACAGGAAAATTTTTTGCATGACTGTGACCTTGACCTTAACATGAACTAGGGTGGTGAGGATGGAAATGGGCAAAGTTTTGGACCAATATGTATCATCATGCCAAAGATGAATCAAATCGGTGATGAGGTTAGGAAATAATGAGGTCTTAAAAACTTTAACAAAAACTTTAACATTTAAATTCTATGACCTCAATCTCAAGGTAACAGTCATGAGTGCTGATTGTGCTGATAAAAACTTTTGACCAGTATCTATTATGATACCAAATAGGAACTAAATCCGTGTAGTTTAGAAGTAATGAGATGCTAAAAACTTCAATATAAAATTTTAACATGAAAATTCTAAGTCTGTGACCTTGACCTTAACATGACCTAGGGTGGTGGGGATGGTACTGCGCAAAATTTTGGACAAATATATATAACCATACCAAAGATGAATCAAATCGGTGACAAGGTTAGAAAATAATGAGGTCTTAAAACCTTTAACAAAAACTTTAACATTTAAATTCTAAGTCTGTGACCTCGACCTCAAGGTCACGGTCATTAGTGCTGATGGTGCTGATAAAACTTTTGACCAGTGTGTATCATAATACCAAACAGGAACAAATTCCATCATTTAGTGTAGAAGTAATGAGATCCTAAAAACTTTGACATAAAATTTTAACATGAAAATCCTAAGTCTATGACCTTGACCTTGACATGACTTAGAGTGGTGCGGATGGTACTGCACAAAATTTTGGACCAATATGTATCATCATACCAAAAATGAAGCAAATCGGTGATAAGGTTAAAAAATAATGAGGTCTTAAAAACTTTAACATTTGTGGATGCCGACGCCAATGCTGACCGACGTCGACGCCAGGCGTAGTACAATAGCTCTCCCTGAACATTGTTCTGGCAAGCTAAAGATGATGTTTTATTTATTTTTCCAAGAAAATAGGTTATGATATTTCATGCAATTGTCTCTTAGACAATTTGCATGAAATGTAATAGCCTAATTTCTTGGAAAATAAGAAAAAAAATAACAAAATGTTGTCAGCTGAAATTTTTACCCAGCATGCTAAGCATTAAAGGGTGTGGATACATATACAGGGAAGCAACTCTTATTAAAATTGTTTGCCTCCCTTCTGAAAAGGGGTCTAATCTAAAAGGAAAGAATTTGCTCCCTCTGGGAGCAAATTCTTTACTTTTAGAGTAGACCCCTTCTTTGAAGTGGACTGGTGATTATGGAACTTCAGGAAGTCACAAAAGTTGTCTCCCTTGTGAAAAATGGCAGAAAATCCACAGATCATATCCAGTGCCTTAAGTGATCATCCTGGGGATAACTCAGACATACATTTAGTGTCGTGATTATCAGCTGAACATTCAAAATGAGAAAATATGGCCGAAAATATTTTCCAGCGTAGACTGTAATGCTGTAATTTAAATGTACACCTAATAAGGAAGGGGTTTAAGTCTAACCAGTAATGTTGTATTTCAAAGTATTACTTACAACGTATGTTAGTGACTACCAATTTGGCTCGGAACCTGACACATAGCTCCAGATACAGCCTTTTTTCAATTGAAAAGTACTGAATTTTTTCTTATTTATCCACACAAAAAAAAACAACAACAAAAAACGTGGTGCTCATTAGAAGCACCTCATCGAGGCACTTCTAATGAGTATCCACAACATACGTTTTCTTGGAGAAATCAGAAAAACATTATGTGGCAACCCCCTCTTATCTGGAGTTACTCAGACAAACTTGCCTTATCACTGATGCAAAGAATAGAGAGCCACCAGCCTGTATATCCATGATCTGATTCACGCAGTCTGAGAGAATTATGGAATACGGCAGAATGTAGTGGCAAACCATGAACATCTTGATCAGACAGTGCTGCTGCACATGCCGAACGACATGTCGAGGGTTGAGCACATGACTGTAGTAACTCAAACATATTTTTGAAACGCTTGTCTAGGGGCAGCTTTAACCCCTTTGTAAACAATGCAAATTTAGGTGCCATTGCTCATACAAGCAATGGCACCTAAATTTTCATTGTTTACAGAAAGAAATATTGTAACCTTCAAAATGCCTTCATTGTGAGGAGATTAAGTTTGGGGAAAAACAACCATCTAATTTACTATAGTCTTGCATTCAACTCTTGATGTGCTGTTCAGAAAGGTATATTTTTTTGATCCTTGGTTCCATTATTTGTCTAGACACTGTCATGTTAGATAAAGACCAGGATAATAGTCTTTATTGTGTTTTTTCGCCACTCACATACTCGTACAAGAAAATGTCTGTGAAAAAAATTACTAGGCGGTCAGTATTTAACTGTCTACTAATGAAAGTAATTTGCTGCGAAGCATTTCCGTACTTTTTTGTCTCTTGTTTTTTTCCTTTTTTTTTTTTCTGGACTTGATGCTAAAATATCTGGAATTTTCACTTCTGCTGACTAAACAGATTGCAGAACCCACTGTGGTACAAAGTTCATGATAACAGCTATTCAGAAATAGCCCTGAATGTTTTATTGGTTGATTCTGAGTGTAACTGCCTAGTTAACATTATTAAGGTCATGTCTAGGCAGTCAGTTTACCTGATCACACTTTTCCTGGGCCGACTTAGTCGTTTAAGTGATTAACCTGTACTTGTGTACATTCTTTCACCAGAACTGACAACTGGCCTTCTTCTCAGCGGAAGGGACAGAATGACCCAAGAAAATATTTTGTGGTCAATCTCCACAAAAGAATGCCACCGGGATCAGTGGGGATCAAACCCATGACCTTCTGATCACCAGTCAGATGCGCTAGGGATGATGTAAATGTTGACAGATGGACTCTATTCTGCTCCTGCTTGCTTGAGTAAATGCATATTTGTTTTTTTTTCTGAATAATCCATTTATCATCGAACAGATATTAAAGACCGAGGACAGTTAAGCACTTTGGCTTCAGAAGCCAACTGATCTGGATCTACACTGTTTGCAAAGGCAGGACATATCCGGGTTCAGCAGGACCAGGGTTAATTTGGAGTTCTGAAAGTAAAACAAGGGAAACAATCGTATACATAACTATACCTACATTGAGCAACATATGATGCCAGTAAGGCCATGGTGTTCTCACTACATGTCAATGATCCTTGGGCAAGGTCTCTCTTCACTTGTAAAGCAAACAGGTATCTGAAATATATTGAAAAAGCATTCAATAAACATTTATCTTTAATATTCATGCACAAGGTAGGAGATATAAACTGATAGATAAACAGATGGACAGATATGCATAGACAGATGGTTTAATGGTTTAGCATTTTATGTCCCTAAGTCATATCAAGATGATGGAAGCATTATAATCAAAGGCTCGGAGCAATAATACACTGTGCAGTCATGAGCTGTAGTCATCTAAGTCTGGAGCATTAACAACTCTGCCTCCTGTGTGCTTCTGCATAGACGGATGCACTCGAACCACAAGCATCACTTTATTACTACAATTTGTTATCTACTATTGCTAATGATGGGCAGCTTTTCACTGCTGAGAAGCATTTAATCTTCAGATTAAATGCTTTTTAACCTGACACACTCTTCGAGCAATACTGGTAATATTTTTTTTCTTATTTTCTCAAGAAACTATGGTTAGACATTTCATGCCAGTTGTCTTTTGGAGACAACTGGCAAGAAATATATAATCCTATTTTCTGGAAAAAAAAAATAAAATAAAACAAGCAAATTCCATGGGGAATTTATGTCCCCCGCCTTATTTTTATTTGAGGTGTTAAAAATGGTAAAGTTAACCAGAGGACCACTGGTCCTGTATCAAATACCTAAGTATTGAAGCAGGAAACCAGTGATAAAAAATAATTTCAAGATTCTGAAAAAAACCTCATGCATATCTTCAGACCATCCTTAAAGCACCTGTAAAGTTTCAAAGGATCGGCTTAAAACTGTGGTAGGAGTTACGGGGTCAAGGTACCTACTCCCTATATGCTTCTGTAGTATTAGAACTCAAAAAATGTCTAAGTTAAAAATGCAGAAAAAGTGGTAAAAAATTATTTCAGGATTCTGAAAAAACCACATGCATATCTTCAGGCCATCCTAAAAGCCCTTG